>QEPC01015544.1:1170344-1192240 GCA_003113815.1 Sphenodon punctatus
GGGGGGGGCCTCGCCTCGCCTCGGGGGTCGCTTACTCTTTTGTTAAACAAAAAGCCAGGCTGGGCAGGGTGGTTGGGGGGTGTCCCCCCTTCCACCCGCGCAGCCTGGACTCGGGGAGGGTTTTTTTTTTTTAAACTTTTTGGCTGGGGCTTTAAATTTTTTTTACATTGCAGCCATTTTTAAATGGCTGCAATGTAAAAAAAACCCGGTACCCAGAAATCCGGTACCGGGTCCGGATTACCGGGCCGAATCCGATAATGCCGGTACGCCTGATACCGGCATTATCGGATACCGGATTCTACCGGTTTCCCACCCCTAATCAATACTGATAACAAAACCAATACTGATACCGATATAAAAAAAGAAAAATGTTAACGACAATGAAAACGAAAAAAACCATTGTCGTTAATAATGATAATGAAAACGGCATTTTTGAATAACGAAAACAAAAACAAAAAATGAAAATGACATGGGGGCCTGGTGCACACCCCTACTCCCAAAGCATTCCTCTCTTTCAAGTCCAAGCTAATTCAGCTTTCTTGCTCAGACCCAACTGTGAGATCTGCCTTCTTCCAGCTGCCTTGGTTGCCCAGTGAATAATATTGTAGCTATTGCTAACGATTCACACGAGATGCTTCCGTTCTTCAGAAGCTGTCCCTGCAACAAAAATGATAAATCAACACCAATAACTGATATAACATAAACAACCCCTTGCTGTCCAGCTAATGAGGCAGAGGTCTGATGTAAGAATGAAAAGCCTCTGATCTCCAACTCCCAATACTCTTGATAACTTCCTCCGCTAGTCTCACATCGGCTGCCACACTTGCTGCCCCAATCAGGAATGAATGTGAACTTATCTAGATGTTGGAAAATCCTGTCCTATTCTAGCATTTCTTCAGCACTGCCACAAACTGATGACCTGTTAGCGGTGACTCATCCTAGTGCCTAAACAATGCTCCTGAATCATCCTTCCTTTTTACTAAGTTGTCCTGCATCGCCCGGACCAGACAAGGGTCCTCGATATCTGCCTAGTGCAGGACCGCAACCTGTCACCTACCTCTTTGATCCATCTTGGACCAACGGATAACTTACCCTCATATCACTCTCACCCAGCGGAACATCTTCCCTAGCCAATTCTCTACAGGACCTGGCCCTACTTGATTCTGCTACCACCTCGCTACCATGGAAAGCACCCCAAAATGTCAAGTTGAATGCAGCAACAAGCAACCTCCTATTCACTATAACACCTCATAGGTAATACTTCACCAAGCCTCCTCAACATGGAAACTGTTATTGGCACTCGATTGTATGTCTTCTTCACTCACTGTCTTTCCTAACACTAGAGCATATGCTTCAGAAAAAAGCTCTGCCCCATGATGGGATACCCCACTAGCCCACTCATGAATGACAATGCTGAAAACCTGCCTGAAATTGTTCCCGGTGCCAGCCCCTTTTTGGGCAGAGCTAGCCCATATTGAATCAACTGGGCTTCCGGTACCTTTCTGTAGCCTGAACCTCTGAAATTCTTTGAATGCCCTCTTGTATGCCAATCTTGTTCTGGGTGCCAGAGAACCTTGAACCAGATTGAATAATTCTAAAAGTCAATGCTCCACACCTCCAGTGGCATACTCTCCGGTGCCTTGTGAGTCTCTAGAGCCAAAAGATGGAAACGGTCCATCTGGAAGCGAGAGAGGGTATCTGCAATGCCATTGTCAATTCTCAGCACGTGCTTTGCAATAAAAAGGATGTTACCATGCAAACACTTGAACACACACGCCCTCACCAGCTTCATCACCCTCTCATTTCTGGAGAGAGGGAATTGATCACATGGACGACAGCCATGTTGACACACCAGAAACATACCATCTTGTTGGTAAATGTCTCCTCCCAGATGTAAACCACTACCATGATCAGAAACAGTTCCAAGAATGTTAGATCTCTGGTTATTCCCTGCTCCACCCATTCAATTGGCCACCGCACTGCGCACCACCTCCCTCTGAAGAACAACCCAAAACCAAGAGCGCGCGTCGCATCTGACAACTTGCAGCTCTGCCTCCAACAGCAAATTCTGCTTCCAAAACCTAATTCCATTAAACTTGGATAGGAAGGATGCTCATGTTCCAAGATCGGCCCTCATCTCCTGTGTAACAGGCACATGATAGTAAGGTGGTAAATTCCCTGGTACTTTTGCATAGAGCCTACACAGGAAAGCTTGCCCAGGTGCTATCACCCTGTATTCAAGGTTGAGGCTTCCTATCAAGGATGCAGCTGTCTTACAGTCACCTTGAATGCTCAGATACAATTGGTAATGCCATCCCTCAGCTTAACAATTTTTCCACCGAAGTCTAGACCTGGCCCTACCGGTATCAAGCTCAATCCCCCAAAAGGCCACAGAAGTAGTGTTAGCAAGGACCCCTGGTCCCCCCAGAATGGATGTACCCCCCCTTTGTGATAGCCAACTGTCTTGGACCCAGGGGTCAGCAAAACCCACAGGGGTAACCAAGGGCAAGGAGGCTTGAGGAAAAACCCCACACTGGAGGCAAGGGGGGGGGGCATGAAAAGAAAGGATCAGGCCCAACCACCCTAGCCCCTAACAACAAGGGACCACTTGTGGAAAAATACCAGCCTAAGGTTGAGAAACAGACTAGAAGGGAGAGCCCTCTGAATAAAGAATGGGGTTGTTAAAGAGAAGGGCTCACCTGTTGTAACAAAGGACTGGTAGTCATGACTCAGTGCAGCAACCTCCGATCCCTGCATTCCCCAAGAGAAACCAGAGACACACCCATTGTACCCTAAAGGTGCGTCATTAGCCATTCCTTCCCTCCCTTCACCTTTTGTTTACAGTTTTCCCCTGTGTCAAAGATATCTTGTGCATCTTGTATGGCCCTTTTTGAGATGGAAGTGAAAGTTTGGTTTCTCCCCTCGTTAACCCATTGTACACCCCTGACGACCCTTCTTAGCCTCCCAAACTCCTTTGCTCAGACCCAATAATTGCCCCTGGTTTTCCCCGCAACCTCTGAGAAATCTTCAGACCCAGATACGTGCAGGTCACTCTGTGCATGTCTGAGTTAAGAGATCTCCCAGACTTTGGTCTGCCCCTTCTCCTTCCTCCATCCCCCGAACTCCGCTGGATCCGTGGGCCGCCTGTCCTGTCTCAACAGGCAAGGAAAGGTAACCACAGGCCCAGACTTTCCCAACCAACTGGGGAAGCCCTGTCTCTCTCTCTCTCTCTCCCCTTCACGTTCTCTCGCTCCCCATTGCTGAGCCAACACCGGAAACCCTCCCTTCTCCTACAATCCCTGCAAGCCGCTTGTGTTTTCCCCTTGTTAAATCCTGCCAGCCAGACCGGGGCTGTGTTTCTCTGTTTTATGTAACAATAAACTGGTTGTTTTTCGACACCTCTCTCTCTCTCTCTCTCTCTCTCTCTCTCTCTATTTGGGGAGTGTACATAAACTTCCTGTATCATGTAGAGTCCTCAGTTTGATCCTTTTGAACACATGGAGACCCCGGTTTAAGGCCATTAAGCTAATTCCCCCCAAAGTTTAAGGAACGGTGGATATTGGGGTACTCACCTCTCAATAGTCATGAGTGGGAGGGGGCCTCCTGTTAACAGTAGCCAGACTCTCCATTTTTTCTGGGGCTAAAGGCACTCCCAACTCCTGAGCGACATTCTGAAACATCTGAAATAAGAACTCACATTTGCCTGTACCGGCTCTCGCTACGAACAGTCATCCATATAGTGGATGACTTTTGGCAGGCTTGATCACCTCCTAACCAGTCAATCCAACCTTAAACTGAACTTCTCCAAGGGTGCACACCAGATGGAGCAACCCATCAACATGGTCTTATTGAAGTAGAACTTCTTCCGAAAGGCAAAACCTAGTAGGTGAAAGTCGCTTGAATGGACTGGAAGGAGACGGAAAGCAGACTCTGTATCACTTTTCATCAACTGTGCACCCACCCCACATCACCTCACTATTTGCACTGCCACATCAAAAGAAGTATAACACACAGAGCAAAGCTCATCCAGGATTGCATCATTCACCGACTCCCCTTTTGGGTAGGAGAGCTGGTGAATAAGTCTATACTTGCCCGGGACCTCTTTGGCATGATGCCCAGTGGTGAGATAATGGAGGTTGTGCAATGGCAGATGGTCAAATGGGCCAGCTATCTGCCCCTCAAACCTTTCCTTTACTAACTTAGTATGAACTACCTGTTTGAGGCTGTGAACAGATTTCAGATTGGCCTCAACTCTGCGCTGGGTATCCCCAGCTGCTGGGATCCTAAAACCCTCCCTAAATCCCTTAATTACATATGTCAGAGCATCTCTGTCAGGATAATCCTGCAGCGCCGCTTCCAGCACATCAGGCTTGACAGGGGTTGGGGCCCTTTCCAGCCCCACCCCCCTGTGCCCCACCTGATGCTGGACCCTGCCCACCCTGCTTCAGCTTGAGAAGATTCCTATGTTTTGCACAGGTGGAGGTCACATGTAGGGCCCTGCAAACCAAGCAGAAGTGCCCAAACTGACAAGAGGAGCGAGAACACGTCCCTGCCTTACTATACTCCCAGTATGGACCACCCACAGTCATCCCTTTATGGGCCTCCTGTGTAGATGTGTCAGTCACCAGGGCCGCTCCCCCTTTCACCAACACATGACCACTGTCTGCTCTACGAGCACCAGAAGCATTGTTCATGCTTTCCAGCCAGAGGTCCTGTGCACGAAAGTCCTATCTTAATCCCGGGGTAATTGCCACCCTATTCCTAAACACTACACCATAGACCAGCCATGAAATGGGCTTTCTGGTGTCCTATGCCTGCCATATGATGTCCTGGTACTTGTGTAACTCATCTTCCCTACCAGGAAATGCCTGTATCATTACCCTGTAATAAATCAAGAAGGCTGCTGTCCCATTGGACCAGTTATGGTCCGCCTTTGGATGCTTCAACTTTTCTTCATCCTTCCGATCCTGCTTGTTGCTTGGGTCAGGTATGGGATCACTGAACAGCAATGCAAACATATTCGCCATGCCAGGTTTTTTTCTATAGTGGCCTTTAATAAATGTGTCCCAACTGGGACTGAGATCTCAGCATATCCTCCCCCCAGTGGTGGCTGCTCCATTACCTTTAACAATCCTGCTGTAACAGCAGTGTTGCTCTTTTGCCACCCCCATCCGTACTTGTGTACTTGTTTGCACACTGGCTGCAGTCCCAATCTCTCCCTGGGTGGTGAAATGGGAAGTCATGCAACAATCCCACCAGCCTGACAAGTGCCAAGATGCCAGATTGGGCTCTGGACCCCTGCTGCCTGTCCTACACAGGCTGGCACTGCTGCCACAGAGTGGGCTGCACAAATGTGCGCTGTGACCCACTCTGCACTGATGGACACCCTGCACACACCTGCCCCCCAAATGGTTGGGAAGCAACTGTCTGCTGACATGGAAGTAAAATGACCCCCATGTCTTCCCCAGGCCAAGAAACCCATGCCCCTTTCCAAGCCAACCTCTGCCCTCCGGCCCCGTCTACATTTGCCTGAGCGTGGCACGTAGAGCCACACCCATGCCCCCTATGGCATACCACAACACACTAGGAATGTGCGAACAGAACCGAGTTTGGAAATTTGGTTTGGGTTCGGTCGAATTCCGAACTGTTTGGGTTCGGTCGAATTCCGAACTGTTTGGGTTTGGTTGAATTCCGAACTTCCGAACCAAGTTCGTACGTTCAAATCCGGGCTTTTTGGCCTTCCAAACTGGTTCGGATTCGACCGAACAGTTCAGTCGAATTTGAGTTTGGTTCGAAAGTTCGGTTCGGTCGGCCGAACCGTTCAAATTTGGTCTGAACTCCAAACTTCCGAATTGTGTTTGCACGTCCCTAACACACATAACTCACTCTGCTGCACTGCTGTTGAGGCAGGTCCTTGCTGAACTTGCCCAGTGTGCTGAGCCCTTGGCAACCTCTCCTCCAGAGCCTTGATGGTTTGCTCCAGTCTGTCAGTCCTCATCGAATTCCTCCTTTGTTCCCTTTCTTCCTCACTCTGCTGCCTCCTAGTGCATCTTGGAGCTGATGCTTTATCCTTAAAATGAGAAGGGACACCCTTCCTTCCACCAGCATTCTGCAGCTTCTCCTCCTCCTCCTCATGAGGTATCTCAGCCACCAACTCATCTGGCCCCTCAGGCCCAGGCTCCATGCTGTCACCTGCTTTATCCTGCATTTCAGACTCACCCAATGGGCTCACAGTCTCCCTCACTACTACTGTAGGCTCTGGGCTTACAGCTCCCTGCCTTTATCCCCAACACTCTCATGGCCTATGTTCTCCTTCACTGCAGACTGAGCCTCCTCTCTAAGTAAGCCTGCTCCATCTCCCACCACATCAGCAAGGTGCTTTAAAAGTCTCTCACAGCCCCCCAGCTTACTCTGGAGGGACTGCAATATGAGCCTGCTATCCTTGTTATCCAAGGGGTTCATCCCCTGGAATGAAGACCAAGATCTAGGACCACCCTTGCCCTTGTTCCCCTTCCTTGCTGTCCTGAGAGGCATCTTGACCCCCACCACTCAAATTACTGCAACACCCCCCCTCCCTGAGGGCTGCGATCCCTGCAGGCACCAGCAGGCACCCTCGCCAGAGCCGGTCCCAGGATTTGTGAGGCATGTGCGAAGCCTTGGTGTGGGGCCTAATTTGCATAATTAGGCCCCACCTAATTATGCAAATGTGTCAATTTACATAAAATTTACTCCCCCTGGACAGGAAGGATTCCCATTCTCCACCTCTCTGAGCAGCCATAGACAAGCATGGCCTCCCAATGCTTTCCCTCCCCAGCCGAGCGTCTACCACCACTCCAGGAGTGGTTCCACTGCAGGGGCAGCCGGGCAGGCAGTGAGGCAGGCACAGAGAGACTGACTGCATCCACTGCCTTACTGAGGGGGAGGGGGGTGAGCTTAGCCAGTTTGGCCTCCAGGACCTGTTGTTTCTTGTTGCCGGTGCCACCTGTGCCTTGTGCACGCACATGGTGTGACCAGTCCAGAAGTGCTGCTATCAAACACACAAGACACCCAAAATGCAGCTAGCCTAGTAAGCGCATTATGCCATGAAGATATTTTATATATATATATAAAATATATATATATAAGTATATATTATATATATATATAATATTTATATTATAATATATATTATATTATATATATATTATATATATATAATATATATATATATATATTATATATATATTATATATATATAATATATATATATATATTATATATATATTATATATATATAATATATATATATATATTATATATATATTATATATATATAATATAAAACCCCAGCAGTTGTGCTCCCATAATCAATTCACACTGCCCTCACCCTATAACCAGTTCATGTGTGTCCCCACCCCCATATAATCAATTCATGTTGCCCCCCACCCATAACCATTTAATTTTTGCCCCTGGGGCAGTGCGAATTGTTTATATGGGGACACAAATGAACTGGTTATGGGGTGCGGGTTTAAAGACAGTATTCCTGTTAGCAGTAACTTCATTAAGGAGAGCTAGTGAAATAGCAGCCATAATAATCTCAGAACCATATTTTCAGATTTTCCAAGATAGAATAGATATTGCTTTAGATCCTAAATTCCTACCTAAGGTAATATAAGTAAGACAGTTGTGAGGATGTGGCCCTTTTTACACGGGCCTCTCCCACCCATGAACACGATTTCTGCGTGTTCATGTTTTGAGGGAGCCCCATGTGAATGCACCTATGGTGAGTGGGAGTGTGTGTGCGCCTGCCTAACACATCCCCACACCTTCCCATTTGTCCCCACGCACGGAGCAACTGGGGGAAATGGCGGTTACTCCATGGGTGTGGATGAGGGGGGTGAGTGGGGATGCGTGTGCGGCCATGTGCACGCCTCGCCCATGCACCGGCACGCACACGGACCCTCACCCGGTGAAGCCATGTAAAAATGGCCTGTGAGGAGCCACTTGAAGAACAGAAGGTTGCTACCTTGTAAACAAGGTTCTTTGAGATGACTCCTAACAGTCTCACAACACCCACCCTTCCAGCCTCACATGGAATTTTAAAATTATATTCCTAGGAAGGGTTGGAAGGAACTGTCATTCTGAGGGGAGAGTGCTTTTTATACTAGAGGAGCTCGAGACCATTATGTGGTCTATTATTTGAACAGGGTGCACATGCAGAACCCAGCTGTGAGAATGTTGGGTGCTATCTCGAAGAACCTTCTTTACAAGGTAAGAACCTTCTGATCACTCACATGGGGAGGAGTTGTTTGTAAACAAATAGCTTTATTTCCCAGTCCAATCAGCATCCTGGTGTCTTGCTGCTGGGCTACTAGGAGGCAGAGGGAGGTGAGGGATGGGGACTGGAGCCAGGGAGGGGAGGCAGAAGAACTTATTGGGGGAGAAGCTGGCTGCAGCCTGCTGCCCAGCCAGGCAAGCGCGGGGCCCCAGCTGGTCATGGGGCCATGTGCAGCCACGCATGTGGCACATGCCTGGGGCTGGCCCTGACCCTCGTGCAGGGCAGAGCTGGGAGATAAGGCTTGTCTGCACCTTCTCTGTTCAGCTCGTGTGGGCCCAGGCTACCCAAACACCGCTGTTTTTTTGTTTTTTTAAAAAATGTTTAAATTAAGGCCCCTGTCGCTCACTGCAATTGCCGGCCAACCTCTGCTTCACCCGAAAGGCTTCTGCCTGCTCTCTGGCTCCTCCCCGGCTGCAATCTCCTCACTGTGGCAATCACTGCTCTCCCTGTCCTGCTCTGCTGGAATGGATGAGCGGGGACCATAGCCTTCCAATCTAATTCGATCACTTCTCACATGTTCTCCTTTGCTCTCAACCCCCCGGTTTCTAGGCAACCTCTCGGGGATTTTCCTTGTGCACGCCAGAGTGCAGCTTTTTAAAAAAAGCCCTGCTCATTCCTACAACATCAGGGAGCAGGACAAAAGGCCTCCCCCCTCGCGTTTGCATTTTCATCATGGGGGTTGGTGAAGGCAAGTCTCTCCATTAACGGTGCTGAGTTCTACTACTGGTGGGTGCTGCTGCCTTCTGTGTGTGCAGATGTTGCCAGGTTTTGGTAAAATAGAATTTCCCCAAATATTTCTGTGTAGCTCCAGCTTAGAGCAAAACAAAATGCTGGAATACAGATTTTCCACAGGACAGGAAATCTGCACTCTGACCTGTCCTGAAAGGGAAGTATCATTTCTCCTATTTTATAGGTGGGGTCACTAAGGAACAAAGAATTGAAATAAGCAGATTTTTATTTGTCCTGAGCCCTTGGAATAGGGTGGGATAAAAATGTAAGTAAATAAATACATTTGAGAGAGAAGTATTGAAATGCAGATCTCCGGAGTCTTTGTCCAGTGCTTTAAACACAGGATCCATAACTGTAGGGAGGAGTCTTGATGTGGTCCTTAGTTTAGCAATCTTAAATCTCTTATACATTCCACAGCACCCTTCAATTGCTGCCCTGGACTCTTGGAGATTAGTTATTCACCAACCATCCAGCCATTTAGGAACAACCATTTCCCAAGGGCTTAAATGATGTCAATCTTCTCATCATTTTTTACTCTTCAGTTCTTCTGACATATTGTCAATAGCTAATATCTCATGAGCAGAAATGAATCCTTAAAGACAGAAATGAATTCTTCCAAATGCTGCAGAACAACTCCACAAAGGCGCAACGCCCACTTGGGGTCCTGACCCATAGCTTAGGAGCATCTGGCATAAGTATTTACTGGTTAGCATTTTTGGTTCAGATGCCCTTGGTGGTCTTAAGATGCCAAAGACTCTAACGATTGAGAGAGAACAGTTCTTTCCTAGACCTGCCATAATGCTTTACAACTATCTCATGCAGAAATCCTAACTAGATTGGGACCTGATGCACAGAACATGGAGTAAAGGATATGGGAATGAACCTTGGGCCAGAATATTAGGATGCAGCACTGCAGATTAACCAGACTTCATATATTGGATACCTCAGGGACAGCCTCACCCTCTGCAACTCAGGACTGACCCTTCGGTCCACCGGAGGCGCCCTCTTGGAGGTCCCCCGCGTAAAGCGTAGGGCTACAATGGAGAGGGCACTTTCGGTGGTTGGGCCCCAGTTGTGAATCTCCCTTCCAGAGGAAGCACGGCTGGCCCTGAGTCTAATGGCCTTCCATTGGGCCTGTAAGACGTGGCTGTTCTCCCAGGCCTTCGGAGGTGGGGAGGGGAGGGTGGGTTGAATTTTTGTAGAGGGTGTTTTAACATTGTTTTAATAATGATATTGTGGATTTTATGTTTTAATAATTGTTTTATATTGTTGGAAGCCACCCCGAGATGCCGTGGGCATGGGGGTGGCAAACAAATATAATAAAATAAATAAATAAATAAATAAGTTGATCTACATGTGAAGCTCATCATCCAACAGAAAATATTTCCTTCCCGCTGGGCCCAGTCTAGATTGGGCTGGCTCAGCTGGATTTATGCATGAAGACAGGTGCTGTGACTGTACTTAAGCTACTCTCTTCCCCACATTTTGGAGCTGCCTTATAAACCTCCCTTTCTGGTACTAAATTATCCATATAGCCAATGTGATTCTGGATATATTTCTTAGCATCTTCCCAAAAAAGGAAGCCGCAGAAAGTCTGGTTTAACATTAATAATGATTCTGCAAAAGTGGAAGAACAAGTCTTCCACATACACTGAACACTGGTTAATTGAATACCAGATTTGCTGCCTTGGCATGTCTGGTATTCAGGCATTAAGGTGTCATGAGCAACTTTTGATATGTTTGTTATGTTACCATTTTATAACAAGTGAAACATCTTTTGATAAAATCTAAATTAAGAACATAGGAAGTTTATTTATTTATTTATTTATTTATTTATATAAACTTATACCCCACCCCTCCTGCTAAAGCAGTTTGGGGTGGCTAACAAAGCATAAAAATATAATAAAATATACTAATAATTACAAATATAGTGTAAACACAAGATAAAACAATCCAACTACTGAATATAGTAAAAAACACAACACAGTGACCCCCCACCCTACCCAGTCCCTCCACCCTCACCCATCTCCCTCACCAAAAGTCTGGCGGAATAGCCAGGTTGCATCATCGTTGAAAGGAGGAGAGGTCCAGGGCCACCTGGTACTCTGCTGCGAGGGAGTTTCACAGTCTTGGTGCGACCACTGAGAACACCCTCTCCATAGTAGCCCACCGGGATAGCTGGGCAACTTTGGGAAAGGCGTCCCCCAGTCGACTGCAGGGGTCAATCCACAGCCCGGGGCGTGAGGTGGTCCTGCAGATAGGTATGGACTATAGGGCTTTTTAGGTAATCACCAACACCTTGAATAGGGCTCGGAAGACTATAGGCAGCCAGTGCAGAGAACGGAGCACTGGTGTAATGTGCTCCTGGTGACCCGTCCCCATAAGGAGATGGGCTGCCGCATTCTGCACCAGCTGCAGTCTCTGAACCATCACCATGAGCAGCCCCACATAAAGCGCATTACAATAGTCAAGTCTTGAGGTGATGAAAGCATGGATGATAATGGCCAGGTCAGAGTCCGAGGCAAATGGCCGAAGCCGCCGCACCAGATGTAATTGGCGGAATGCACTTTTTGCCACAGCATCTACCTGGGCATCCAGGTGGAACTGGAAGTTGAGGAGCATTCCCAGACTGTGAACCTGGGGACTAGTGCGGGGTGAACCCCATCAATGATGAGGGATGCCACCCCCCACAGCCTTCCACTAGCATCATGTCTGTCTTGCCAGAATTCAGCCTCAGTAGGCTTGCCCTCATCCAGTCCCCCATGGCTGCCAAACACCAAATAATTACTGTGACTGCTGGGTCTGGGTCAGATGAAAATGAGAGGTAAAGTTGCGTGTCATCAGCATATTGTTGACACCGGACACCAAACTTCTCATGTCCTCACCCAGTGGCTGCATACACACGTTGAACAGGAGAAGGGACAGAACGGAACCTTGCAGTACTTCACACAAGACGTCTTAGGGAGATGAAAAATAATCCCTGCGCACCACTTGCTGAGTTCCTCCAGCTAGGAAAGAGAGGAACCATTCAAGAGCAATACCTGCCACCCCGGCATGGTCCCACAAGCAAGTCAGCAACATCTCAAGGTAAACAGTATCAAAAGCAGCTGACAAACCTAATAGAATCAGAAGACTCGAGCAACCCTGATCCAATTCATGGTGGAGGTCGTTGACCAAAGCTACAAGCACAGTCTTGGTGCCATAGCCCGAATGAAAGCCAGACTGCAAGGGATCCAGAAAACCGATACGGTCCAGATGCTCCTGCAGCTGCTGAGCCACTACCCATTCAATAAATTTTCCTAAAAAGGGAAGGTTAGAGACAGGCCGATAACTGGCGAGGGAATCAATGTCAAGCGATGTTTTTTTGAGCAGAGGCTGCATCACCGCCTCTTTGAAGCCACTCAGCAATCTGCCCTCCCACAGGGAGGCATCGATCACCCCCGTCAGCAATGGCCCCAGCATCTCCCGGCTTGCCTTAACCAGCCAGGATGGGCACAGGTCCAGTTTACTGATGTGGCTCTGACCATCCCAAGAACATCTCCCGTGTCAGCGGGTGACACCTACTGAAACTGATCTCATAAAATTGGACAAGGCAGGGCTTCCATAACCCCCGGTTCTCCTATTGTAGTAAGTGCAGCATCGAAATTGTGGTGAATACGAGCGATTTTATCTGCAAATTAATAAAAAACATGTCACAGCAGGCACTGGAAGATTCCAGTTCCAGGTGGATGGAGGCAGGACTGACCAGCCCCTTCACCACCTGGAAAACCTCCGATGGATGAGACTTTGCAGATGCTATGAGGGCAGCAAGGAACCCCTTCTTTGCTGCCCGCATAGCCATGGCATAGGCTCGTAAACTAGCTCTATGACTCAGTCTGATGGCTTCAGCACGAGAGCGGCACCATAATCGCTCTAACCATCATCCTTCCCACTTCAGCTGCTGCAGTTCCTCAGTAAACCAAGGAGATCTGCAGTGCTAGCACCTAGGGAGCGGATGCCTAGGAGTAATTTGATCGATGGCCTCGGTCAACAAGATGTTGCAACGAGATCATCAAGCGAGCGGTCATCAAGATCAGAGGGTAAATCCCCTAGAGCATTCTGTAACCTCTCCAGTTCCATTAGTTTCTGGGGGAGAATCAACCAAATTGGTTCCACACCTCTCCGGGGGCAGACATGCACTGGGAGACAGGCCCCTAGGAGGTAATGGTCTGTCCATGACATGGGCACAGATGACACCTCCCCCACCAACGGATCCCCCGCCTCAAGGCCCGTGCATAAAATCAGGTCCAACGTTAGTGCTTTAGAATATAAAACTATAGTTTTCAAAACTTCAGTTTCCAGGGTTAGTGCTTTAGAATATAAAACTACAGTTTTAAGCTTTCTGTTCATTTCTCATTTTCCAGTTTTAGCATGAGATAAGAGCTGTTTGCATCCAAGTTGCAGCAGTCATTTTTATGGCATCCAGGTGTGGGGGCCCCCAGTTTTTTACTGAACTCGAAACCCCACAAAATTCCCTTTTAAGGTCGATTTTGCAGGTCCCCCGTGGTGCTCTGGCGGCTCTGATTAGAGCTGAAACAGCTTCCCGCCTCATTGGCCATGGGTGTGTTTCTAAAGTTTTGGGTTCAGCTTTTTTTCAGCTGCATGAACCCCTTTCCCAGGCCGCATTTGGTATAGCACAAGAGGGACCCTGGGAGAGGGGTATCTGCACTTGTCTAGCCCATTGGGCTACTCAAAGGACTTCTTTGCCCATTTGGATTGTAGTAGGGGTTGGGGTTTGACCAAATCAAGAATTGAGGATCAGGAGCTTCAGCTTAGAAGGGAAGCACTAGCTAATCAACGGGTGGCAGCTATTCATTTTTTATTTCTCCGGAGCCCAAAAGGAGCAAATTATCTTATGTCCTTGGATACCAAACAAAGAGTTCCCTTTCCCTGGCCAGATTTAACCTATTCCCCTCTGCTGTCTTGTGGGGCAGATATGTGGGTCTCCCATATAAACTGAGGACGTGTCGATTTTGCAATCCCCCTAAAATTGAATCTATTGGTCATGTCCTTTTAGATTGCTCATTGTATAAAGATCTGCGAACTTGGTTGGTGGAACCGATTGTAGACAGAATCCCTGCATGCAGCCAGGAAACGTTATTAACACACCTTCTGACTGACAGGGATGGCTGTTTTCACTCAAAGTGTAGCCAAATTCTGTGCAGCAGCATTTCGAAGGCGGAATGCTCTGCTTGGCTAATCCTGTGTATGAAGGGCTCTTCCTTTGCTGGGAAGCTTTGGAATAAAGTTTAAATCTGAAGTGCAGACCCCCCCCATTCCCTCCCCCTTTCTAGCATGGTATTTTATTATGATTTTAAGTCAGCCTGTGAAGGTTATAAGATTTATCTTCAAGGTTAATTACTTGCTGAATGTTAGTTTTAGATAGATAGGACATTATATTTATCAAGAGGTGTCTTTAAAATCCCTATTTATGGGTTGTATTGTATGATTTAATGGTATTTTGTTTGTTTAATCTGTTTTTGTTTGTTTGTTATTTTATGGTGAATGGCACATAGCCAAACCAATAAATATTTGAGTTGAGTTGCAGCAGTCATAAGGATGGTGCGAATTTAAAACTCAATTCCTCATTGCCGACGCACCGAAGGAGACAGGACGCTTTGCTGGGTTTTAAACGGCCGCACTCTTTATTTAACAATTAACCTACAAATTCAGGTGGGGGTAAATCGCCTAATGCGATGCGGGTCCAGTACTTTAACATTACCAAAAACAGTACCCAAAAACCTGAAACAGGGGTGGCTTCGATGTACCCTCGAATGCCCCCCCAATGACGATCACACGTCTCCCCTCCAAGCGGCGCCACAGGCCGTGAGGGGATACCTTACTTGTGAGTAAGGAGAATGATGCCTGCCGACGGGGGGCCATACTTGCCCCTACCGCCGTCGCACGACACCCCTCCCAGGGAGGCTGCCCAGCCGCTTGCCTTCCCCTGCTTTCCGGCAGGTGGGCCTCCCCATCTCTTACAGAGATGACTCCTAATTATGCCCCCTCTACCTACTCTAACTCACAGTACTGGACCCCTGCCACTAAGGGTTCGCCGGGTTTAGCCGGACAAACCCGACCCCCACCTAACTCTAACTTCCTTCCAGTGACCGAATCAGAGCTTTCTTTAGGGCCCCCAGGTATAGGTCATTCCCTTGGGGGGACAGGTGCACGCCGTCTCGCCTGTACAAGGCCGGCTTCTTGTGCGTCAACACTCTGGTGTCCACATGCTCGCCTCCCAAGCCGGTGAGCCACTTTACTATGTCCCTATTGACTGTCCTTCGGGTTTTGTCAATTTTTTGGGGGTGTACCCCGTGACCCCAAGATAATCGCTCCACCAAGTCCGTCCAGAGGAGGCAGACACCAGGGAAGAGTTTCTTAATCTCCCATAGGTCGGATTTGACGCTCTTGATTAACTGGACACCCTTCAGATGCGGGATGTCATTCTCTCCAAGATGAATTACTATGACATCCGGCGGAGGGTCTCGGGGAGCGGCGTGGACTGCCGGCAGCAGCTGGTGCCACTTCATCCCGCTACGACCCCTCCAGTGAATTTGTGCCAGCGTTGCCAGACCTAGCTGCGTTCCCCATCCCGTCTGCCCGGCGGCCTTGCCTGCCCATCGGACAAGGCTGTGGCCGATAATCCACACCCTCTTCCGCGGCCTCGGGGCAATACCTGTTGAGATGAAATAACAGTTAGGGTCTCGGGGGTGGGGGCACCACGGACATACGTCCGGAATGCCCCAGATCTCCACCGCCCTATTTCCCTAATGCCTTGCTCGGGCATGCCATTTTCTGCGGCAAAGCTTGCCGCCCCTATGCGGAAAGAGTGCGTGCCGTAGGCAGATGGGGGGAATCCTAGATATATTAGCGCAGCCCTCATAACAGCTGTGAATTGATACCTTGTCACCTGTTGCCCAGTGGCATGCCTAAAAAACGAGCCTGCAGCAGACCCACGCACTGCGATGTAAGCTTCCGTAGCCCGGACTGGGCACGTCTCGTGTGTTGATACACGGTTCAGCCTAACTTCCTGCCCTCTCCCCCTCTGGTCTGTCTTGGATCGACGAATTTTCAATGCCATAGATGTTGGGCCGATCCTGATATCGTTGTATTGGAGTGCCCTACCTGATGTGTCCCTAGCTGAATCCGCTACCAGTTCGCTCACTCGAAAAGCCCCGAAGAAGGCTAACTTAAATAATGAATTAAACAATGAAACTTCACAATGATCGTAACAAACATGGGACAGCCCCCCACAAATATCCAAAAGTAATTGCAATGTGACTGGGGCCCGCTGGTCTTGTGTCCTCCCCCCTTCCCGCTGCCAACTCTCCAGTAATCGCCTAACATAAAACCCCCGGTCGGGAGGGGGGTGGCCTGCAAGGTTGCTTGCAAAGGCCAGGGCGGAAAGTTTCCCTGATATTGTACTTGGGGCCGCACCCTGGCGCCGCAAGGACATGGCAAATTGCAGCATTTGTTGTTCCGGGATTGGAAACCCGTGTGGCCAACCCTGTTCCCTTTGATAACACTGAAACTCCCTGAAGGCCCTGTTGTAAGCTGTCCTGGTTCGGGGCGCAAGAGATCCCAGAACGGTGGTGTGCAGCTCTACAACCCAAGGTTCCACACCCTCGGCGGCAACGGATCTGGGTTCAACCGAGCCTGAGGCGCCAGCAGACGGAAACGCTCCATCTGGAAGCGAGAAAGGGCATCGGCTACACTGTTGTCCAGACCTGGCACATGTCTGGCGTGGAACAGGATGTTAAATTCCAAACATGTGAGCACGAAGTCCCTTACTAACTTCATAACCCTTGGGGACCTAGAAGATTGAGTGTTAATTATGTGTACAACGGCTTGGTTGTCACACCAGAACAAGACCGATCGATTTGCCAGCTGGTTGGGCCATAGGTGTACTGCCACCACGATTGGAAAAAATTCCAAAAAGGTGAGGTCCCTAGTGATCCCTTGTTCTGTCCAGTCACTCGGCCAGGGGGCTGCCACCCACCGATCCCTGAAGATCAGTCCGAAACCCGCTCCGCCAGCAGCATCAGAGTGCACCTGCAGCTCCGCTTCCAGTAGGAGCTGGTCCCTCCAGAAACTGGTGCCGTTGAAACGATCTAGGAAAGTGGCCCAGGTCTGGAGATCTTCCTTCATCTCCTTGGTGACCCTGACGTGGTGGTGGGGTGGTGGTGGGGGGTTGCCGGCGAACTTTGCGTAGAGGCGGGACAAGAAGGCCCGCCCCGGCGCAACCACTCGGCAGGCAAAGTTGAGACTCCCTACGATTGATTGTAAATGCCGAACCGTGACTTTGGTAGCTCCTAGGCATTCTCTGATCTTGACCCGTAGCGACTTCAATTTGTCCTCGGGAAGGCGGGAAACAGCCTCCTCGGTATCCAGCTCGATACCGAGATAGGTCAGTCTGGTGGCAGGACCCTCCGTCTTTTCTGTAGCTAAAGGGATACCCAGGTTTTCTGCTACTTCGTGGAAAGTGCGCATCAAGTCAATGCATTCGCTTGTATCAGTCTGGCCAATGAAGAGGAAATCGTCCAGATATTTTGTAATTCCTCTTTTTCCTGACCGGATTTTTACAATCCACTCAACTAGGGTGCTGAAACGCTCGAAGACGGAGCACGAAATCGAGCACCCCATTGGCATGGCCTTGTCATAGTAATATCCTCCCTCGAAATAAAACCCGAGCAAAGAAAAACTGTCGGGATGAACAGGGAGCAAGCGAAAGGCCGACTTGATGTCGCACTTCCCCAAGACAGCACGGGGCCCAAATGACCTAACTAGGGTTACCGCTGAGTCAAACGATGCATATCGGACCGAGGCAAGTTCCTTGGGGATCGCATCGTTGACTGAGCCCCCCCGGGGGTACGACAGGTGGTGAATTAACCGAAATTCCCCGGGGGCCTTTTTCGGTACCACCCCCAAAGGGGATATAACCATATCAGGAAAAGGTGGGGCTGGGAATGGGCCTGCTACCCTTCCTTCGGCCCTTTCTTTTTGAATTTTTGCTCGGACTATGTCCTCCATCCCGACTAAAGATTTCAAGTTTGCGCACAACCGGTGCTGATGAACTTCGCTAGCGGGGATGCGAAAACCCTCCTGAAAACCCGATATTATACCCTCGGCTTCTGTTTGATCCGGGTAAGGTTGGAGGGCTTTAACAAGCTCTGCCACCTTAACCGGGGTTGGCGCCCTTGCTTGGTGTGGGTGTGTTGTTTCCGCTGGGGCCTCCTCTGCCCGGCCCCCAGGGAAACTGCTTCCTTTTGCCCCCGCCCTTTCCTTTCGGACAGGCTGAGGCAGCGTGGTATCCAGTACAGTTGGCACAAGTGTGACGAAATTTACAGGTTGCTCGGGAGCAGCGCCCGGACCGGTCAAATTCCCAACATACTCCTGCGGAGTGGGCCGTCCCTTTCTTACCTTCGTCCCGAAAGGACTCCGTTGCTGACGATGCTCCCCCTTTTGCCAATAAGTGGCCACTATCTGCTCTGGGCACATTCCCCGCCCCACTCATGCAGTTCAGCCACAGGTCGTGCGCATGCAGGTCCCACCTAAGGCCGGGCGTATACGCCGCCCTGTGGCGGAAAGCCTCGTCGTATCGAAGCCATGCGCCCGCTGGTCCGGCCTCGTACGCACGTCGCACAATGTCTGCGTACTTTAGGAGGTCAGCAGCCCGGGCAGGATATGCCTGGATCAGGACTCCCATGTATATTGAGAAAGCGGCTGTCCAATTAGACCAGTTACGGTCTGCTTTGGGGCGCTTAAAGCGCTCCTTTTCTTTCTTGTCCTCCTGTTCAGTGGGATCCAGAATCGGGTCACTAAACAGGAGGGCAAACAGGTCCATGTATTCCCCGCGCCATATTCGCTCCTTCGTTGCCGGGAGTAAATGCCCCCCGATTGGGTCAGAGACTGCGGAGTAGCCCCCGCCCTCGGGCGGGGGACACTGTGCGGGCAGAGCCGTCAGCTGATTCCAACTCCCCGTGCTCGGTGTAGGTAGCGCTGACATGGGTGTTGGGGCCCATACCTGCAAGGCCTGCCCCGCGAGGGCGGGTGAGCTCTGCGCACCCACCGGGGGAAGCACCCCCCCGGTTGAGCCGCCCGCTCTGTTACCTCCTTGAGGGGGGGGTGGTGGGATCGCTGCGGGAACCCAGTTCCCACCCCACCAACTTAATTGTGTTGCTCCACCCCTTGCCCCAAAACCCTGGGGGCTCTCCATTAGCTCTCTCACATTGCCCATGTTTCCCATTGCAGGAGCCTGTATAAGGTTCACCCTATTGTCCCCGCCCAACCCTCCAATGAGGGCGGGGGTATTACCTGGATCAGGGGCGGGCTGGACTGCTTGAACCGCCGCCTGTGCTCCTGCTGTTTGGGCCCGCTGCTCCAGTAGCATTTGCAGGGCCCTTTCCATCCGGTCCATTCGCTGCCTCAGGTCTCCATCATCCTGTCCCTGTCGTGCAGCTCCCACTCCTTGCTGTTCCTGCTGGAGAAAGGGGGGAAGAGGCTCCCCAGCCCAGCCCAGTGCAGGGGCTGCCTCTGCAGCCTGCCCCTGACTGGCTGCAACCTGAGTGGGCTGTGGGATCCCTAAATAGGGCAAGGGCCATTGGGGATCTGCTGGGAGATGCCCTGAATACCCTGGGTAGGGGCCCCTACTTCCTGCTGTTATTGCCCCTCCCAGGGCCCCCGCAGGCACCGACGGTGACTGCAGGTTTACTGCAGCAGATATCCCCGCAGGGGGGCCCCGAGGGGGCCTCTGCCCCCTACCGGCCTGCAGCGCTGAACCCTGAGCAACCTCACCAGCATAACGAGCTGGGAGGTTAATAGGGCGCCCCCCGCACCGTAGGGGGGGGGGTTGTGCAGAGGGTGCCCCCTCCACATTGGCTGTGCCCATCAGAACATGTGATGGGCCAGCCTGCGGTTGATCACTCAATTGCAGGGGGGGTGGGCAAGGGGGTGTGAATGGGTTACCCCCCACATCCTCCATAAGCTGGCGAAGCAGGGCTTCACACCCTGCCATCCTTAGTGCCAGGGGGGTTTCCTCCCCCACACTCTGCCCCGGGGTCCCACTTGCACCTCTTTCTTGAGGGGGGATCAGGGGCTGCCTCTCCGAACTCCCCGCTGCTGCCTCCCCCCCTTCAATTTCCCCCGGTCCCTGGGGCACATTTGCTTGGGTGGTCCCCACCTTCCTTTTCTTCGCCGCTCCTGCGGCATTCTTCTTACTCTTCCCCATTGCGGGGACTCCCTTTCCTTATTTTTTTTTTCTTAAAATCTTTTTTCTTCTCTCCAGCCGGCAGCCACGTGCGCTGCCGTTCTTCGCCGCTCCTGGGGCTGTAATGGAGCCCGAGCGGTGTCTCGCTGCTCGTGATCCCCGCCCAGGGCGGGGTCACGTGCTTCCCTCTAGCCAATTGGGAGGCTCAGCCTGGGCCTGATGCAACCAGGCTGCCTCCCCTCTCCCCGTGCGCTGTTGTTTTCCCCGCCGCGGAGAGCCACATCAGCCTCCGACGGCGGGGAAACTTTAACCCTTTTCGTCCTGCCCCCTTTTTAGGTGGGCGCGGCAAAGGGCCTCTCGCCCCCAACCCCCGTGGGGGAGGGGGCGGACGCAATTCCCTATTAAATATAAAAACACATGTCCTATGCCTATGGAAAGCTGCCATTAAACGTTTCAAGAGCCTGGGGTGGTACTTCATATTCCATATTATTTGAGAGTTGTATTTCAAAGGGGCGTTGGGCTGGAAGTCTTAACAGTTCTTTTCAAACCCTGGTAGCTTCTGGATTAAACATATCACATCACCAGTAAGTGTAATTTTTTATTCCTGGCAGTAATAGGCACATCATCCTAAATGTAAACTGCTGTGGCATAAATCAGCAGGAAGAAAGGTATACAAATGATAGCTACTTTTATAAATGCTTAAGACAGCTATACCTTTACCAATTATTCTAAGACCTATTAGCAACAGGATCCAGTGTTATAATTTCGCAGATTTTAGTATTTCTTGTATCCAGCTGTGGTTGCTGCTTCACTCATTGAATTTAATGTTGTTAAGTAGAATGAGAGAGATGACTTAATGGCTCTTGAAAATGTTTACTGCGATTAGAACTGTTCTGCTTTTTTCATTAGCAGAAGACTCTGAAGTATCGCTCTGTCTGCCTGCCAAATGGTTCTGCCTTTTTAATTAACCATAGTCTGCAATGAAATAGTAGCCCACACCAGATGTTTTTTTAATTGAGAGAGAAATCAGAATGCACATTGTTAAAATTCATCCTCTCTCTTGTTCATGTAAGGATAAGCAGCAGCATTTCCCTCAAAACACAAAAATAACCCTTCTTTTTAACTCTTAAAAGCTTGCTTGTGGATGGTCAGAATAGCTTATGGGCCTGGGGTGTGCACATAGTTATGGTTCATCCTTTAAATTGCTAAGGATGTGTTTCCCAGGGCATTTATAAGTGCATGTCTTACCAGAGAACATTGTCTTACCAGAGAACATTTTCAATGAGTATTTCAGAAAGCTACACTACCTGCTCAGGGCTAATTAGGGGGACAAGGGGGGGAACCAGAAAGACAGAGTTCAGCATAGTCTCACTGATGACTTTTTATTGTGACTTGTTTGTCTGTCACTTTTTATGTGTCTGCATGACTATTATTATTATTATTATTATTAAACATTTATAAAGCACCAGTAACAACCTGGCGCTGTACAGAACATATAATCAGCTGCGGTCCCTACCTGTGGCTTACAATCTAAAAGACAAGGAGGGGGAGACAAGGAGAGGGGACAGCGGGAGAGACATGGGAGAAGACAAACAAACATTCAGG
>QEPC01015544.1:1195630-1212836 GCA_003113815.1 Sphenodon punctatus
TTTCTGGGCGCTGCAATGCCTGCTGGGGGCTTCTGGGCGCTGCAATGCCTGCTGGGGGCTTTCTACATAGGAAACAAGAGCTGATCTGTCAAGGTTTGGTTTGCTCCATGGAAATGACCTATCAGCTAAGACCTCACCTGCATTATGGTACAAAAAGCCAGCATTAACTGCTTTGCCATGCAAAAATGGACAAAGCCCACTGGTATTACACTTTTGTGACACTCCATCAGCTTCCAGCTTTTCCCATTTTCCCTTCCTGACAGAACTTCCTAGCAGATGAACTTTTACACAACCCTCCCATGCAAAACAACATCTTGTCTCCCTGCTGCCAAAACTGCCTTGACTCCCAGTTGCTGAACCTGCTTTCAACAAATGCCCTGTATTAACTCTGTCTCTCTGAGTCCATCTGAAAATCCCTACAAAATACAATCAGGCACAATCAAGCTGACTTTGTACTTAAATTGATGATAAATGCTTACAGCAGCAATCTATGGCATTCCTTGTTTTGGCTTTATAAAAAAAACCAAACATGTTAGTAAAAATATTTTGTCACACTAACATACACACACTGTAGTGAATAGCACTTTAGCTACTTTGGGGTAATACCTGCATTTCCAGGCACCCCCAGTGGGCACCTGATGGGGTACCTGGCCCCCCAAAATGTGGGTATTACTGGGGTGTCCTCGCAGGACACCACTCCCAGCACCTGTGACTCCCTGAGCTGACTCACCTCGCCAACCGGGCTGCTGCTTCTCTGGTCCAGAGGACTGCTGGCTGCTCCCTGCTTCTCCCTGGTGTGCACGCTGCTCAGCTGAGCGGGTAACTTTCCTGCTCGGCTTTTTCTGAGCGGGGGCCGGGGGGGAGCGAGGAAGCCTCTTCCCATCTGCATGCGCCCCCAATGGATCCTCTTTTTCCAGGGGGACCCATATCAGGGAGCATGTGCTCCCCCATTTTGGGTCCCCCTGGGAACCAGGGACCCAATGGGGGGGCACACAGATGGGAAGAGGTCTCCTCACTTCCTCCCTCAGAAAAAGCCAAGCGGGAAAATTTCCCACTCAGTTGAGCAGGGTGCACACCAGGGAGAAGCAGGGAGCAGCCAGGAGTGCAGACCAAAGGAGCAGCAGCCCAGCCAGTGAGGTGAGTCAGCCTGGGGAGTTGGGTAGCCCATTGGGTCACGTTCGGGTACCCGTTGGTGCCTGAACATGACCGGGATGAGTTGGACATCCCCAAATTCAAAGGGGTGCTGGACTGGCCAGGTTCCTGGTTAAAGAGAAGTGTCTTCTTTCTTAAATTGTTCAGCATTTTCAAAACTTCCATTATAAACTCACCTAATGGCTTCCAAAGAATCCTGCTATCATCAGAGAGAGGCTTCACTACCAGACATTCAGAGTCATTATAAAGTACACATACACAGAGATCCTCTGCTGCCTTGTAACCAGGGGCAGCTTTGACTTTAATTTATTTCCTTTAACATATGGATTTCTGACAATTCAGTATTTCTAAAGGTGCTGGGAGATGAAGGTAGAAAAGTATGTACATAAATGTTCTTTTTTGCCACCTTGGAGTTTTGTGTCCACACTAACGAACAAAAATAACCAAATAATTTTACTTCCATATGTTTAGTGAAGCAGCTTCTTTTGAAGCCTATTTAGTGAAAAATGAAAAATGTCATGCTCTTCTAAGAAAATGACAGTTTTATTTAATGCAGCTATTTTATGGGGTTTGACATTTTGATTTATAAAATGACTATTTATTGCTTTATCGCTGAATTTGATAGTAACAGACCCTTTGTGGTTATTTATTAACAGATGCCAGAGCTGTTAAGGTAGACAGGTTTGGTTCATTTAAGCAACACTACCTTGATATATTTTATAAAACAACTTATATTAAAAATATGGTGTTGAAAATTAGTGATTTATGTGGCAGATACTTTTGTTCTGGTTGGTCGTTTTTATTCAGTGTATCAAAATGTAATTTAAGAAATCAAACCAACTGTGCCCTATTTAAATGCTGAAATAATGGAATGATTTGTTTGGAAGAAAAATGTTTACACTTCCATCTCCTGTTAAAAGGAAAGCTACTAAGAAACTAAATGCAAATCCAGAAGAAGAAAATGTTATGTATCTAATTCATTCCTTTTTTTTTTGTATTTTCAAATTTTTAAGTATTCTCAGGCACTAAATTTTTCCCCTCAGACACACCAACATAGCCACTTTTTATTCCAAATGAGATGCTGCACCCTATTGTGGTATGTTATCTCCATTTTATAGATGTGGAATTGAGCCACAGCAAGATTAACCCTCAAACGCAAATGGAGTTGCACAGTACCCTGGAAGTTATAAAAAAAATAATCATAAAACATTTTTTTTTTTAGCAAACCGGTATCACTTTCATATTCCATTTATTCCTCAAGGATATGGGGTCTGTTGTGTCTCACTAGTTCATGCCCCACCCCAGTTATATATTTTTAAATAATTTTCAGTGAATACTAGGACATTAATGGGGTACAATGAATCCCCATTTGAATTAATGGGAAAATGAAAGCACTATATTGATGTGGGTCATATTTACCTGGAACACAATGTAGAAGTTTGTCTGTTTTCATAATATGCTATTTTCTGTGTGCACAGAAGAATTTCAATATAAGTGCATGGTGTGTGTGTGTGTGTGTGTGTGTGTGTGTGTGTGTGTGAATTATTCCCCAAGAGGAAAGCTCCAGTTACCAACTTACAACTCTGCTTTATCTTTAGAGTTTTTACACAGCAGTTAACCCTTTCATAGTGTGAAGCTTCAATTATGGTTTTTTACTTGCAAGGTTGTGTTGAAAAAGCAAAACAAACCTGTTAGGCTGAAGGGGTCATTTTAACCTCTCCATTAATTACTATGGCAGTCGACTGTTGAAATACAGATGAGATCCTAATAGCTCCTTCTCTTGAAATGCAGACAAGCTGTCTGCATATAACCCACTTTATCTTTGTTTGCTTATGAATGGTGAGAACATTGGGATGTTAACACTTGTTACCTACATGATACCTTGTTTGCATATGAATGTTCTGTCCCTGACCCAAGGAAATCTATTCAAGTCTATTTATTCCTCTGTAATGTTCAACACTTAGTTGAAATGTTGTTACTTTTGCAGTTTCTGTACATCTTGTGTTCCAAAAATGGGGAGGTCAGTTCAAACCAGTACCATTGCTGATGGGATTTTACTGGTAACAATGGGGGGTTTCTAGTTAATCCCATAAGTTTTTGTGTTGGCCATATATTTCTGTACCAAACAGAATAAATTGTTTTAATGTTAAAGTAAAGTCATTTTCAAATCAATCATATTTAGACTTTTCAGCTGTGATTTAATTGGGCTGTATCATACCCATAAGCAGGGTTTTAGAGCGTATTAGAGTTAAGTGATCTAATTAAGTTCATATAGAAAATCTGTGGCTTACACTGTGATCCATTTCATTGGGGACCATGGCTCAGGCCCCATTGACTCCAGTGGGTGATGAATGGATTGCACCCATAGCTAGGAAATGAACCCAGAGTGTTTTTACACAAGCATTACATTTGCAGGTTACAGCAATCTCCCGCGATCACAAGGATGCAACAACATTCCCACTAGTGTTGTTTACGTGTCCACCTGTACTGCGTATGAAAAAAGTCATGTGGTACCTATTCAGCTGTATTTACCCCATTCTCACTGCTGATGGTCTCAGAGAAAGAGAGTAGCATTCACCATGACTTGGGTGCTGCTACTTTTGACTGCAGAGTGAGAGTTTGCGGCTGTGAAAGCTTAACCATGTCCTGTTTGGTTGGATCAGTTTCAATTAGTATCACCCACCATTGTGGAGGATGTGCTTGGTGCATTGTGGACAACCTAATTCATTTGTGAATTAGATCCTTGCCTGTGCTGGCGTTGGGGCCTTGACTGGCTGGGCTTGTCAGTGCCTCCCTTTGGGAGGTAGGTTGCCAGACACCTTTAAAATTGCACTGGTCTGGCCCATGCTAAGAAACCATCTTTGAATGCTGACTCCTCAGCCAGCCATTGACCTGTGTCTAACCTTCCCTTTTAGCAAAGGTTATTAAACGGGTGGTTGCCTGGCAGCCTCAGGCTCATCTTGATGGTTTCAGATTCCTGGACCGAATTCAGTCACGTTTTCATTCAGGGTATACCATAGAGACTGCACATGTGTGGTGTTGGTCGATGATCTACACCTGGAGATTGACAGAGGGAATTACGTCCAGTTGATCATGTTAGATCTTTCAGCGGCTTTTGATACAGTTGATCATGAGGTGTTGCTGACATGACTACAGAACCTGGAAGGGGGTGTGCAGGGCTGCTCTTGAGTGGTTCCATTCATTCCTGTCAGGGAGGACCCACAGGGTGGTGATCAGAGATTGATCATCATTCACTCAGGACCTGTGTGGTGTCCCGTAGGGTTCCATTTTGTCTACCTTCTTGTTCAGTGTGTATCTGAAGCCGCTGGGCGAGATCATCCAGAGGTTTGGAGTGAGGTGCCATCAGTAGGCTGATCTTGTGACTTGGAGGGGATTGGGACCCCTGTTATTGTGGCGGTCTGGTCCCCTCTAGTTACTCAGGTTTGCAGCCTTGGAGTGCTTCTGGACCCTCTACTGCACCTGGATTGTCAGGTTGCGACGGTGGCCAGGAGTTCTTTTCATCAACTACATCTGGTGAAAAGGTTGCAGCCTTTGCTTTCTGACTTGGATCTGGCCACCATCATCCATGCTTTCATTACCTCAAAGCTAGACTACTGCAATGTGCTCTACCCTGTGTGACTGTTCGGAAACTGCAGCTGGTGGAGAATGTGGCGGCACGGCTTCTTTCAGGGGTGGGTTGCTGTGAATACATTACACCTGTGTTCTATAATCTGCACTGACTTCCTATATCTTTCTGGGCACAATTCAAGGGGTTGATTTTGACCTTTAAAACCCTATATGGCTTGGGTCCCATATACCAGAAAAACTGCCTTTCCTTCCATGCTCCATTGCAGTCCCTGTGGTCAGCCAGGAATGCGCCCACTTGCAGGTACTGCTGGCCAAATTTGTTTGTATGACAAGGGCCCTCAGAAAAGCATTCTCTGTTGCCACCCCCATACTTTGGAACTCCCTTCCTACGGAGGTCCATGAGAGTCCTCCGTAGGCAGTGTAGAACCTTTTGATTCACAGAACTTTTGGCAGGTGGGGATAGAGACTGGATAGATGGCTTTTTTGGTGAGGGTAGGGTTTTATACGTTTTTAAAATTATATTTTATATTTCTACTATTTTGTGTTCTTGCTTTTGTAAAGCGCTCTGAACCTTTGGAGAAGGGAAGGATATAAATTTTAATAAATAAATAAATATTGGACAAACCATAAATGTAGCAGAGCACTTCTCCAGCCTTCTGTGTATGGTTTCAAAATTTTGAGGAAACGTGACTTTGCACAAGATTGCTTGAATGGCATTTAGATGTTAGTTCACATCTTTCTTGCGCAAGTTTTGGAAAAGTGCCAGTGATGTGGGGTGGAAACTTTACTGCTATATTTTTCCAGAAAATTTTCTGGTTCTAAAAATGAATTGTTTCATACAATTAATTAGTACTGTTGTAGGGACTCCTCAGGCCCGAGGTGCAGATCCTCCTCCTCTTGCTCAGGAACGAGACAAGAGGCTTGAGGGGATGCCAATAAGAAAGAAAGCTTATTTAAAGACAAGGCTGGAAGATATGCTGCTAACAGACCAAGTCTGGAAATCCTGGTTACACACAAGGGAGGGAGGGAGGCGGAAAGAGAGGAGGGTTCCAAAGGAAGAGTTTCCAGTTGGTCATTTTTATCTACAAGCAAAGATGTGTAAAAATATCTCATTAAAACAGCTAATGAATATGATAATGAAATATGTAATGAATATGATAATGAGAAAAGATTACATAAAATGTTTATAGAACTTGTTATTTGAGTGACAGGCACAAAACATTGTTTAAAAGAACATTGGTTTCACAAATATAGCTTGTTTTAAGCTGTCCGTTCTTGGACAGATAAACTCTGTTGAAAAAGATCAGTGGACAGTGCAGTGGCATACCATGCACAGATCTTTGGACATACTATGTCGGTAATGCCCCTAAATTAGTATGTTAACAGTTTGGAGTGCCTTAACTTTTTTTCTTACAATTTAAAGCATGTAAGGGAAGTGTATGCTATTAAGTTGTCATGTCTTTAAATATTTACAAGTAATTCAAATACAGATAATTTCCAAGTAAAGCTCTGAATTTGTTTGAATATAACATTGATTTTAAACCACATTAATTGCACTTTATTGATTCCTAATTAAATATTTCAGTTCAACTACTTTTGACTATTGGAAAAACTTTTTTGAGATATTTATCCAGCACATAAAATTACCATGCTTTTTGAGTTTTGTTTAATATAAGTCAAATAAACATGCTAAAACAGATCCCAATTGATTTAGGGCATCAGAAAAATTTCTGATTCAAAGTTTTCCAGAATACCTACATCACTGGAAAGTGCATTAAATAAACTACTGATGTCAGGGTTTTAAAAACCTGGATTAAGACATGGAAATTTCCACATGAAATGTGGGAGAGTCATTCACATGTTAACTTGATTCTCAGGTTTAATTGCCTGTTCACTGGAGATATGTCTTGTGTAAAAATGCCTTCAGGTCTCATGAGACTTTTGCCACATTCAGACATGTCCCCCCCCCCCCCATAGGTCCTTAACATCCTTCCACAAGAAACTAAAACTTTACAGAATAAGTAAAAAGTTAAATATTCCTTTCTTTCTAGAAATTACTTCCTCCTATAAATGTTTGAAATAGCANCCCCCCCCCCACACACGCGTATATTCTGGCTGCAGGGGGAAATGCGCAGCCAGAATATGCACAGGGATCAGCGGGTCTGAAAGTGCCTCCCCCTCCCCCCGTGCGGCTTTGCTGGCAGAGGTCCAGAGGGATGCAGAGCAGGAAATAAACTCTGCATCCCTGCATGTCTCTGCCAGCAAAGCCATGCAGAGTTGGGAGGGCTTTCAGACCAACCGATCCCCGTGCATATTCTGGCTGCACATTTCCCCTCACAGCCAGAATATGTGCGCGGGGGGCATGTCTGAAAATGGCCTTAGTTTGGTGCCTTAACCCTTGGCTGTTTGCTACCTTGCCCCATAGGTCCTTAACATCCTGCCACAAGAAACTAAAACTTTACAGAATAAGTAAAAAGTTAAATATTCCTTTCTTTCTAGAAATTACTTCCTCCTATAAATGTTTGAAATAGCACTAAAAAGTGACGACGAAGGAAGGGAGATGATTGGTACGTTTTCTGCACTAACTGATTGTTTGCTGCCTCCCTTGCATATGTGGTTGCCAGAGTAAAGGGTCTAATTCAAGTCTCATTGAATTCAGTTGGAATATTGCCACTGACTTCGTTGGAACCTGATTTGAAGAGGGAATACAGGATTTGGAGGACCAGTACCCTAATAGAGGGTTTGAGTAGACCGAGTCCTGGCCCTTTAAGGGCAGAGCTAAGAGATGGAGTCAGCTGACTAGCACTTGGGCTGGGAATTTAAAAACCCAGGAGTCAGTAAGAGAAGTGGAGTGTTGATGATTGGGGAAGTCGGTTGAGCCTGAGACAGAGGCTGTGAGTCGTCAAGCCTAACCAGGCTAAGAGTACAGAGTGGAAACAAAACTAAAGGGAGGTTCTGGACATCTAAGGAGTAGCCTTCCAGCAAACCCAATCACAGAGCCAGAGCTAGATTGCATGTGAGATCCAATTTAGGCCACTTTTACACATGACAAAAATGGGTTCTTATAAGTGCTCGAGATAATACCAGGTGTTATAAATGCTGGAGTTTTGTAACGTGTGAACGCACTATTCCTCTTTCATGCAGCAAGATCAAGGGGAGTAGTGCAGTCACACATTACAAAACGACAG
This sequence comes from Sphenodon punctatus, assembly GCA_003113815.1. Lineage (NCBI taxonomy): Eukaryota > Metazoa > Chordata > Lepidosauria > Sphenodontia > Sphenodontidae > Sphenodon > Sphenodon punctatus. The sequence continues at coordinate 1,203,559 of QEPC01015544.1, forward strand.
CATTTATAACACCCGGTATTATCTTGAGCACTTATAAGAACCCATTTTTGTCATGTGTAAAAGCGGCCTGAGCTACTGTTTACTTAGGGGTGTTTTGGTTTGGCTGGGCAGAGCAGCTTCCTCCCAAGGGAGGAAGCCCTTGGGACCCACTCGTTTTGTGGGAGAAGTCCTGTATTGCGAGGCATGGGACTGTCTAAGAGGTGTTGGGAGGCCAGTGATTAACCAGCCACCCCACAAACCAAATACCGTACACAGAGAGTAGGTAATAGCAGGTCAGCTAATTCCCCATATGAGGGCACTGGGAGGACGGTGCCCTGCCTGCTATTGCACTGATCAAGCCCTGATTTTGCTTTTTCTGAAAATGCAAAGTCAGATGATGCACTTCTGAGTATCCATATTTTATAAATCCATATGTTAGTGCTCTTGTCAGATATTTGGGGTAACACAACCTAGAACCTTTCCTCTGTGTTCCATGGTAAAGTTGGTGAGATGCTACCTAAATAAAAAAATCTTTCCATGATAGCCTGTTCTATAGGGAACTCATAAGATTATACTTATCCCCAGCTTCTTCCATTGTGAATCTGCTGTAAGAAGAGTGGGTTTGTTTGTTTGTTTGTTTGTTTTTTGAAGGGTGGGTGAGTCCACTGTGTTTGGTAGCTTATGAGAGCATTTAATAACTTGAGGTAATGGAAGAGATTCTCTAAAAGTATGAATTCAGGACACAATTAGATAGTTCTGTTTTAATACATGTTATTGTTTAGTTCTTTATATAATAGTAATAGAAAGGGATGAGATGAACAGTGGAAATGTTTAGGGCATGGAAATGCATCCATGTGAAAAGAGATGGAAAATTATTAGAACAATTTTGTTTTGAGAGGAGTCAGATGTGAAATGCTACTGGTATACAGTATAGCAAATGCTGCAAAGAAAGTAGGTAAGGTATTTACTCTTTCTTATAGCTCAACAATGAGGATGCGTAAGAATTGTGGCAGTGAGATGACTGTCCATCCTAGCCTGAATAATCACACCTTTCACCTTCACATTCAGAGAATCATCTTGGCCTCTGAAGCGGAATATTGGCTTGGAGACTCAACTGGAGGAGAAAAGAAAGGATCCTTTTGTGGGGTAGAAAATCTAGCCTAAACATATCCTATTAATATAGACTAATAGCTCCGTGAAGTGAAACAAGGAATCTAGGTTTTTCTACTAGCCTGGAGAGACTGGAGGTGGCCGCTACCTTAAATTTGCTTTCCTGGGCACCCCCTTCTGAACCTTAGGGGCCTTTTTTGATGTTCAGGTTATCGATTGTTGCCTTGCTGCCCTCCAGTATCTGTGGAGTATTAGAAAAGCTAGTGTCATGGCTCCATACTGCACATTGTCTCTACTGTGGGAATAGAGTCTCTGCCATTCAGGGCATAGATTCAGAAGGACCACTTTTGGCCCTTCTTTTCCTGCTTTCCCAAGAGGAAACTTGTTTTGTATTCTTCTATGAACCCATGCCATTCCAGAGTGTCACTGAGGCTTGGAAAGAAGATGGTACCACAGCAGAAAGCCACTCGCAACAGTGCTTCAGTTGCCTCCTTGCTTGGACGAGGAGACTGACCAACACTTGTCTACCTAACAGGTTTTTAATCATTTGATTCTTGGTTTCCCATCATTGTAATTTAATGTTTGAAATATTAATGACTTTTTTCCTAACAGCTCCCCCCAAGTGATAGATCTCATTCTCTCTCTATATAGATATAGACTTTTATTCTGTATTTAAGACATGGCTTATGGCTGGTGTATAATAAACTTCATTCATAGATATAGATAAACACACACTTGTCCTGTATTTTGCATAGTCTTGAATTCTGACTTCTAACATGCTGGAGGAAGAACCCTGTGTGGCCTGAAATCTTGCATACTCTCACCAACAGAATTTAGTCCAACAAAAGATATCATCTGTGCTACTTTATCTCCATCTGTATATTACTGTTCAGTAGGGATGGGACTTATGGTTTTGGTTTTAACCGAAAGAGGCCAAAAGTGTCTCTTCCGGTTAAAATGGAGAGATCCAAGAATTGGGCCTGTCTTGGTTTCCAATTCTCTGATCTTCTGTTCCCATTGAAGTAAACAGGAAGAGAGGGAAACCTCCTCCACCCCCTGACCCCATTTCCAGCCTCAGAGGGTGGGAATCCATTACCCCTAACACCCCCACCTGCCAGGGCCTGACTTTACCCACTCCCCAACCCCTGGGGCCCCTGTACTTTACTTACTGTTGCCAGTCCGGAGGGTGGGGGTCACAGTCGCTGGCTGTGCCACCAGCTGAGCTGCTGGTTGTGCTACTGGTGGCCAGGCCTCCTCCACTGCTGACTGGTGTCGGGAGCCAGCTCCGCTGCCAGGCCACCAGGCCTTCTCTGCTACAGGGCAGTGGAGAAGGCTTGGCTGCCTGGCTGTGAAGCCAGCTCCTGCCACCAGCCAGCACCAGAGGCAGCCCAGCCACCAGGAACAGAGCCAGCTCCTCTGCCAGGCAGCCGGTTCTTCTTTTCCTTCTTCTTACAGGTCTGGAGCTTGAAATAAATGCCACTGGACTGGCAGTGGTGCAGCGCACATGTGAAAAATGGCTGCCAAGACCATTCTGCACATGTGCAGCCATGAGTCGCCATGCTGCAATAAATAAATAAATAAATAAATAATCCAAAATGGTGCCAGCACCGTTGGCGCCATTTTGTAAGAGGGAAGCTGTTCTGCACATGCATTTCTTTTTCAAAATGGCACTAATCCTACCGTTACCATTTTGGATTAGGGCTGCACATGCGCAGAATGGCCTCAGTGGCCATTTTGTGCATATGTGCTCTGCCACTGTGATCTGGCAGCTTTTTCTTCACGCTCCAGACCTGTAAGAAGGAAGTGAAGGTCCAGCTGCCCGGCAGAGGAAATGGCTTTTTACCATTGACTTCAATGAGGAAAAGAACCGACACCAATAGATCCGATACCGATAGGGGAGCCGAAACCGATACCGGTATTTTGCCTGGAGCCCCACCCCTACTGTTCAGTAATATCTCCAAGTCTAAAAACTACTGGATACAGAATCATCCAATCCAAAATGTTAGGACTGGAAGGGACCTAAAGGGTCATCTAGTCCAGTCCCCTGATCCACGGCAGGCCATTCCTGTCTACAGTATTGTGGACAGCTGCTGAACACTGGATAATGGGTAACATTTTCAAAAGCATTGTAAGAGAATTGGGAGCCCAAGTTTCATATTCAAACATGACTTACAGTCTAATCCTAAAAACACTCTGCCAACACACACACCCCAGTGAAGCAAACAGTATTTCATCAAGTGAGCACTTCAGTGATCAGGCTGCGAGCCTTATTAAAATGAAGAAATCTATCTTTATATGAATTGCAAAACAGTAGTATGATGAAGAGCACCCTTCGCCGAACACCGTGGAAATTCTCGTGGTATCCATGAATTGTTCTTTAGCATTTTTGATCTGTTAGGAGCAGGGAAAATCGTCTTTCTAAGAATTTGCTCAATATGTTGCCATTTGATTAACAATATAGTATTTTGTTTAAGGAAACTAAAACCAAAGTTCACATTAAGGGCTTCAGAGATGCTGTAGACACAAAGCATGTAATTTGATGTTCACTTAAGAAATCAAAATGACTCCTTAGTTCTTTTACTCTCTTGCTACTAAAATTATCTATTTCCTGTTATAAGGAAAGCATAATCTGGTGAGTTAAGCAAGGCTCAACCACTAAAGGGATATTGAAAAGCTTACTGTTTCTGAATTTAGTTAACCTAATATTGCTAATATTGCCAAAGGCTAATTTTCCTAGACTACAAATAGTCCATTTAGTGCTTCCCTTGTATTTTTTAATCTGAAGTTATCATCAAGTGAATAGACTCAAGAGGCATAATTGTGTGCGAAACATGTGGTGTGTGTCTCTGGTGGTGTGACTGCTCACAATGTTATCACACGCTCAGACTAGTTGGAATTATTTTTGTTAAGGACAAAGATTCCAACAATTCCTAGATTCCAACAGTCCTTTATTTACTTTAAGAGCAAGCGTCTAGCTGTCATAGTTGATGAGAGAAACTTGAAAATATGACCTCATAGCAAACCTCACACCAAATACAAATAACAACATTTATCTTTTTTGGAGGAAATCATAATTTTCAAGCCATCTATATACAAGTCTAAGCCACATATACAAACAAAAAGTGAACTAGGCAGCAAGCACAGGTGAATTTGAACGTGCAGTAAGTATGCTTCAAGCTAGTGGCAAGTAGAGGTGTGCACCAGGGGCCCATATAGTTTTTTATTTTCATTTTTCATTTTCTTTATTTAAATCTGTTATTTTTGTTTTCATAAATATCAAATTTTTGTTTTTGTTTTTGCTTTCGTTTTAGTTTTCCATTGGTTTCAATGGAAAACACATTTTTAGCTGTGGCCTTTTCATTTGTCATTGTATTTGTCCAGAATATGGAGGAATTATACCTCCAATGGAAAGCATTAAGTGTACCAAATTTCAAAAAGATTAGATAAAGGAATCCAATTTTACAAACAGTTGAATTATATTATTTTGCAAAAAACTTCATATACATTCTTAGCTCTAACTTCTTTGTGTCACATTTAATGTAGATGGAACTTGGCAAGTTTACACCCCTTTTCATATTTACTATCTATGCCAACTTTCAAAAGGATTGGATAAAGGCTTCTGGTGGTATGAGCAATTACCTTATAAATGTATGTCTGACTGTAACATCTTTGTAGTCCAACCAGTATACATGAAATTTAGTAGGGCTGTATATCTCACTTTCATGAGCATCTCTGCTAAATATAATAAAGATATGATAAAGGGTCCCAATGTTTAATGCCTGCACAGTACATGCAGAGAAGGAGCCTATGCCAGGGATTCTCTTACATGTCCCTGTGATATAAGATCGGTTTGTGATCCCAATTGGCCGCAGAAATGTCAACTAAATATCCTCATTCTGTGCTGTGACCATCCCAGCATCTTTCCCCCACTTGTTACTGGGAAGTCAGAAGCATCTGTTTAGGAAAGAGCCAATAGAAATTCTCTTATGTCCTCTGTCGCAGTACTGCAGGATGTGATTATGATAATAATTGGCCAGCCTGGATGTGTAAACTATGTCTCCTGATTGCTGGGATGCTATCCTCAAAGTCCCAGTTATGTCCCTTCTATGCCCGCCTCGAAGCCACTACCGATTGGTCCTGTAAAAGCTGGAAGCATGCAGTAATTGGCCAGTGAATGTGTCTGTCAGTGTTTTGGGTTGCTCCACAGCCTCCCTCCCTCCCCCTGCCATGCCAGGTGCCTGCCTCTGAGTGGCACTGCATGTGCTGCTATTTATTTGAATAATGGTCTTCAAGGGGACAATTTCAATTGCTTATAAAACTGGGTCCCTTTATCAAATTGTCCTGTACTTTGGCAGAGGTGACAGAGAAGGTATGTGATACATTCCTGCCAAATGTCTTGTAAACAGAATGGAATATAAAAACATTACAGCTGGAAACATATTTTCAAGTTAATGTCTTATACCATCAGGACCCTTTATCCAATGTTTCTGAAAATTGACAGGAGTGTTAAGCTTGTGGAGGGACATACTCTTCCCACAAAGTGGATTGAAGATAAAGAAATGATAGCCATGAATGTGTATGGAGATTTTCCTAAAATCACAATGTTCAATTGCTTCTAAAATCAGTTCCCTTTATCTAATCTTTATGAATATTGGTACATATAGCGCCATCATTTGGAGGTACAATCTCCCCAAGTTTCATCAGAATTGAATAAGAATAAAAAATGTTATAGCCAGAAATATGTTTTCCAGTTTTCCCCCTTTATTTGAAAAACAAAATGTCGTTTTCATTTCTATTTTCATTATGATTTGTCATTTTCATTATTGCAATAATGATAATGAAAATGACAATTTTTGTTATTGTTATTGTAATAACTAAAACAACATACACACCTCTAATAGCAAGAATAAAACCTACTAGGAGACGGTAGAGGCAAGCAACTTATTAGGATTCCTTTCTCCTTAGACATGCCTTCTCTCTGTGCCTAGCCAGCAGCCTTTGCTCTTTCCTGTATACTTAGCAGATGCCTTGGGATTTGCTGCTGTTGCCAGTAGAGAGTTGGGTTGCTGCTTAAATTCACTTGCACTTACATGTAGGCTATTTTCTCGTATTACATGGGAGGGGGGAAGTCCATGAGGACAATTGCAGCTGCATTCTTACAGGAATTAGCGCACGTTGGAATGAGCTATTCCACTTTTATGCTATGAGAACACTCGCGCATGACCAGGTCCGTCGATGTAGCTTTTACAATCACGGGTGTTCTCGCATCATAAAAGAGGAGTAACACATTCCTACATGCGCTAATTCCTGTGAGAATACAGCCGTGATTGCCCTCGCAAAAGGTTCCCCTCCTCTCATGTAATGTGAGAAAGTGACCCTTACGTTTGAAGGGCTGTGACCTTGTGCATCTGTCTGCATGCAGTGCAATGACAGCCACGATCAAAGCCAAAATACGTATTCTAATACTTCATTGGTATCGACATCGATTACAGAAAATAGTAAATGTTGCCAATGCTGGAAGTGCAATGAATAAGTAACACTAGTTAATTTAATGGGCAAGAGGCTGCTCACATTACAGTTTCTTAGAAGTGTAAACTTTAAATCTTGGTTTTCACAGAGAGGTTGCACCATCTGTCTGCACCTCCTTTTCTGCCTCATTTGCATTAACCTTTTGGCACTTTTTATTTTTTACTTAAGCTCTTAGATCTGTTTCTGAATTAACCCTTTTGTTCCAGGATAGCATTATTGAATTACCCTAATTAAAGATTTGGTTCCTCAAAGCATTTCATGGGCCCTTCTGACAAGATTTACTGATCTAACACTTAGAAACCATGTCATGGCACTTCTGTTCATAAAGGTCTGAGTTCTCAGAGATAGCCGGCCTTCAGAACTCTTGTTAACAGAAAAGGATACATGAGTGCTCATTGCCTCTAATAATTAAGTCCAAGGTCCCTTCCTCAATACAAAAATTGCTTAGCAACTGAGGGCTGTGTACACGTTTTTAAGCACCTGGCTGGGTCAGAGTAAAATGGAAATTGCAACAATATTTTCCTATTCCATGGAAAAGTACAATCCAAATTTGAGACAATTAAAAAACATAGCTGTTTAGATTTTGTTTCCAATAATGTGAGTGTAAAACATATGACTACATTTTAGCAACATGATCACTACCATCTTTGAACTGTTTTGCATAGGTGCTCTTTACCCAAAGTTTCTGTTGGTTTTCACTGAGGCTGAAAGTTCTCTATGCTTCTGAAATTTAGACCCAAAGTGCTTCAAGTTCTGCATCCAAAAGCTGAGACATATAAAATCACTGTCCATTTCCTGAAAATTCTAGCTGTAGTAAATAGGAAGGAAGTGGTTACATAACATACATTTTAGGTGACATGATTACTGACTCTAGTCACCTTTACTAAGAAAGGTGCTAACCTTTCTGCTAACCTTATTAGCAACTTCATATTGTACCTGTCAGGGATTGTTTATATCAAATTTCTGTTTTAAATATTCACTTGATGGCCACTAGGTTAGACTTAATTCTGTTAGCTGCTTGTGGAAAAGCAGGAAAGTCAAGGGGATGCGCTGTTGTGCTATAACGCCACAACCTTAGGCTTTGTGACTTCAGTTATCCAAGACGACTGATTTAAGCACCTCACTGCACAGCCTTGAGTGCCCTGTAGCGATTGTAAAAATGGACCTCTGTTATAAAAAGGGGGCAGAGATTTGCAAAGACATTTTGAAGTCCACAGAACTGATTTTAATAAGATTTGTACCATATCTAGCCCAGAATAGCTTCACTATATTCAGCAAAAATACTTCTCACTGATATCTAAGATCAGAATAGGAGCCTCTGGACTTATCCCCTCCCCCCTGTAAACTGTATTTAACACTAGTTAGCTCTTTTGAATTCAAAGACCTACTTCAGATTGACAGCATATTGATGTGAGTGTGCATTAGGGATGGGAAAATCAGAATCAGATTAATACAATTCACCTGATTTTCCCGATCCACCCGATTTTCATTGGATTGGATTAATTCAGCGTGCACTCACGCTCGTTTCCCCCTCTCTGCTATTGAACTTTGCTAGTCTCTTCTTTGGCCCATTCATCATTCTAGGATTGTGGCTTAGAAGGATGAATGGCCCATTGAACTGAATAGGTTTGGTTTTCCATTGATTTCAATGGGAAATTTTCCGACTGAAGTCAACAGGGAAAAAATATGATCAGATTCTGAAATGATTCAAATACGGTCCAGCTAAATCTGATACAGATTTTGATCCAGGTCTGATTTTTAATACGATTCCCCATCCCTAGCATGCATCAGGCTAAGTATTTGTACCCACTATTTCAATAGCAGTGATAGTTTGAACATCATGTTGTATTTGAAGGCACCATATGAATCCTAATGAAGAAATGCTGTTCTATCATTGTGGATGCTATCACAGAAATGAACAGCTTTGACATGTTCCTAGCCAGTCTGGTCATTCCTGCTTAAATGTATTCAGTGTCTGGAAAACCTGTCTCCCATTACTAGTGGGTGAGTATGGAAACATTGTTTCCATACTACCATGGCAGAGCTGCCAGAGATTAACTGGGTAGAGCAAGGGTATATAAGCATACTTTCTACAGGACTTTTCAGGGAGAAAGTGAATCTTATTTTTCTGAGTCTCCTGACAGAGCCAAATTTATTTTTCAGACTTGTTTTAAATCAGGTGAGCTGTATTCCGTGGTGGATGTCATCACAGAAAAAACAAATTTATAGGAGATCTCCAATCCGGCTTCTGCCCCCTTCAGTCTACTGAAACTGCCCTGGCTAAGATCACCAATGATCTACTTGTCGCTAAATCTAACCGCCTCTACTCCATTCTTCTCCTCCTTGACCTCTCTGCTGCCTTTGACACTGTCGACCACTCGCTCCTATTGGATTCGCTTTACTCTTTGGGCTTCCGCGACTCTGTCCTTGACTGGTTCTCCTCCTACCTCTCTGACCGCTCCTTTAAAGTCTCACTCCCCGAGTTGAGCTCCTCCTCCCTCCCCCTTTCGGTTGGGGTCCCCACAAGGCTCTGTCCTTGGCCCTCTCCTCTTCTCTATTTACACCCTGTCCCTTGGCAAAATTATTGCCTCCCACGGATTCCAATACCATCTCTACGCTGATGACACCCAACTCTATCTCTCTACCCCCTCTCTCTCCTC
>QEPC01015544.1:1213432-1332034 GCA_003113815.1 Sphenodon punctatus
CTCTCCGCTCTTCCTCTGTCCCCTCCCTCACTCTCCCTCATTTCTCCTGCTCACCTAACCGCCTTCGACCCTTCTCCCTCACTGCCCCCCATGCCTGGGACTCCCTCCCTACCCACATCCGCCTTGCCCCCTCCCTCCCTGCGCTCCTTCAAATTCCTCCTCAAGACCCGCTTTTTCCTCACCGCCTTTTCCAATGCCTGCTAGTCATTCCCCATATACTTACTGTCTGCCCTCCTCTGCAGACTGCTGAAACCAACCTGATTGTAACCAAGCCAAGCACACGCACCTGAGACTTCACATCCGCTTGAATGTTTGTTGTTTGTTGGTCTCCTCCCCGTCTCTCCCACTGTCCCCTCTCCCTGTCTCCTGCTCCTTGTCTTTTAGATTGTAAGCCACAGGCAGGGACCACATCTATTTCTATGTTCTGTGCAGCACCAGGTCACACTATTAGCGCTATATAAATGTTTATAATAATAATAATAATAACAATAATAAATACACAAACCAAGCCACAGAAAGCAAATGAGAATGCAGCTTTTTTCAGTACACACTACTGAAGTTTTCCCTGTCTTCCATTGTTGTAGAAAGCAACAAACCAAGAGGACTAATTTCCAAAGACAAAAAAATGTCACTCAAGTGACTGTCTTTGAAATTCAGTGGGAATTTGGCACCAAAATGCCATTTCCCCCCTTTCTGCTCTTTAGGCATGATACAATAAAAAAAGTGTTACCCTGAGCATTTTGTAATACAAATACTGAAATTATATCTGGGATATATGGGCTGTTATAGCAATCATATAAAGAGCATTCAGGAATCCATGCAATGAGCATATACAGAGTTACAAAGATCCTTCTGATGGTCTGAGAGGGAAAGTGGTTTGTCTGAAGCTCAGCACTATGAGCTAGATTATGCAATTCCCTGTGGAAGAAGCTAAAGGAGACTTAGAATTTCACGTGGGGTGTCATCCATTTCAGGACATCACTATGGGCCCTTGTAGGCACTTGTAGCCATTGTGCATTGGTGCTTACCCTTTCTTCACTGGAAGCAGGTATCCTACTATAATGGTGAGTATCAGTAATGGTGTGTGCACTCTCCAATCCCAAGAGTGGAGGTCTTTTGCAGATCCCCATGGACAATACTTAATTAGGCCCTCAGGAAATGGAGAAACCCCATTGTATAAATATCTTGACTGTGTATTTCAAGTCTGGAAACATGTTACTTCTGTTTGCATAAATGTAAACAGGAAGTGGAGCAGAAACCTTTCAACCCATAGAACTAGCTCCATAGAACAGACCCCCTAGAGTCCCTTAGAACAGACTTCCCATAGAAAAAATATCTTGCAGGAACAACTTCTGGATATTTGCAATCTGAGTCGTATGTCAACCCAGTCACTGGACAGCAACACTGTGCTTCTTTTCCTCCACTCAGGGGCGTAGCAAGGTGGAGAAGGGCTCGGGCTCAAGTCTCAGTTATGGGCCCCCTATGTGCGCGCGTGCAAAGCACGCACGCGCTCCAAAACCCCAAAGTGGGTGGGGCTTAAGGGATGGGGCAGGGCTTAAGGGATGGGGCGGGGCCTGATGACAGCTTCTAAATATACAAAATCCAGCAGCTAGAAGTTATAACTGTGGAGGACCCAGGATCAGCCCATAATTATGATCCCCCCACCTGCAAGGGTAACTCCCAAGGTAAATAATCAAAAACTCTCTCTGCTTTGTCAGACGGTACCTAAAAACCCAGAGCCCTTCCTCAAGCATGTATCAAGTCAGAACACTGGACTGAGAAGATGCAAGACAGGTATAAACAATGGAAACCATCATTTGGGAAGAAGATGGACTGTTAACACCTTCATGAATGTTTTTTTTAACCTTGTGTCAAACATTTAAACACACCAATGATCATTTCCCTACAGCTTCCTATGCAATTGCTTTTGTTATATATACACCTGTCTTGCATTTGCTCGCTCCATATGCTTGAAGAAGGGCCCTGTGTGGCCTCAAAGCTTGTCTGCTCTCACCAGCAATCGTTGGCCCAATAAGAGACATCATGTCATAGAGTCATAAGGCTGGAAAGAGGTCTCAAAGGTCACCTAGTCCAGCCTCCCCTGCACCAACGCAGAATTAAGGCATCTCAACTAAGATAAATACTCGGTGTAGTCTGCCTTTTACCAAGCATTTAATAGCCCCTCTGAGTCCCCAAGGAGAGCCTCACCCTCACCCCACCCCCAGTGAGGGAGTAGCTATAATAGGGACCCACAAGCTGGAGGTAGGGTTGCTAGATATGCAAATTTCTCCCAACACTTATGAAAAATACATGTTGCAGGGCCTGCATGTATTTTTCATAAGTTCATAAAAAATTTGCATAAGTGGCAAGCCTAACCCCGACCCCCCACAGCTTCACACTCTTTGGGCTTTTCAAGTCTTTGTAAAGCTCCAGGTACATTGCTGGCGCTATATAAATAAATTCTAATACTAATAAATAATAATTAATGTTACCTATGACCTGTAGCTAAGGGAAGAGGCGTGGGGAGGGGGCACTACCCCCACTGTAAAATCCCCCCCCCCTCCCTGAAACGAGATGAGTTCCGGGTTTTCTCTCAGTTGTTAGTCTGGAGAAATTCCCTCCCCCCCTCCTTATGCAGTTTGCCCCCCTCCCCCCAATGCCAATGTCCTAGCTACGGGCCTGCCTAGGACAGTCTTAATTGGAGTTTAATGTTTGGGCTGCTTCAGCTTATGATAGGAGCACAAGTATACCTTTTTGGTATGGAAAAACATTGTATAAATATCTTGTCTCTGTATTTCAGGTCTGGAAACATTACTTCAATTTGTATAAATGGAAACATGAAGCAGAGCAGAAGCTTTTAAACCCTAATTCTGCACATAAAAAGCTTTGACGTGTGATTAAACTTGTTTGTTTGAGAATAGTCTGGCTCTGCAGTGTTTGGGACCTTTTTGCATGCAGAACCCTTAAAAATGGTTATTTCAGCATAGACTGTACAATTGAACAGTCAAGGCCTGGGGAGGTGGGAGACCATTATGATCAAATATCCAGCATAATTAGGAAGGTCCAAAAGTGGAGACTCCACACCTAGGAGGACTGTATAGTTGAGGTGTGTACAGGTGTGTGTGTCATCTAGGTGTCATCCATTGCCTAGTTTTAAAAACTGCATGGGTGGGGGCAGAAAATAATTAGGTCTGAGGTAGGTGGGCTTTGTTCCATTTCAACTCCCAAGTCCCTAGAGTGCCATATTTCTGCAGATTCCCTTGGACATTAGGCCCACGAGAAAAATATAAGATGACATAGAGCTATGGTATTCTTGTCATCCAGGTGAGATCTTCCGGCTCAATCTTCTTTACTTCATGGACAAGAGGAATACAGGCCCATGTCAGAAAGTATTCTCTCTACCCAATTCAGCAACTTCCTGCAGCACAGAGCAAGCTCAAGTCAGCGTGTATTTGACTGTAGTCATAGTCTCAAGGTGGAGGTTGAAGGATATGGCTCAGCTGATATAAAAGCAACTCTAAACATTGTTTTTTGGGGAGTCGTTAAGGCTACATGAGCAACTTTGAAACTGGCATTTTTAAATTTTCTAATTAGGCCTAATTTATCAGCCTAAACAATGCAGGAGTTTTTTTTAAAAACTGACTCAAAAATATTTGAGCAGGCATCAGAACAGGTTAAATTGGCAAAATTGAAGAGAACTGGTATAACCTGCTAGAGCCATTTATTCAATAGATTAAATTAATTAATCAATAGATTAAAACAAGACTCCTATCCTACTCGTATATGCAAATGGAACCCTGCCATTAAACAGAGAAAAGCATGAAGTCTTATACATCTCATATTGCTAATGTGTAAATGCCTAATTAAAGGAAGAATTACAGCTGAGTATTGAACAGCAGATACATGTTAGCCTGGGATTAGAAAAGTAACTATCACCTGAGCAGTAGCAATTAATATGGTGAACAGCAGGGTAATAATCAGTTTGTATGGAAATTTAAAAAATTATGCTTGAAAAGTATCTGACCTATCTCAAAGTTCAGTCTTACCTACTGATGAGAGCTTTTCTATTTGGACAAAAGCAGGTAAATGTATCTTTTTCTGCCAGTGCCAGCTCTATATTCAATACGTAGTAGGTTAATTGCTTCCAAATTCAGTAGTTTTTGTGTGTCATATTTTGATAATAGCTTAATTTCGTCTACTCTGTGATCCTCTGGTGTTTTTCTCAGGAAAACACAAAGGTGTGGTGGTGTGTTCCCATCTCCTGATGACTGCATACTTGAAAACATGACTTGGTGTGTAGATTTGGATGATAAGCTTTTGGGACAAATACCTGATGTAAAAAGTCCATTGAGTAACAACTCAAGATATGAAAAAGAGTTTCCATGGGGTTGCTGTTTTGCGAAGTTGCAGCCTTTAACATGTATCTTTTAACATAAAGAAAACTTGATTTTTAATAAACAAAAGCACTTTTATGTATATCTGTATGTGTTCTGGAGAGAAAGCATGGTAGCTGGGTTGGTCCCAAATGTAAGCGTGTGTATGTATCTTTTTATTGAGCCAGAGTTAAGACTACCTGATAATTCTAAAAAGAGATGTTAAAATGCAAAAATTAAGTAATAAATGTGGTAATTGTTCTATTGGTGCAAGTTGTTAGAGATAGATCTGTTTATTGACCCTGTTTATTTCTTAGTTTTTAACGAACAAGTTGCTAAAGTACTGAACAGACTTACCTTAGCTTATCATTAAATGAAGTTTTTCTTGCGTGTGTGTGTATATTTAAAACACTCTGTTAGATTGAAGTTTTTTGGTTATAACTTGGCTAGGTAACTCGGAGTATATCTTGGCTTGGAAGTCATTCAGAAAAGATAATTGTAGGCATTGTGCTAGCCACCCAGGGAAGTTGTGGCAAAGGGAAATAGAGGCAAATAGAGCTTGAATTGTTACCTTAGTGTGAAGCAGAAAGTAATGCTCTCACGACATTCAAACCTGCTCTTTGACTACATTAAAGAGAGAAGATGGTTTTAATGAGGTAGCTATTATTTATGTCTTTTCATAATACTAGAACTAGGGAATACTTATATAAGATTAACTGGCAGTGGCAACAGATTTAAGACAAATTAAGTTGTTGGTGTTTTTTTTTCATTCAACATACAATTAACCCATGGAAATTGCTGCCAGTGGATGTTGTGAAAGCCAATAGCATAACTGATTATTATTTTTTTTTAAAATGGATAAATTCCTAGAGATTAGGTTTGTAAATGTCTCTTGGTCAAGTTGGTAAGAGGATGAAACCTTTGTCTTATAGGGCTGGCTAGGACTATCAGGAAATGAATCACTCCATTATGACCCGTTGTGCACTTGTCTAATGGAACCAAAGTTAGCTACTGTCTGAAATAGACTGCTGGACTAGATGGACTCATGATGGAGGAAAGACTAATGCCAATCCAGAAGATGCTTTACGCCAAATGCTCAAAATCACAGTGTGTGCAAAGAACTAGCAAAATAACGGCTACTATGAAATATACAAAATCATTTACTTAGAGCATAACAGGTCAAACAATATACCAGAGACGGGCGAATGGCAGCTCAGGCGCTGTATGATGCTCTTGGGTACCTGTACTGTGGTTGTCGCCAGAAGTGGCTGCCTGGTGGCATTTCCATTCAGCTCCCTCAGTGCAAGACAAGCTGAACTGTCATTTCTGCCACCAGAACTTCCTGTAGGCCGTGGGAACAAGGAGAGTGTGTCCTGCACTGCCATTGCTGCTGCCCAAATCCTACAGAAGATATAATTCACTATTCAAAAATATTAAATCCAAATACATTTTAAGTTATAACCTCTTCAGGTGGGGCTTTATCCAGTTAAAATCCACATCTCAACACATAGGCCCTTTTCACACAGACACTAACACTGATAAAATGGGTGTTAAATTTGATTATACATGTTGTGCCCTACCCATAGAGCACACCTGCAGCCTTGCAACATGTATTGAGCCCGGCGGCATCCCTTGCCGCTCTAGCGGACCTGGCCTCGGAGGTGGTGTTGGGCTCCCCCAGGACTTTGGTTCTGGGGGACTTCAACGTCCATGCCGAGGCCGGCCTTGTTGGGGCGGAGCGGGAGTTCATGGCCGCCATGGCAACTATGAACTTGTCCCAGGAAGTGATCTGCCCGACCCACGTGGGGGGACATATCCTCGACCTGATCTTCGGCTCTGGCCTTGAGGCGGGGGGTCCGGTTGTGGGGGAGGTGACAGCGGTGCCCTTGTCGTGGACGGACCATTACCTCCTTCAGGCCGGTCTTTTAGCGCGCCCCCTCCAGAAGGGGAAGGGACCAGTTAGGATGGTCCGCCCTCGGAGGCTGATGGAACCCCAGCGGTTCCAGGAGGTCCTGAGGGAGCTTACCCTGGATGTGGACGGTCACTCTGTGGATGAGCTGGTCCGGCATTGGAACATCTTGCTGGAGGAGGCCATTGACAGGGTGGCTCCGAGGCGCCTTCTGCCTCGGTCTCGTCACCGCAGGACCCCTTGGTTTACTGAGGGGCTGCGGTGTATGAAGCGTGTGGGCAGGAGGCTAGAGCGACGCTGGCGTCGGACTCGGTCTGTCTCCGATCGTCTTCTCCATAGGGCCCATTTGCGGTCCTATGTGGAGGCTGTGAGGACGGCGAGGAAGGAATTCCTCGCCGTCCTCATAGCGTCTGCGAAGTCGCGTCCAGCGGAGCTGTTTCGGGTGGTGCGGGGGCTGGTTAGTCCGGCCTCCCTCCGCCTGGATGGGGACTTGTCCCGGGCCCGCTGTGAGGAGTTTGTCATCTACTTCGCAGACAAGATCGCTCGGATTCAGGCCGATTTCGACGCTGGGTTGATAGCAGTAGGGGAAGAGCGCGGGGGGGCGGAGGGTCCGTCTGGTCCATCTTTATGGGGTGAGTTTCAGGAAGTGACGCCAGCCGATGTGGTGGATGTCCTGGGGTCTGTGAGGGCCACGTGTTGTCAACTAGATCCATGCCCGTCCTGGTTAATAAAAGCTTCCGGGGAGACGTTGGGGACGGTGCTGGCGAGGGTGGTGAATGCGTCCCTTCGGCAGGGGAGGTTGTCGCCTTGCTTAAAAGAGGCTGTGGTGCGCCCCCTGCTGAAAAAACCATCGTTGGACGTGGACGCGCTCGCCAGCTACCGACCTGTCTCTAACCTTCCCTTTTTAGGGAAGGTTATTGAGCGGGCAGTGGCGCTCCAGCTCCAGGGTCATCTAGATAATATCGGGCTCCTTGACCCGTTTCAATCTGGGTTCCGCCCCGGCTATGGCACCGAGACGGCGTTGGTGGCCTTGGTGGACGACCTCCGCCGGGAGATGGATGCGGGATGTTCGACATTTCTCATCCTGCTCGATCTCTCGGCCGCTTTTGACACCGTGGACCATGGGCTGCTGTTGAGACGACTGCGTGACCGGGGGGGTCTGGACGGAACTGTTCTTGAATGGTTCCGTTCATTCCTCTCGGGGAGGAGCCAACGGGTGGTGTTGGGGGAAGAAACATCGAGCCCCCGCGCCTTACCGTGTGGCGTTCCGCAGGGATCGATCTTGTCTCCATTATTATTTAACATCTATATGCAGCCCTTGGGGGAGGTCGTGAGAGGGTTCGGGGTGCGGTGTCACCAGTATGCTGATGATACTCAGCTGTACCTCTCGTTTTCTACCGACCCAGACCCTGCTGTCTCGGTGCTATCCCAATGTTTGGAGGCCGTGGCGGATTGGATGCGACAGAGCAGACTGAAACTCAACCCAGATAAGACGGAGGTAATGGTGGTGGGGAGGGCGAAGGGGGTGGTGGCCCCCCTGATTGGGGGGGTTTGCCCCCCTGTAGCTCAGCAGGTCCGGAGTCTGGGGGTCATTTTGGACGCAGGCCTGCGGCTGGAGCAGCAGGTGGAGGCAGCCGCGAAGGCTGCCTTCCGCCAGCTTTATCTGGTACGTAGGCTGCGTCCGTATGTCTCTGGCCCGGACCTGGCCTCCCTCATCCATGCCTTCGTCACCTCGCGACTCGACTACTGTAACGCGCTCTACGTGGGGCTTCCCTTGTTCCTGGCCCGGAGGCTGCAGCTGGTGCAGAATGCGGCGGCCCGTCTTCTTACGGGGACGGGTCGCCGGGAGCACATTACACCGGTGCTCCGAGCGCTGCACTGGCTGCCGATAGTGTGCCGGGCCAGGTTCAAGGTCCTAGTAATGATCTATAAAGCCCTATACGGCCTTGGCCCCTCTTACCTTAGGGACCGCCTCGCCCTTCGCGCACCGGAACGACTCCTGCGGTCTGCCGGGGGTGCCCTCCTGGAGGTCCCCCGTGTTAAGCGGGGGGCCACGATGGAGCGGGCATTCTCGGTGATAGGGCCGCGGCTGTGGAACTCCCTTCCGGAGGAAGCTCGCCTGGCCCCAAGCCTTTTGACCTTTCGGCGGAACTGTAAGACCTGGCTGTTTGCCCAGGCCTTTGGGAGGGAGGGGGGGGGTGATTTTTAATCCCCCACCTGTTTACTTATTTTATATACCACCAGCTTTTATTTGATTTATGGTTGTATTTTAAATGTTTTAAATGTTTTTACTGTTGTAAACCGCCCCGAGCTGCTGTGCAGGATGGGGCGGTATAGAAATTCAATAAATAAAAATAAAATAAATAAAATAATGTATAATCAAATGTAACACCCATTTTTATCAGTGTTTGTGTGTGAGAAAAGGGCCATAGAGGCTGCTGAACAAAGAGCTCTTTCTTGCTGTAAACAGCTGTTATATATGTATTTAACTAAACGATCAAAGAATGGTACACAGTCCCAAGATGTATTCACTACCAGTATTAAGTTAGCTTCATCGCAAGTCATAGGAATGCTTAATTACAAAAAGGGAAAGAGATCTGTCTCCTCATTAAAACCAATAGGGAATAAAGTTTACAATTTACCAACCTTCTGTGCTTCTCAAAAGAACTCCGTCTTTAACTTCAGGCTGTATGTCTAGTATAAAAAGAAAATTCAGTTGCATTATGTTGTGAAGAAACAAAATGCTTAACGAAAAGAGCTGCTTTTTTATTATTAATGTTACCCTTGTGCTCAAGGATATGTGAGGTTTAGGTTTCCTAATCATTTTCCCTATATACAACTTTTTGCATGTCCTTCATAAAGAGAAGAACATGTGGCCGCAGCGCGGCTGTGGAACTCCCTCCCATTGGAGGTTAGCCTGATTACCGACCTCCCCTCTTTCCGTAGACAATGGAAGACCTGGCTGTTCCGCCGTGCTTTTCCTGAGGGAGAGGGGTTGGGTAGGTTGGGTTAGGGTGGGGGGAGTATGTGGTTTTTTATATTGTGTTTTAATAATATTTGAAATCGTATTATTGGTGTTTTAAATTGTTTTAATATGTTGTTAGTCGCCCCGAGATGCTCTTAGCAGGAGGGGGCGGCATACAAATTTTTATTATAAATAAATAAAAACATGTAGTGAAACTCCTGAGATTATTTCTTAATCCAGCCGCAGGATTGACTAAAAAAACCAACCAACCAAAAAACATTTTTAATGCAACAAGTACCTACACCATGTGGATGATGACCACTAGATCTCATTGCTCCCCTTAGAGTAGAAACTTTATCTTGGTTATCTTTGACAAGCTGCATGTCAGTTTGCACCAAATAATTTCTGATGTTTTGGGTTCTTTAAATGCAGCCAGTCTCTTACAAAGAGAGTGTTCCTCCTGAGTTTATTGACAAAAATTTACTGACTCAGCAGTTGTAACAATTTTACAAGACTGGAAATCTGCTTACTGCTGTACCAGACATAGCATTATGTGCAGTAAATATGACTGAATCATTGCTGAATAGATTGCTTCAATAAGATGTGCTGGCACTGGCACAAACTTCACTCATATTAATGTAGTAAATTCCTCTATACAAAGTCTTTAAGACAGGGGTTTGGAACCTTTTCCTCCCCAGAGTCCATTTTGAAAATTAATGCAAGTTCTAAGGATTGCATAGAAATTGGGGGTGCTTGGAGTGTGCTCAAGAAGAGGTGGGTCCAGATGATGGATCTGTGCCATAGATCTGTCCCCTGTCCTTGTGGGCACGCCCTCAGCTCTCCACCTTTACACTAAGATCATTCTTTCAAAGTTTGATGGTAGGGACTGGATTCAGGGACCAGATCCACAAACTGGAAATGGACTAAGTAAAAACAGTAAGTGATTAGATAGTACATGCATGCATTGTTCTTTTATTCTACCATAACAATGAGAACGAAGGTCAGTGTATGGTGGTAGAAGGATGTGTTTGAAAACCAACCATTTGTTATTTATTCTGTAAAAGCATGTGCTATGGATGGTCCTCTGCTGCCCATCTACCCTTATAAATCCCTGGGAGAGGAGGTAAACACCTTACACGGTTAACTCCTTGATAGTGGAAACTGGATACTTCCCGTTTGCCTTTTACAATGCACCACATTAAGCACATGATTAGATTGTAGGTCATGGATGAACCCCATGTGAGCTAGTAAATCAATTAAAAAGTTAGAAATTGTTTTTAATTAATCATTTAAATCTATTATAGAAAATTGTGTGTAGCTTATGATCCAATGTCCTTAGCTAGGTTGTCAATCACTGGGTTTGAAGTGGGGACATTTTGCTCTGTGTGTGGTAGTCTCCACCCTCTGAAATAAGGCGCACACAGGGATCTGTGTACGTTGCAATGGTTTTCCAGTGGAAGTTAGGCATCTACAGTAAAGCACCAGTCAAGGCATGATAAGGACAGTAGCTAAGTCAGTCAGGATTAAGGCTGTAGCAAAGTGCTCAGGATACAAAGGTGAAAGAACTGGAGGCACCGGTGGTGGTCTCGTCAGTTGTTCTTGTTGAAAGTAGAAGTCCAGGAAGAGAGAAAAGAATCTTGGAAGACAACGCCTAGCTATGTGAATAGTGTACCTGCTTCCTTTAATAGGCAACACTGAGACTTGATGGGATGAATCTCACAACTAGAATGCAGGGCAGAATAGATGACAAAGTGACTAGAGAATACCTAGCTACCTTGAACAAATTCAAGTCTTCATGGTCTGATGAATTGCGCTGTAAAGTATCGAAAGAACTTGCTGAAGTGTACTCGGAACATCTGTCAATTATATGTGAGAACTCTTGGAAAACCAGTGAGGTACCAGAAGACTAGAGATGGGCAAACATCCCTCTCTTTTAAAAAAGGAAAATCTGGAAAATTATAGACTAGTCAGTCTAACTTCTGGGAAAATACTACAACAGTTTATATGAGTCAGGGACCTGTTTTTACTGTGTTTCTCCTGTTACTGCCAATGGAGAAAACACCGTGAACACGGGTCCCTGAAAATAGTCCATTTATAAGCACCTCGATGACAATGCAGTGAATGTCTGCAGTCAGCATGGATTTGCAGGAACATGTCATGCCAGACTAATCTTGTCTCTTTTTTTGATAGAGTATCAAGGTTAGTGCATAAGGGGAACGCTGTGGACATACTATATTTTGATTTCAGCAAAGCAGTTAACAATGTTTCATATAAGCTCCTCCTTGACAAGTTTGCACAGTGTGGACCGGAAGACACTACAACAGGGTACGTCTGGTTGAAGAACCATACTCGAGTAATCATCAGTGGGTAAAAACAGATGGAAGAGTGGCCTGCTCTGGCCTGCTTTGGACCGAACCTCACCTGCATGTCTGTGCAGCCACCACCAGACATTGACCTAGAATTGGCCCGGGCCATGTCGACTATCATGTCTGTTGCTGGGCCAGTATGCTGGGTCCACCATGGCTAGCCATCATTGGCTGCCATGAATACCCCAGGCCTGTAGATCACCTGACCTATGCTGCCCTTCTCCACTCCTTTGCCCTACCTGGACTTCAGGCAATTATTGCCAATAAAGGTGGTCAGGCTCCGGGAGTAGGTTCAGCTGGTTCACTCCAGCTCACCCTGCTACAGACCCCCACAGATGATGGCACAAGTTGCAGGGTCTTGTATAAGACCCTGCAGGGCCAATCCCAAAATGGGACCCAGGTATGATATTGAATGGATGCGACCCTGCTTGGGAGCAAGCAAACACATGAACAAACTCCAGCAGCTAGTAATGGCTAAGTGCTCCCAGCTAGGCAGGGTAGAAAGCTGCTAGCCAGCTGGGGAGCACTAGCCAGTGCTTAGCCTTGGAAGTCTACCAGGCAAAGGGCTTAGAGGTAGAGAGGTGTGTCCTTGTTAGAAAAAGCAGGGAAGAGCACAGCATTAAGGGGAAGATATAGAGCACCAGAGATTCAGAAGCTACTAATATGTCCGAGTAGAGGGCCAGATGGCTCAGATCCTAGCAAGGGGCTTGCCAGATACTAAGGACTGGATGCCAAGGGCTGTAGGGGCTCATCTCATCTGAAAATAAGGTTGTTTTCTACTTTCCTTTTTTTATGGAGATTGTGCACCTTGGAGTTTCTTTAATAGGAAAGCACTTGGGTGAAGAAAAGATACAGAGGTAGCGTTCGTTTAGACTGAATTGTGCAGGATGTTGTGTTACAGACACTGGCAGATTCTGACACCTAAATCACATGTTTGCCTTTGAAATTCTCCCTCTTCAGAGTCCTACTAAAAGATTATAAATGTTAGGCTTCTAAGTGGCGAAGTCATTTCTGAAAATCACTCCTAAATCATAATGAGTTACCCTACGTTACAGGATGTTATGAGGGTGAACTAGATAGACTGTAAAGCACTATGAACACTAATAAGTCAACAACAGTCCGGGAGATGATCCTGGACCAAGTGGCTGACCTCGCGTGTATTACGGAGACCTGGCTGGACACTAAGTTGAGACCTGTCTTTGTTGGCCTTGTTCCAGCTGGATACTCTGTACAGCACCAGCACCAGTCAAAGGGATGGGGTGCGGGTGGCCATTATTTGTAAGGATTCTTGGACTGGGAGGAGGTATCCTGAGCAGACTATGGCAGGTTTAGAGGCACTCCATCTTGTGATTGATTTGGCCGGAGGCAGACTGGGGCTGTTGCTGGTAAACTGTCCACCAACCTGTATGTCAGCATCCCTGCATGCTTTAGCTGAGCTAGTGTTCGAAGTGGTCTTGCAGTCACCAAGGACCGTGGGGACTTCAATATTCATACTGACGCCAGTCTTGGTGGGGCAGAGCATGAATTCATGGAAACCATGGGACTGTCTCAGTTGGTAATGGGCCCAATACATGATGGGGGACATACCCTTGACCTGATATTCTGCACAGACATTGAGGTGGGGGGATCCACTGGTGGGGGCGGGGGTATCATTAGTGACCTTGTCATGGACGGACTAGCAGGAGGGAGTTCCACAGCCATGGTGCGGCCACCAAGAACACCCTCCTCACCATCAACACCTGAGCCACTCAGGGGATCTCGAGAAAGGCACCTCTGGCTAACTGCAGGAGCCAATCCGGGACCTGGGGGCCCCACAGGTACATGGGGCCCAAGCTGTATAGGACTTCATAGGTCAAAACTAACACCTTGAATTGGGCACAGAAGAGTATAGGCAGCCAGTGCAGAGACTGGAGCACAGGTGTAATGTACTTGTGGTGATCCATCCCCGTAAGGAGGCGGGCCATCACATTCTGCACCAGTTCTGGAACATCACCAAGGGTAGCCCCACATAAAGTGCATTGCAGTAGTCTAATCTTGAAGTGATGAAAGCATAGATGGTGGTGGCAAGGTCGGAGTCCAAGACATACGGCCGAAGCCACTGCACCAGATGTAATTGGCAGAATGCTCCCTTTGCCACAGCAGCCACCTGTGCATCCAGGCAGAGCCGTAAGTTCAGGAGCACCCCCAGATTCCAAAACTAAGGGACCAACGAGGGGCGGACCCTACCAATGATGATGGGTACCACCATCCCTCAGTCCCTTCCACCAGCATCATCTCCATCTTATCGGGATTCAGCTTCAGGCAGCTCACCCTCATCCAGTCCCACACAGACGTCAGACACCAGGTAAGCACTGAAACTGCCAGGCCTGGGTCAGCTAAAAAAGAGAGGTAAAGTTGAGTGCCATCAGCATATTGATGACACTGCACACCAAACTCTCTGATGACCTCGCCCAAAGGCTGCATGTACACATTGAACAGGGAAGGGGACAAAATTGAACTTTGCTGGACTCCACACATGAGGTACCAAGGAGAAGATGAACAATCACCCAGTACCACATGCTGATTTCTCCCAGACCGGAAGGAACAGAACCATTCAAGAACAGTCCCACCCACTCCAGCATTGTCCCCCAAGCAGGCCACCAACATCTCATGATCAACAGTGTCAAATGCAGCTGAGAGATCTAACAAGATTAAAACAGGGTCGAACGACCCTGGTCCAACTCACGGCAGAGGGCTGGGAAGGGACATCAACGTGAATACTGAAGTCACTGAAAATGAGAGTGGGGGTATTGTCGGAGAGGAAGAAAGTAAGCCAGGACTCAAATTCAGAGAGAAAGGAAGAGAGAGAACCAGGGGGGCAGTAGATGACAGTGACGCGGAGATGGAGGGAGGAGTAGAGGCACACAGAGAAAGCCTCAAAAGAAGCGAAGGAGAAAGAGGAGGGAGGAGAGAGCAGTTGGAATTGATAGGAATTAGTGAGGAGGAGGTCCATGCCACCACCCTAACCTTCGGGGCAGGGCTGATGAGAAAAGGAGAGACCCCCCCCAAAAAAAGAGAAGGTAGCAGGAGTGACAAAGTCAGAGGGGGAGATCCAAGTTTCAGTAAGGGCAAGGAGCTGGAGGGAGTGAGAGAGGAAGAGATCATGGATGTAGGGGGCTTTATTGGCAGAGGAGCGACAGTCCCAAAGGGAGCAGGAGAATGGGAGCTGATCAGGAGAAGGCAGGGAATGGGGATAAGATTGGGAGAAGGGGGACAGTGGTGCAGGCAAGAGATAGCGAGGGTGGGGGAGGAGCGGGGGGGAAAGTAGCCAAGGGGGAGAAAGGAGTGTGAGGAGGTTGGAGAGAAGTGATGGGCTGGGGGGCGGGGTAAGAAGGAGCAGGGCTCCAATATGTCCCCTGTCTCGACACCGCAGGGTCCCTTGGTTTTCTGAGCAGCTGCGAGGTATGAAGCAGGAAGGCAGGTGACTAGAGTGATGCTGGCTTCGGACTCACGCTGAATCCGACTTCTCCATAGGGTCCATTTGCGGTCCTATGTTGAGGCTGTGAGGGTGGCAAAGAAAGAATTCTTTGCCACCCTCATAGCATCTGCAAAGTCGTGCCCAGCGGACCTGTTCCGGGTGGTGTGGGGGCTGGTCAGTCCGGCCTCCCTCTGCCTGGACGGGGACCTGCCTCAGGCCCGCTGTGAGGAGTTTGCCACCTAATTTGCAGACAAGATCGCTCGGATCAAGAGCAACTTTGACACTAGATTAGAGACAGTAGGAATAGAGCGTGAGGTCATGGAGGCGCCGCCTGGTCCATCTTTCTGGGATGAGTTTCAGGAAGTGATGCCAGCCGATGCTGTGGAGATCCTGGGGTTGGTTAGGACCACTAGTTGTGAATTAGATCCTTGCCTGTCCTGGTTGGTGAAAGCCTCCAGGGAGATATTGGGTGGGGGTAATCTGCAGGGGAATCTGCCCCCCAGTCTCAAGGAGGCCGTGGTGCGCCTCCTGTTGAAGAAGCCATCCTTGGATGTGGACGCACTCGTCAGTTACTGACCTGTCTCTAACCTTCCCTTTTTAGGGAAGGTTATTGAATGGGCAGTGGCCTTTGAGCTCCAAGTTCACCTAGACAGCATCGGTTTTCTTGATCCGTTTCAATCAGGGTTTTGGCCTGGATATGGTACGGAGATGGCGTTGGTGGCTTTGGTGGACAATCTTTGCTGAGAGATGGATGCAGGATGTTCAATACTACTGGTCCTGCTAGATCTCTCAGCCGTGTTTGATACAGTGGACCATGGGCTTCTGTTGAGATGGTTGCGTGACCTGGGGGGTCTGGATGGGACCACCTTTGGTTGGCTCCAGTCATTCCTCTCGGGGAGGACTCAGTGGGTTGTCCTGGGAGCGGAAACATCTATCCCCCGGGCCCTGGGCTGTGGCATTCTGCAAGGTTCAATCCTGTCTCCTTTATTGTTTAAGATATATATGCAGCCCTTGGGGGAGATCATGAGAGGGTTTGGTGAGTATTGCCACCAATATGCTGATGTTACCCAGCTTTACCTCTCTTTTTCAGCCAACACAGGCCCTGCCATCTCCGTGCTATCTCAGTGTTTGGAGGCCGTAGCGAGTTGGTTATGGCAGAGCAGACCGAAGCTCAATCCCGATAAGATGGCGGTAATGGTGGTAGGCCAAACGAGGGAGGTGTTGCACCCTCTTGTGGAGGGGGTGCATCCCTCCATGGCCCAGCAGGTTCGGAGTCTGGGGGTGTTTATTGGATGCGGGCCTCCATCTAGATCAGCAGGTGGATGCGGTGGTGAAGGCGGCTTTCTGCCAGCTGTATCTGGTGTGGAGGCTGCACCTGAACATCCAGACCCGACCTGGCCACTTTGATTCATGCCTTCATCACCTCGAGGCTGGACTACTGTAACGCGCTATAAGTGGGGCTTCCCTTGACGCTGGACAGGAGGTTGCAGCTAGTGCAGAATGCAGTGGCCCATCTCCTAACAGGGTCGGGTCGGCGAGAGCACATAACACCGGTACTCCATGCACTGCACTGGCTGCCTGTAACGTGTCGAGCCAGATTCAAGGTATTGACTTTGATCTATAAGGCCCTGTATGGTCTTGGACCTGAATACCTCAGGGACCACCTCACCCTCCGTGAATTAGGACAGCCCCTCCGGTCCACCGGGGGTGCCTTCCTAGAGGTCCCCCACATAAAGCGGGGGGCTACAATGGAGAGGGCGTTCTCGGTGGCTGGGCCGTGGTTGTGGAACTCCTTCCCAGAGGAAGCACAGCTGGGCCTGAGTCTGTTGACCTTCCATCAGGCCTCTAAGACATGGCTGTTCTCCCAGGCCTTTGGAGGCAGGGCAGGGAGGGTGGGTTAAATCTTTGTGTGGGGGTGTTTAAAATTTGTTTTAATAATAATATTGGCATTTTTAAGATTTGTAATGTGGTTTTTATATTGTTTTAAATTGTTTTATTTTGTGTTGGAAGCTGCCCCGAGATGCCGTAGGCATGAGGGGGTGGCATATAAGTGCAATAAAATAAATAAATAAATAAATAAATGGGCTGTCCATCAATACTCTTTGTCGCATGCGTTAGTGGGGGTCTGGCATGGTGCTAAGGGCTTTAGGGCAGCTTAACTTGGGGAATTGGGGATGCTTCATAAAGAGCTGGGAGGTGGGGTTGCCCCGTAAAGAGGGTGGGGATCAGGGCCTGGCGTATGAGCCTCGCGCAGCTTGATGTGCACCTCTGTCCTGGGGAGGTAGGGGGCATAGTAAGAGTTGCCTGAGATCAGATGTGGTCCTGGGTGACCTGCGGCCTGCTTAGCCTTGCTTAAGGGGCCCCACATGGGACCCTTTCACTGTCCCTCCTACACAAGACATGAGGCTTGGGACGGGGAGGGAAATAGGGGAGGGTGCATGGGTTAGTTGAGTCTCACAACAGATGGGTACTTGTGTGTGCAATAGGCCCTCACAGACATGGGAGGGTATCTTGCTGGACCCAAAATTGCTTGGGGAAATGGCCCCCTTGGAAATGGATAATCTTTAATAGAGAGTGCAGCCTGCTGAAACCCAATTTTGTGTTCCTGCCTTCCTCCAGGTTGCAGCAAGAAAACAATCTTTAGTCATTGAACTGGGATCACAGTAGCCTTTGGCTTTTTTCTCGCTAAGGTTGTAGAGAGAAGGAGGTTGTAGGAAGGAGGCAGATCTGCTTGGCAGTAGCCCAACACCTCACAGGATAAACCACAATAACTTATTTCTTCTATGGCATTGTCCACATTACTATTCTAATATTAAACATTTTAAGCATGTGCAGTTGCACCCTACAGTATTTAAGTTCCACAAGAATCCTCCTACTAAAGATATTATGTTTAAAAGAAACTGATTTATTCTTAATGCGCTTGTTCTTTTCTAGTAAATGGATTTTTTAGAATAGCTTTACTGGTTGTTCTTGCATAAATATCCCAAACTATAACATCGTAACTGAGCTGAGGTGGAGGAAGAAGATTTAGAGGTGAACCACTATTCTACTTCAGACTTATTACTAACATGATAATAGACTCCTTTGTTCCTTAACCTATGTGATAAGTAGAGGTCAGGTGCTTATTCTGCTGCAAGGTAGGAGGGAGATACATGTTTCATGTCAAGGTTTTGAAATCTCTTGCCATCTTTGCTGTGTCTTTTTTGTGATTGATTCCTTTCCCACAATGGTAAAAATCCAATCCTCTGTGATATTTTGAGGGTTTTTTTGCTACCAGTATACATCATACATTGCTAAGCAACAATTTGTATGGAGGGTCTTGTATTTTTGCTACTTCAGCTGAGTGCTTGGTACAGAGATATCAACTAAGGTCTCTAATGTAGAGAAGCTTTGTCATATAATAGCAATAAAATTAATGGAAACCATTACAAAGTTACCTGGGCTTCAAATGTACTTCTAGCTCTTAGACTAGCAGAGAGGTGGGACTGATTACCAGTGTATATGGTGATAAATATAATAGTGTGCCTTATGTCAGATTTTATTGTCTCATTATTTTGCCTAATACAGTTAACCAGATGTATATCTAAATCTTTCACATGGACTTCAAGGGACATTGGGATATTTCAAAATACTGCTTCATTGCAGATCCCGGGAGCTCTCCAAATTCCAGTTAGGGGCCTGACCCTACAAGATATTTTGCATAATACTCTTGGTCCATCAGTGATGCAGAAGCTGTTTGTGGGACTTTACCCCAGTTCATGTGGTTTCTCTCTCTCTCTCTGGATTAGGAACAAGCCATTAGGACCTTCCCCTCCTTATTCAGAGTTGGAAACTTGTCTCTACCTGTTCTGCCGTTTTTATGGGAAGTTGAATCTCTCCTTCCAGATAACTCCTTTTCTGGCAGCTTCTAGACCTTGCCAGACTGCAGACTGCTTTGTATGTAGGCCCCTACTACCCTGCAATTCCAGAGTCTACCCCTCCCAATCTACCTATTCTTCCTACTCTTTCTTAAAATTGACCCCTTACACCCTAGAGTTCCATCTGTTTAGATAAAAATTGTTTCCAAACAAAACTGTACACACACAGTGCCAACAAGGATACAATTATATTGACCCAAAATAAACTACAGTCACAATGTGTGTGAAATATATATAGAGAGATAATATAATGTTCCTATGACAAAGTTGTTATCACTTGAATATCATTTTTAATTATTTGAGTAGTCATTTAAAGATGGCAAACAATGGAACTTTGTCTTTATATGTTTCACCTTATATATTCCCTGTTTATTCATTTACGTTTACGTTAATTGACTCAAAGGCAAAACCATATTGGAAACCATCAGTATGTTTTTTCTATACTATGTATTGCAATATTGTATTATGTCTGTTAATTTAATAACAAGGAGTTCTTTTGTGTGCTCAAAAACAGGAAGCCTGATTTCTTAGGTGATGACATAGTTCATGTAAGTCAATGACTTAATTTAATTTAATTTAATTTAATTAATTAATTCATTCATTCATTCAGTTTCCTACTCCACTCTTCCCCTAAAAACTCAGGGCAGCTTACATAATAAAAACATCCACATCCTAGAAATACAATAAAACTCAGTATAAAAGCCTCATTAAAAGAAACCCACCCTCACCCCTAAACCTTCCCACTTCAACTTCTAACCCCATCTGCCAAATGCTTTGCTAAAGAGAAAAGTTTTACATTGCCTCTGGTAAATGCTCAGGCTTGGGCTCTGATGGCTGCACTGTTGTCCATATTTCACTTCCAAGTGCACCAATTATATTTTAGGTTCTATTTATCTTTAGTTCTTCTGTGCCTGTACAAAATTGGGTTGAGATAAGCCTGCCTGAGACAAAGGTATTCAGGGGAGATGGTGTTGTAGGTAAGTCAGTGGGTCATTCTGCCTTCAGGAAAGGCCATAGATCCCCTCCCCAAATGTATATATCTTTGGACCTTGTGTGCTCTACTAAATGTGGTTGAAATTGGTCTGTGGAATGGAAAGTTGGCAAGGGGGGGTGGAAGGGAAACAGGGATGCACATGTGTACACACATGAAGTGATAGCATAAGGCTTCTCTCTATAGGAAACCAGGCTAAAAGCAAACTAGTTGTCACATGTTTGTTTATGTAATATGAGAGTCTATAGAAAGGAAATTCCCTTTTATATTTATAATATTTACACGGAGTAGGTTTTATGTTTTGGCAAATGAGCTTTGCAGAGTGCACTGGCCCTTTAATGCTGTGTTTCTGTTGTCATGGCAATAGAGATTTTGAAGTAGGTTTATCTGGTGTGCTTTGCTTGTTATAGGTTTCCTCTCATTATAAGTTCATTTCGGACAGCATCCTTCCACTTCAAGGAGAACAGCAATCCTTCCTTTATCATCCCTTTGTTTGTGCTTTGTGTCCATTAGGATTTCATGCTGCTTTGTGAAAAGCCTTGGGGAGGAGATAGAGGTTGGTAGATCTAAGTGTGCAGTCTGATAACGGGGCTTAGCCTCAGGTTGTAGAAAAGGGGGAGAACAGAATTAAGGAAGAATAAAGAATGAAAGAATATTAAAATTTCCACTGACCAAATAAAAACAGATAACATTGCAATTCATTCTTTCAAGTAGATGTGGGCTTCAGAGGGTTAAATTGCTGATGGGGGCGGGAGAAAGCTGTGCAGTTTTTATCCGCCTACTCTAAGGGATCTGCTTCTGTTCAGGAAGGTGCTTTGGTATTGCAGCAAAAATTCATATTCACATTATTCCTCCTTCTTCAGAAAGTATGTTAATATGAAACACAGGACTGCAGCAATACAGTGTTGCTAAAGGGAGTTAATGTCATATGGACATGACATAGGTTTTCTATTAAATCATTCTCAGAAATAATGACCTTTCGTGATCTGAACAATATGATACTTTGTTTTTCACCTTCACCTCCACAGAGGGTATCCTCAGGACTTTGAACTCTGTCAAAGGAAAGAGCTTGAAGGCAGTCTGGCTTAAGGATAACCTGAATGTAATTGAGTGGCCCTCACTGACCAATAGACAGGGCCCCAATTCTTCTAAGGAATTAAAAAAGAAATTCCGCGGGAGTCGGGGCCCAATTCTGGGGGGGGGGGGGCAGAGGAGGCAAGCCCTGCCCCGCCCCCCCTCCCCGGCTTGGTAAATCATGCTGAGGTGCAGAATTGGGCCCTGACTCTCGCAGAATTTTAGTCAAGCTATATGATCATTTCTCAGCCATCCCTTAGGCTGTGTGTTGCAGTCAGTGAGGTGACCTTTGTGATTTTCTGGTGGAAAGAGAAGTAGCAAAGATTTTGCTATTCATTGGTGGCCAGAGCACATCAGTGGGCACAATCTAAGGCCGTTTTTAGACGAGCGCGGCGGCGCCCGCGCTTGTTTCCAAAAAAGCCGGCAGCCCATTCCACACGAGACGCTGCCGCCGAATACGCGCATGTGCGGCCCGACGCGCATCCATTTCCAGCCGCGTCTGACCAGCCTCGATCGCCGACCCGGTCAGTTCGCACACGGAAATGGATGCGCGTCGGCCGCGCATGCGCGTATTCGGCGGCAGCGTCTCGTGTAGAACGGGCTGCCGGCTTTTTAAAGAAACAAGCGCGGGCGCCGCCGCGCTCGTCTGAAAACGGCCTAAGTGGCATAATGACAGCAGGTGTTTGCTCACAGATGAAAGGGTGTGGTGAAATCCTGCACTCAGTTAAAACAGTAGATTTTTACTAGGGTAAATCTATGTAATTTGTCTTAATTTAATTTAAGACAAATTAAATTTGCCTATTAAAAGGCAAATTTACAATAGTCAGAATGAACAGCTTTCAAAATTATTTCCCTTAGTCTATAAAACTAAGGGAAATTTGGTTTTCAACCAAAACATTTTGGTTGAAAACATTTTGGTTGAAAACATAATAGTCAAGCTATATGATCATTTCTCAGCCATCCCTTAGGCTGTGTAGGCAATCCACTTGGGAAAACTGATGGAGACTCTTTCTTTTTCTTCTATATGGAAGAGACCGTTCCCTGCTACGTGTCATTGAAGAAATTAAAGTATCTTTTTTTTCTTCATGATTACAAAAAACATTCATGGCTAGAGCAAGCTGTGAGATTCTATATGGTGCAAGAAATGTGATGATTAGATATAAATCTGAAACAAAATGTTGGGTTAGAATGGTCATAATTTTTTAAAAATATATAATTCTAGCTTAATTGTGGCTGAAACCTTCCTCAACTGTATGGAGTTCAAACAGAAAAGGAACAGCGCCTTTCAAATGTATAGGGCTGTACTTGCAGAGAATCCAAATTGCTGTAGCTGTTGGAGTGTTGTGGGTTACTTACAACAAAGCGTGTGCTGTTTGAACTGCCTCTCCCTCTCTCTGTCTGTCTCTAAATCCTCCTTTGTGTAATAGCTAAGGTATTAGATAGCTGATGCGTCTTCAGTCGGATTGTGAGCACTTAAGCTGAGTTGTACGAGTTAATACATGCATTGGGCAGCCTATCATTTTCTGTTAGGGTTGTCTTTATGCGAGTCATTTGGGCAAACCCAAGAGACTGATAAGGCAAAGGCAAGAAGAACACAGCAGTGCTCGAAGAGGAATCTATTCCCGGGCAGACTCTGTATTATGCCAATAAAGCTAGCTAGAGTTCTAGAATGTTTAATCTTTTTTCAGAATAGTCTGAAATCATAACTGTGAATATTTTATTGTGTGTTAATCTGTTCCCTCCCGCCCAGTTCAGTGGACTAGTCCAAGACAGACTTACTGCTTATGGATACACTGCTCTACAGAAAAGAGCTATACATGAATATTCTGTGCATTTGCTAAACATAGGTGCTGTACGATGCCTGTGTTTCTGCAGAGTAGTTTTCATTGCACACGCCCTTTCATTGATGACGGCTATTGCACTTAATTCATGGGTGCCAACACTTGAAAATATTCCCAGGGATAATTCCTAGGGCTCTGAGGCAGCTGAAGAATTTTGTGTGCACCTAGAGCAATTGCAAGTTATTAGTCTCCATATCTCCATTTATACTTCACCTCTCCAATCTCTTATACGTGACCTATATTATACCTTTTCAGGCCTTTGGAATGCATCTTTCTTCCCTAATTCTGGGGACTAAAAAAAATATGAAGGAGACTTTCAACTTAATTTGGAGGGAGGAGGGAAATTTTCTTCCTTATTTTATTGTGAACATAACATGACAAAGTAAGCTTATGTAAACCAATTTAAAAAACACCTTGAGTCAACAAGACAAATTGATGCATTTCTTTTCTTTAGTTCACAGAGACAGCATATCAAAAAATAACTGAGCAATGACCAAAACACTCGTCTCATTCTTACATAGTAGCATGCACTGCATCTGACACTACTGCACAACAGAGAGATGACTAAGAAGGGGATGAATTATTTTTCTCACTCATACACTTATACTTCTCATTCCTTTCAGTGGCAGCTTAGCAACGGAGACACTGGGTGCAGCCACTTGACCTGCAGAGGGCCTGTTCCCTGCACGGCCCATGGTGGGCAAGCACAGTCGCCACACTGTGGGGCCAGTGTGGGGAGATGGGCAGACAGTCACTTTTTCCATGAGGTAGCCAGGTGGGTGGGCCACTGTTGGACCTCCTGACACAGTCCGCGCAGGCTGAGGTGCCAGGCACACGAGTGGGTGCCTGGTCTGACCAAAATCCCGCCCCTGACCATGATGTGGCCGTGCACGATGGGCAACAGTGCCTGCTGCTCAAAGCCTTGCCACAGAACTCAGCTCACTGCATTGCAAGGCAGAAGAGGCCCAGACACATGGGCTACCATGCCTTGGGCAGCCTTAGCCCATTTTGGGTAAGGCTACTACATGGTACATCTCCAGCTTTTTTCGGGGACATATTGTGTAGAAGCCAGCTGCTTGCCCTGCCCCACAGTGGGGGGAATATCTGGCAGCCACTGACCACATGATGCACTGCATCACATGGTATGGCTGCACAGAGTGACTTAAGGTTGCCCAAGGCATGGTAGCCTATCCAAGGCATCTCATGTGGATGTACTTGTGAAGTCAAGGGCAGGATTTGGCACAAGATGCGTAAAGAATGCCATGAATCTACAGATGTTTTATGCATCTAAGTCTAGTGATCTGTAGTTGGAAAACATAAAAGGATACTTTCTATATTAGACTTTTTACATTATTAATGTAATCCACAGGCCTGTAACTGCTTATGAACGCATAAAACCTACTGATTTCAATGGTGACACCCAGCTGGAAAGCTGCTGTAATTTTATTTGGGGGACAGGACTAGAGCCACTTTTTCCTTCCTTCTCCCAGTTTCCTGAAGATTCCTTGGCTAGAGATAAGACGTTTGTCCAATGTTTGCTCTAATGCTTTCATCCCAGTCTGTGAAGTGATTTTGCAGGCATGTGTTGTTTCAAACCTACATACGCACTTCTGATGCAGCACAGAGAAATGCTAGAGAAGCCAAATTAGGTAGTGGTGGTGGGAGGTTAGATTGCTCCAAAACCCATTCCGTCAGGCTTTTATGCCTTTCTAACCACTCCCCCAGACATGGTCCAGCCAGTCCCCCAACTTACACGTTCCTTCTTAGCCTCTAGTACACATTCACCATAAACACCATTGCTGTGTACACACTACACAATATCCTTTGCTCTGCGCCTATGATGTGTGCACATGCAACAGAGCCTTTCTTCCAGTTCCCATTCCAGTGTGCCCATACTTAATGTGCATATACACTTGCTCTGTCTCCCAAAACAAATACTTCCTTGTTCCTGCATTTATGTATTTATTTATTTATTTATTTAAATTTATCTCTCACCCTAGCCCAAAAGGCCCAGGGCAGGTAAATATATATGATGTATACAAAATCAGTTTAAAATCAAATACACGAAATTAGTTACAAGTTAAAATAATAAGCCTTTATAAAAGCTAACCCTTCTACATACCCTAGTCTCACTTGGCCGAAAAACAAAAACAAACCCCAACTCCTACATTTCCTCCAGAAAATGCTCAAACCTGGGCTCTGGCAAACCTCCAAAGGAAGGGATTTTCATTTCCAGACTTAAAGCTGTGGAGCAGCAACTGGGAATGCCTCTCCTCTTGTAGTATGGACTTGATGCACAGATTGTAGCATGAACTTGTTCATGACTGGCTTTACGTATCATGATGGAACACAGGCAAGGAAGCAGTCTTTCAGATACATGGGCCCAGGCCATTTAGGGCTTTATAGGTCAAAATCATCATCTTATACTGTGCCCAGAAAACTATTGAAAGCCAGTGCAGACTCTAAAGTCCAAATGTAATGTGCCCCCAGCAATCCACACCTACTAAAAAGCAGGAAGCCACGGTCTGCACCAGCTGCAGCTTCCAAACAGTCCTCAATGGCAGTGCCACATAGAGCACCTCACAACAGTATGGGTGCAGCCACATGAGCTGAGGGGACCTGATCCTCACATGGCCCTGGGGCAGGCAAGCATAGTCGCCACACTGCAGGGCTAACAAGGGGAGCTGGGTAGATGGGTGCCCCTCCCTCCCATGAAGCAGCTGGGCCACTGCCGGGGATCCGGCCACATGAGCAGGCACCCGGCCCTGCCTGGCCTGCTTCCCCGAGCCCAACCAAATTCCTGCCCCGGTTGTGATGATGCAACATGCGACGGGCAACAGAGCTTGCTGCTCATTGCTCAAAGCTTGCTGTGAAGTGGGACAGGAGGTGCCCCAGCACACGGTCAGCCACTCCTTGGGTAGGCTTACTCCATATGGGGTAAGACTGCTATGTGACGCATCCGTGGGCTTCTCCCGAGGACACAGCATGTAGCAGCCAACTGCTCACCCCACCATACGGGGGGGGGGGGGGGTAACGTCTGGTGGCAGCTGGTCACACAATGCACTGCATCATGTGATCTGGCTGGTAGTCTTTCCAGGGCATCTTGTTTTGCTGCATCCTCTGTGTTCAACCCCACACCCCTTCTTGTGCTTTGCCAGTACACACAGACATGTGCATGCACACAAACATCCCTTACTTCTGGCTTCTAGTAAACACACTCTTGCCTCAACCTCACTCTCCTGGTTGAGGCACAGAAGTTACTCAAAACCTGCCTACTAGTTACTGGCTCTGATACTCAGGCTATGCTGTGCTGAGAGCACTCTTTCATTCAATGAAACAGCAGCTTTTAATGGACAAAGAGAAGGGATTATGGAGGAGGGCAGCCTAGCTTCTTTTTTGTGTCAGGCTTTCCAGCGATCTGGGGAGTTACCTGGACTGATTCCTCAAGGTTTTTATTTATACAGACATAAAAAGCCCTTAGTAATAAACATATGATTTAGATGTACTGGGGGGCAGTTTTACTGATTTTTTGCAAGCCTTGACCTGACTGCTTGCACTGTGGGTTGGAAAGAGAGCAGTCCTGGTTCCCCTCAGATCAGAACAATCCCTTGGATGGCAAATTCAAGAGGGACGGCAAATTAAGCCAGCAGTGCTCCCTCCACCGACAATGCAAGTCTCCATTTTGGGTACTTGTATGTGGGAGAGAGAGCTTTCCATGTCCATTTTATCACCCTCTTAAATTTGCCACCCTAGATTTCTGCATACCTTGCCTAAAGCTAAAAATTAGACCTGGATGTACCTGTGTGGGCATTGTACACTCAAAAATGACTAAGATCTGTGCATTGCTTTCCTTCTCAGTACCCATCCGATACCAGAGAGGGGTATGAGAGGCTATGAGATATGTTTCTATTTATAATGGAAGGCAACTGGCGTAATTATATGGGAATGGTGGCTTTGACTCTTTAATATCTTTTACTGAATTTATTGACTGCAGCGATCAGTTTTCAAAACTTGCCCATATTGTTTAGCTACATATATCATTAGTTCCATCATTCCCTTCAAGTACCATCCTATACTGGGCTAACCTTTAAAGATGTAGTGAAGCACTGCAGTGCTGAGAGAGAATGGGTAAAAACAGACATGACAGCCGCCCCCTGTGACCTGCTTTGTTACACTTTGACCCATACCCCAGATGTTGGCCTGGGATTTCCCTGGGCCATATTAGCAGGTAGCCAAGTCACAGCCCAGGCTTATGCCCACCCAACGGGCCAAAGCGGGTTACCATCAGCTAGCCTGTCCCTGGGCCAGCAGACACGGCCCAGGTTGGGTCTGCCATGGCTGGCTGCCAGGGCTGCCCATCATGGCAGAGGGTGGGAGGTGGACCAGCTACCCATTTGGCATGTCTCTTGCCTTCCCCGGTGCCCCAGCTGCGGGCATGTGTGTTTGGCACCCCAACCCATGTCTGCTGCTTCCTGACCTGGCCCAGGTTGGGTCACCATGGCACAGAATGCATGTCTACTTTTACACAATGTCCCCTTCCTGTTCCACAAACTCGAGTTTTGTATGTTTTGTGTCATCTCTTGGGATGGTGCAGATAAGTTTTTCATTTTTATTTTTTATTATTTTTATAAAATAATGATGATAGTAAATTACATATCATAGCCTCTCTCTCTCTCTCTCTCTTGTTTTGTTCTATTTTCCAAGATTGAAATTTCTATTCTGTAACCATCAATAAGTTCATTATTATTATTTATATAGCACCAGCAGTGTACCTGGCACTGTACAATCAATAGTTATAGATAGGTCCCTACCCCAGGGGGCTTACAACCTAAGAAAGACAAGGGAGAGGTGAACAATGGGAGAGAAAAGAGTACATTCATTAGGTGATAAGTTGCAGGTGCACGTCGTTCACTTAGTTACAGGGAACTAACTTACACCTCTTTTAAATGAGGTGCTGAAAAGCACCTCCTGAGCCCCGCGATGAGGGAAAAGCCACGCAGGGAGTGTTTACACGCTCCCTGCGCTGCCGGAAGTGACGTGCTCCTCCCTGTTGCCGGCAGTGGCTGGTGATGCAGTGCTTTGAAGAGGTGTGTTCTGAAAGCCTGAAAAGTGAGGCTTCCAGAACGTGCCTCTTCAAAGCCCCGCATCTCCAGCCACCGCCGTTGCCGGCAACGGGGAGCACGTCACTTCTGGCAACATGGGGAGCGTGTAAACACTCCCAGCGTGGCTTTTCCCTCAGCATGGGGCTCAGGAGGCACTTTTCAGCACCTTGTTTAAAAGTGTAAGTTACAAGGAAAGATTCTGAGTGAGGGGGAGATGATGCAATTTCACTCATGACGAGCTAGGAAAGGCCTGGCAGAAGAGGTAGATTTTCAGGAGGGATTTGAAAATTGGGAGGAAGGGAACTGAATGAATGTGGTGTCATTATCATTACAAAGGTTACTCAATTACTTTTCAAGGTGAGTCAGATTTTAATTTTTTTTAAAGACACAATGTCTTGGGCCAAACAGTGGATTTGCATACTTTTGTATGAAAATAAATATGCAAACTTATGACTGTTGGCAAAGAGCAGTTGGGCAGAATTGGGCAGTGAAGGAGCAGGGCAGAAGGGACTGGGGGATAAGGCATGAAAGAGAATAAAGAGGGGGAAGAATATGGGGAGCCAGGTGGTTAACCTGGACACACAGTGCAGTGTCTCCCAACATGCAATGCAGTGTCCGTCTCTCTCTCTCTCTCTCTCTCTCTCTCTCTCTCTCACACACACAAACTCAGACACTTGCCACAAACATACACACATGCTCCCTCCCTCGTGCTCTCTCTTACGGATAGGGGCTCATTTCCCACCCTTTGCCTTCTGACTGTAGACAGCAAGAGAAGAGTATCATCCCCTCTCTCTACTGAGACCGAGCCACCATCATTCTGGCTCAGCTCTGTGAGTAAAAAATGGATCACTATCCCACCAGTCTGAGGTAACCTTAGCCGTGTTCACTTTCTCTTTCCTTTCCATCCAGCCTGGAAGGGATGGGAAGTGAGAGTGGGTGAGGCTGTGGTCCAATTCCAGCTCCTGAAGCTCAGGCTGAGCTGTCTGTGTGACAGTGTAGCAGGTAGCCAGGGGCCACAGAAACAGGCTTCCTTGGCCAGATTTGATCCCTGGGCTGCCTGTTGAGAAACTAGGGCCTGTTACCAATAGACATTTTTTGTGAATGCAGTTGATGCAGTGCTTGACAGATGAGATGGGGGGGGGAGGGGGGGGTTATGGGTGTTTTTAAAGCTATTTTATATGTTTTTATATGATGTAAGCCACTCTGTGCCTTATTTGGAAGGGTGGGGTAAAAGTAGAAATAAATGAATAAGATGAGAGAGATGCTGAGATGTAATAGAGTGTGTAGATTACAGTAATGGAAGTCATTGCCTTGGTTACTTGCAGTGAGCGACTGTGGAAACCGTAACTGTATCTAATTTTTGGTTAGAGTTTGGCTAAAAGCATTGTGTAGCAACTCTAATTCATGTTCTATGTACTTTTTTGTGAGTAGCTAGGGCTGAAATGAGAAGCATTTTTTTTTTCTTGCGAAAATATAGCGAGAACTGAGAACTGTCACTGAGATCGCCATACAATCTCGATAACGGATCAAGATTTTGTTCGAGAAATTTTTCTTTAAATACTGTTTATTGTTTAGAATTTACCGTTAACCGCTAACCACAATTTACTATTTTTTTACCGTATACTAATTTACCATGTACTGCACCACATTCATCCTGGTAATGCGCATGCGCATTAACAGGATGAACACAATACATGGTAAGTGGTACACGGTAAATCGGTATATGGTCAGCGGTAAATTGCAGTAAACGGTAGTTTGAGAAAAAATTCTTGCCTGAGAAATGTCGAGAATCAGTATTTCCTTGATTATCGTTTCCTGCTTATAGCGAATTGAGAACTGTGATTCTCCCTCACTCCTGCTGCCGCCACCTGATCCAACACAACTTCTCTTTTTTAAAATAAAATAAAATAAAATAAAAATCAACCCCAAATCCGCGCCTCCCCCCCCCAATCATGGGGCCCTGGGTGGCTGCCCCTATCTGCCCCGCAGTAAGGCCGGCCCTGAGGATAACCTTTTACACACAAAAGTTCTGGGAGCAGTTCAATGCAGAAGTTCAAACAGTCAGATGTTTAATAAGATCTGACTGAGTGATTTAGACACACAGAAACTTCAGGATGTAACAGCAAACATCCAGGAAAAATGCATGTGTAAAAACACTCATGGATGCTGGACAGACTATTTTAAAGCTGTAGTAGAAAACTGAAACAGAGACACATTCCTCCAAAATCTCCTTGTTAAGTCAGCACTTAAATATAGGAAATGATCATACTGTTGTTCCTTTCCTTTTCTTCCTTTCATCACAAAGGAGGACAGATGCATTGGACACATGGTTGTGAATGCGAATACATATAGCCTTATTCTAATGTCTTTTCAAAATCATTTGTCAAAGAAGACCTTATTCCTGCATACTTTTTAACTTCCTGCTTTATACTTTATTGGTATGCTAGCCACCTCTTCTCTATTTATTTGAATGATTATTAAAGTGTTATACAGTGTTGTAGTTACATATACAATACACATCATGTTTGTAATAAGAACGTAAGTAGTGCCATACTGGGTCAGGTCAGTGGTCCATTGAGCCCAGCATCTTATCGCCAACAGTAGCCAATTTTGGTTGCTTAGAAGGGACTGTACCCAACAGGTCACAATGGAGTGATCCATTCCGTGTTGTTCATTTCCAGTAGGGGTGTGCAATTTGTTTTTGTTTTATATGTTACTAAAATGAATGAAGGCCCATTCATTTTAGTAACTAGGAAACTAAAATGAACGAACTAGGAAATGAATGAAAACGAAAACGAAAGAAATCTGTCGTTTTCATTTGTTTTGTTTTTGTTTGCCAATTAAACCTGCTCCAACTGGAAGCAAACAGAGGGGAGGGGAGCAGTGATAAGACAGTTGGGAGATATCTGATTGACATCTCTGCTGAACAATTGGCATCACAAACATGTTTCAGTGAGCTCACATCACTGTAGCAACATTGGGGCACACAGAGGAAGGAGATACTGTCTGATAAGTGTTTCCTTGCACATGGTTCCAATGAATCAGGGGGCTGTAGGGGAGGGGACTGGAATCAACAAAACCTTCTGACTCACTACCCTGCCAGACACTCTGTATGCATAGCTCTCTGTGCACTTTGCAGAGAGATACTTGTGCACTGCTTTGACTTTTTGAGCTTTATTACATAGGCTGCTTTCCCACGAGTTGTTTTTACGCCACGGGAGCATGCACTATTCAAATGTAGTGCAGCTCCTGTTTTGTGGGAAAGTAGGAATTGTGGGTTTCCCACTGGCAAGCTCGCGCAACAGACAGGGTAGGCAAGATGGGAGCTGCCCTAGATTTGAATAGCACATGGTCCCACAGTGTGAAAGCAGCTCGTGGGAAAGCAGCCTCATTCTGCTAACTCTGTCTCAGATGTGCTGCCCTGGTGGGAATGATCTCTGCAAGTGGACATGCTACCCAAATGCATCTCTCTCTCAACTATCTCCTGCCCCCCTGGGGTACTCTCTGCAACTTGAGACCCTGACATATTTTGGAGTGGCAGTTCTGCCCTGCTCGGGTGATATCTACAACTGGACACCCTGACACACTTTGGGGTGCCTATGCTGTCCTGATGGGGGTGGGATCGCTGCAGGTACAAATCCTTTTTTCCCCAGGCATTCATAACAATATCATAGGTAGAGATTTAAAAGAGAGCAGGTTTTAAGAAAGTGCAAACCATGACAGTATCTTATACTATCCTTCATCACCAATTACACTGGAATTCCTTCGTGATTCATTGATAGGAAGATATCATGAACAGGGATTTATAACAGAGCAGTCTGAGAAAATGCCACCTGTGACCTCCTACTGGTCCAACCTCTCCCTGGCTCCGTGCATGGTCTGGGGTAAGAAAATTGCATATGCCTTGTCTTCCACAGGGCCAGAACCAACTGTCCCTCCCTTTCTCATTATAATTATATACAGCTATTCTAGCCTTCAGACTTGGGGCAAAACCATCTCCTCCTTTGTAGTGCCTGCAGCTTGAGTGCCTGGTGTCTGCTACCTACTAGGGTCTGCTCTGTCTCTGTTCATCTGCTGTGTGCCATTCTGTCTCTGATATTTCTGTCCCCCTGGGGCACTCTGTGAAAGTTTGGGAAAGGGAAAGTGTTGTAGATGAAAAGTAAAAGCACTATCGAAAGGCAGGAAATCCCTGGCAAGTGTATCCCATTGATTTCAGTGGGAAATGGATGTAAAATGAAAACAAAAGGATTAAAATGAATGAAATGAAAATGAAAGGGGAAATGAAAACAAAAGAGATCGCTTCTGCACACCCCTAACTCGCAGCTCCCAACAATAAGAGGCTATGTTCCTCCAAACCCACCCGATTAATAGCTACTAATGGACGTATCCTCCAGAAACTTGTCCAATCCTTTTTTAAAACCCAGCTATACTATGGCTTTGACCACATCTTCTGGCAACAAATTCCCCAACTTAATTGTACATTGAGTGAAAAAAAACACCTTTCTCTTATTTGTTTTAAATCTGATACCTATTCGTTTTATGGGGTGTCCCCTCATTCTAGTACTATTTGAAAGAGTAACCAGCTGCTCCTTATTTACTTGTTCCACACCATTCATGATTTTATAAACTTCTATCATATCTCCTCTGTTGTCTCTTCTCCAAGCTTAAAGAGTCCTAATCTATCTAGCCTCTCTTCATAGGGGAGGGGCTATCATTTTTGTCGTCCTTATCTGTACCTTTTCTATTTCTACTATATCTTTTTTGAGATGGGGCAACTGGAACTGCACACCAATATTCCAGGTGCGATCACACCATAGATTTCTATAGTGGCATTACGTTATTTTCAATTTTATTCTCTATCCCTTTACGAATAATTCCTAACATTCTTTTTGCTTTTTTGACCGCCGCCACACACTGAGCTGAGGATTTCAATGTATTGGACGCAATGGCTCCAAGGTCGTTTTCCTGAGTGGTAACTTCTAATTTAGAACCCAGAACTGTGTACATATAGTTTGGATTATTTTTCCCTATGTACATCATTTTGCAGTTGTCCACATTAAATTTCATCTGCCTTTTAGATGCCCAGTCACCCAGTCTCACAAGATCATCCTGCAATTCTTCACAGTCCGCTTGGGTTTTAACTATCGTGCATAACTTTGTCTCATCTGCCAATGTAATCACCTCATTCCTTACTTTCTTTTCCAGATCATTAATTAATACATTAAACAACACTGGTCCCAGTACAGACCCCCCTGGGACACTTCACTATTTACTTCGCTCTATTGTGAAAGCCCACCTCTTTGTTTCTTATCCTTTAACCAGTAACTAATCTGTGACAGGGTGTTCTGCTCTTCGCCTTTGAAACAGCCTGTTTGGGGGAAATTAGCTCACCCCCTGCCACACTCAGGCTCTTGTTTAGGTTTCTGGGTTATCCCAGCACAACTATGTTTGTTAATTTGGAATTCAGGCCTCTGCAAACCCCTTAGCCCATCCAAAAAAGCCTCCAGTTTGCGGACTTCTCCCAGTTTAAAAAAAGGTACCCTGTTTTTACATGTATAAGTCAGACCCTTTCTAGACACCAGCTTCATGGAAAGATCCCACCTAACTTCCAGCACTCTGTCTGCAGCCTGAGTCCTTTGGGATGTGTGGGAATCAAAGTCCAGTTCTGCAGCTTGCAAGTTTGGAAGTTAGCTTCACTGCCTCTGAGGTTTGGGCTTTTCCCCAGCTCTGGTGCTTTGGCACTGCAGGAGTTTTCAGCACACAACCAGTTCCTCTGAGTTTCCCCTTGAGACTGCGAACTTTCTTAGCTTTTATCTTCAGCTGCAGCCAATCAGCTGACTCCTGCTGGCTTACAGTCTGAGTTTTTAAAGGGCCAGTGCCCCAAATCCATATGATAGAGTCTGAGCTTCTCTCTCTAACCCAATAGGTTAATGAGGCATAACTTCCCTTTGCTAAATCCATGTTGACTCTTCCCCATTAAGCCATGTTTATCAATATTCCCAGTAATTCTGTTCTTAATAATTGTTTCCACCATTTTGTCCTGCACAGACGTCAGGCTCACTAGTCTGTAGTTTCCAGGATTGCCTCTGGAGCCCTCTTTAAATATTGATGTTGCATTCGCTACCCTCCAATCCTTGAGTACAGTGGCAGATTTTAGCAATAGGTTACAAATTACCTAATTTGTAATATAACGGTAAATATAATGATTCATTTTGTCTGAGTTGGGACTTCAGAACAGGGCTCATAAAGCAGATATTCAAAGTTTCATGTTATGCCAGTTTTATTCATTTAATTATACATTAAAAACTCTTATACCCTGCCCTTTCTGACCACAGGTGGCTTGGGGTGGCTTACAACAATAAAACAAATTAACAATAATAATTCAATTAAAATTAAATTAAAATACAACATAATATAAAATTCCCCATCATCCTATTCCTCCCTCACCTCTACCAAATGCCTGGCAGAACAGACAGGTTTTACAAGCCCGATAAAAAGTCAGCAGTTCTGGGGTCAGGTGAGCGTCCTCCAGGAGGGAGTTCCATAGCCAAGGTGTGGCCACCGAGAATGTCCTGGCCCCCAGATTTACTTGAGGGACCTTCAAGAGGGTGCCCCCAGTGCACTGTAGGGGCCGATCCAGGACCCAGAGAGTGAGGCGGTCATGCAGATAGGTTGGACCGAGGCCGTGTAGGGCTTTAAAGGTGAAAACCAAGACCTTGAATTGGGCTCATA
This sequence comes from Sphenodon punctatus, assembly GCA_003113815.1. Lineage (NCBI taxonomy): Eukaryota > Metazoa > Chordata > Lepidosauria > Sphenodontia > Sphenodontidae > Sphenodon > Sphenodon punctatus. The sequence goes on from QEPC01015544.1 coordinate 1,248,160, forward strand.
AGAAAATAGTGCAGAGAACGGAGCACTCCTTACAGGGTGATCCGACCCTGTAAGGAGCCGGGCAGCCGGATTCTGCATCAGCCGCAGCCTCAGAACCATCACCAAGGGTAGCCCCACATGAAGTTCATTGTAGTAGTCCAGTCTCGAGGTAACAAAAGCATGAATGATGATGGCCAAGTGGAAGTCCGAGACATAAGGCCAAAGCCGCTAAACCAGGTGTTACTGGCAGAAAGCCCTCTTCACCACTGTCTCCACCTGGATATCCAAGCAGAGCCGGGAATCCAGGAGCACTCCTAGACTCAGCACCCGAGAGACCAGCGGGGGACAAACCCCGTCAATGACGGGGGAAGTCACGCCCACCACTTTTCCCACCAACATTACCTCCATCTTGTCAGGATTCAGCTTCAGTTGGCACTGCCTCATTCAGTTCCCCACAGCCATCAAATGCTGGGAAAGCACAGAGACTGCCGGGCCTGGGTCTGATGAAAATGAGAGGTACAGCTGAGTGTCTTCAGCATATTGATGACAACTCACTCCAAACCGCCTCATGACCTCACCTAATGGCTGCATGTACACGTTGAACAAGAGCGGGGACAAAATAGAACCTTGCAGGAAACCACACGAGAGGTCATGGGGGGAAGATGACTTATCCCCCAGCAACACCCATTGGGTCCTACCGGCTAGGTAGGAATGGAACCATTGTAGAACTGTCCCATCCAATCCTACCCAGTCCTGCAAGCAAGTCACCAACAGCTCACGATCAACTGTCTCAAAAGCTGCTGAGAGATCTAACAGGACCAGTAAGGTCGAATGTCCCTGGTCCATCTCCCGGCGCAGGTCGTCAACCAAGGCCACAAGAGCAGTCTCAGTGCCATAGCCTGGGCGAAAGCCAGACTGAGAGAAATCTAGAAAGCTGAGACTATCTAGATGCTTGCGGAGCTGCTGAGTTACCACCCATTCAGTAACCTTCCCTAAAAAGGGAAGGCTGCAGATGGCCGATAACTGGCGGATCTGGATTTATCTTTAGAGAAGGACAACGAGAATGATAAAGGGTATGGAACGGCTTCCGTACAAAGAGAGGCTTGATAAGTTGGGTCTCTTCAGCTTAGAGAAGAGAAGACTCAGAGGGGACATGATAGAGCCTTATAAAATCTTGAGTGGTATGGAATGCGTAGATAGGGAATGGTTATTTACCTCATGAAACTAGCTGCGGACAAATTTAAAACAAATAAGGAAGTACCTTTTCATGCAATGCATAATTAACTTATGGAATTTGTTGCCAGAGGATGTTGTCAAGGCCAGTAGTATAGCTCGGTTTTAAAAAGAACTGGATACGTTCTTGCAGAGTAGGTCCATTAATGGTTATTAACCAAGTAGCTTGCAGGATGAACTTCTTACTGTCGGGAGCTGGGAGTAAACAACAGGGAATAGATTGCCCGTTGTGACTGTTGGCTCTCCTCCCATGTGATTGAGATTGGCCACTGTCGGAGGACAGGANCAGGATGAACTTCTTACTGTCGGGAGCTGGGAGTAAACAACAGGGAATAGATTGCCCGTTGTGACTGTTGGCTCTCCTCCCATGCGATCAAGATTGGCCACTGTCGGAGGACAGGATGCTGGACTTAATAAATCAGATCTATTAAGAAGTATCCAGGATGCAGGATATTGTTTTTTTTAAATTATTTTGCAACAATGTACTGAAAGGATAAGTGTAACTATATGGGTAGTCTTAAATCCATTTCTAATATGGAATATGTGTGGGAGTTTCTAACTTCAGAATTTTCTGCAGTGTGTAATACTCCTGGCTCAGCAGGGCATTAAAAATAAAAGGTTGCAATCCTTTCCTTTCATTTGAATTAAAAGGTGTAAAAAACTTTAGCTCTTACTAAAATGTGCTGTATGTCATTGGTAAGTGCAAAAGAAAAAAAAAGGGAGAATATCATTAGGGGAAATAAAAATATTGTAAAAAAGAATAAAATAACCATCTCAGATTGACTTGATTTATAGATTTGGTTGTCCTCATTAATACAGTTAACACACTCATAAAATACAGTTAACAACTCATAAAATGTATAAAAGGGAGTTAAAAGCTCAAAACCAACCCAGTACATATATTAGGAGCAATCAAAGTTCTCAACTCCAGGAGCCACATACTAAAATTGTCATAAGCCACAAGAAGACATACACATGCTAACCTCTCCTGCTTCATGATTGGCTGACAGAGCTATTGCTTTGCAGTCCTGGCTGCTGAGATTCTGTGGAGCAGCTGCGATTCAGCTGCTGAGACTTGGATGCAATGAAGTAAGACATAGGGCCAGTAAGACAGTATAGAGCCAAGGACCAGCCCTGGCTAACAGCTGCACTTGAACTGCCAAGAGCTGCATGCAGCTCCCAGTCAATGGATGCTTTCCCACATTATAAAAAAATCTGCATTGCTTTAATCTGGTTGTTTAAGATACACATTACAATTTGCTATTCCTCATTAACAAGTTCTACTTTTCTCTGCATTTGAATTTAATGCACATTGCAAAATTGTGCATCATCCGCATTCCCACATTCAGTTTTATGCACATATTTCTCTTGCTTTTATCTGCATTCTCAGTGTTACAGGAAGGAAACTAGAAATAACCTTTCTCCCCTCCTCATCCGGTTCTTTCCTTACTTCATTTGCTCATACCGTGAGCGGCATCAGCTGTCTCTGTGGACTTCCATCGTCCTGGAGGATTAACAGAGGATTCCTGTATCTTCCTTTATGCACTGCATTCCCACATTGAAAATATGTGCATTATGTGAATGTGGTTTCAATGCAGCATTCACACCATCAGTCTATGCATATAATAATAATATAAAAAGTCCTTATTCAGACACCCAGTAACGTGTTTTTCAAGCATGTGCATTGGATAGAAAAGATGAGGATGAAAGCATTCCCAAATTACTGAAATATTTGAATAAAATAATAATGCACATAAATCAATGATGTGGGAAAGCACCCATCGTTTGGCCACCCCTCGACACACAGAATACTTGTTGCTTACTGTAGTAGCATTATCTAAGATTATGTGACACAGCAAGTGCGTCAGGTCGTTTACACTGATTAGATAAATGCAGTTCAGTAAGCATATAAACACTAACAGCAAAGACTTAGAAACCATTACTAAAAGGATCATAAAGCCTCCTATCTCAGAGTCAGCTGATAGTGACTTATGGCACGAAGCAATTCCCACCCTGCCTACTGCATTGACCATTTTATTGAGTGAGTTGGCGAAGGAGAGCAAGAGGATTTACCTTATTCTGACACCCCCCACCCCCCGCTGGAGCATTTGATGGATTAATTGGATGATCCGGAATGGCATATCCCGTGTTCCTACCAGCCACGCAGGTGTCAGTACCACAAATACTTGTGTGATTGTGGATCCAAATTGTTGTATTTATAACATGGCATGCGAGACTGGTTAATAAATCTGCCTTGTATCTGCTTAATATCTGTAAGAAAGCCATATTAGAAATAAATCTGAATAAATGTAGGCTTTTAACATTATTAGTTTATCCAAGGATTAGTGAAATGCACATTTTAGCTGAAATTCTACACTGTCGGTATAGCAAAGCATCCAGCTTTGGGTGTTCATGGCTGGAAAGAATGAGAAGATATAATGCTGTCTAATATCTGAAACACTAAGATTTAGCATGTATTCCATTTCCCCCCTAAAGTTAGACAGTTACACAGTTTAGATGGGAATGGCTTTTCATGCTATGATGTTTTTAACCAACTGCTTTCTCTTTCTCTATGGGGTAGTTTTTGCCATCTGAAAATTTATCTGAAATCCATTTATGTGATTTAGTTTTACAGCTTAGGAGGATCCTCTAATCACATTGTATTAAGAGATTCTAATTAGAGTTTGCAAAAGGAACTTAGCTTGAATTACCACCCAGAATGTACTATGCTGCTAACTGGTGTTACTCTTGGGCTTTATTCCTTTATTCCTAAAACTTGTGATGTGGATAATTTTGCCATGCAACAGGGATATTGTACCATGTTGATGTATACAAGGACACTAAGTAAATAACAAAAGATTTTTAAAGGGATTACAAGATCCAAAGGGTCTGCTGAACCAACAGCATTAAATCAGTGTTCGTGGAGGATATTTATGAACTGTTATTTTATAGGCCCCTTTTAGACGTGCGGCGGTATCATTCGCCTCGGCGGCACGCATATTTTGAAACTTCCGCCTGGTCTAATTAGACGAGGCGGAAGTGGCTTAATATGCGCCTATTACGGCGGAGGCGCATTTTAAAAGTGCGAGAATTAAATACCTCTCAATCGAGGTATTTAATTCGCGCACTTTTAAAATGCGCCTCCGCCGTAATAGGCGCATATTAAGCCACTTCCGCCTCGTCTAATTAGACCAGGCGGAAGTTTCAAAATATGCGCGCCGCCGAGGCGAATGATACCGCCGCACGTCTAAAAGGGGCCTCAGTCTGTTTGCATAGTCAATTAAATTATGACTTTTAAACCTTCCTCACTGATTTTTACTAGGAAATGGGAAAGGAGGTGAGAAGTGGTTGTATGTGTCAGCATTGTGCTGTATGCTGTTTCAGGGCACCATTCAAGGTTCTACGGACTGCTATGTTTTGCAGAAGTCTCATTTGCTAACTTTTCTTTTAATGAGAACCGGCTTCAAAAAGTTAAGCCTTTAACTGAGGTCAAACTTTGCACTTGAATAGAATTTCACAGTATGTATGTCGTATAACTTGGCAGCAAAGTGTGTGTATATTACTGAGGGAGTGTAACATTTTTGGAGTGGAGTTTGATGTCCATGGAATACTACTCTTCATTAGAAATGTGAAGTGGGAAGCAAGAGTTTGCTAACTACCAACTCCTTGGCTCAGTAAAGTGTTAGGATAGGAATACATTTAGCATGTGGAAGAGAACCAAATGCCTACCATTGAGGCCGTTTTTTGGCAAGTGGTTTACTTCACAGTAAGGAGTAGAGAGTCTATACCCGTTTCTAAGCATCTGACATTTGTCGTTAGCAGACCCATTCAGAGACTGCACTGTCAGCTGTAGAGGAATGTGTAAAGAGACTGGGGATAATTAGCTGTGAGCAGAGCTTAACTTTTACAAGTTCACTGCAGAATCAAGATTTGTAATCCTGATCAAATAAAGCCAACTTTCAAATGTTTTGCTTGCTTTACTTTTTAAATTCTTTTTAATCCTCCTGTTTTATATGATGTATCCAGACAGCAGGCTGCCATGCACCTCCCTTTATCATGTAGCCTTTAGTTCCCTCTCTTCTGTTTTTTTTCTTGTCCCCTAATGGGGTGAGGGGATGAATTCCCATAAGGAAGGGAAAGGGTGCCAAGGAACCTGTTGCTGGCATCTACACAGTGAACCTACTGTTGTTGCTTGTCAGCCCAAAACCTGAAGAGAAAAGCGGTCCTCGATGCAAAGTCTGAACTTGTTAGCAGACAATATTTTTGCCATTGTCAAAATACTCTGGCCGTTTTTAAACGAGACGCAACCACCCATGGCCACCCCCCAAACGTCCATGTGAAGGTGGTGTGCGCTCCTGTGACCCACGCAGCACCCACTTTTAACCACTCATGAATGGCAAAAAAGCCAGAGTGTGCCATGCAGGGGAAGTAAAAAACAAATGCGTGGGAGCCGATGCTCACAAATCCCCAGCTCAAACGAATGGCAGCAGCTAACCATATCAGCTGAGTGGTCTGCCATTCAGAGGCACTGTGGGTGGGGAATCCGCCTTTGCAAGGCACAGGAACTGGCCAAGAGTGCTAGGGATCCTGGGTTTCCAAGTGCTCAGCTGGGACATGTCGATTTCAAAGGCCAACCCAGTGGGCTTCCCCCTTCCCCATGGTCCAGGGCAGGGGGAGTGCATGGGGGCTGCCACAGTACCCACCCAGGGAGCTGCCCATTAAAATCCTTCCCCACGCACTCCACCTGGACACCCACCCCCGCCATGCTTGTTTAAAAACAGTCTTTGAGGCTCTAGATTGTGGTGCTAGATATTGTCTTGTGTTCAGCCTATTAGGATAAATTGTTCTTACAAAATTGTTGTTACACTCCTAAATCAGTTTTTGTTGACTCAGAGTCTCTCCCTCAACTTTGCAAATGTGGAACTTTGCTATGGCAGACAAACAAAAAACTTTTCAAAACTTCATAATGCCTTTGCCTTTCGTTCCCATTGTACCACTTCTGTGGGTGGCAATAAATGGTCCTGAGACTATGTGAAATTTCCTAACTTCAAAACGTCCATTGTATTGTTCTATCATTAACTGAGGATTTACTGACTCTGAAGAGTTAACACTGCAGATTTACTCACAGTTTATGAAAACTGGCAAGATGAAACTTAGTCAAATGTTTAAACGTTATGTGTTTGATTTATAAAGATATTTATTAAACACAACACATACACACTCCAGGTTCCTACAGCATGTAATAGAGAAGAAACACTTATCTCTCATGTTTGTTCTAGAGCCGGGGTGTGGAATCTTACTACTAGTAGTAATTTCTAACCTAACATCAACATCTGGCACTGTACCTGTGGACTGGAGGGTGGCAAATGTAACCCCAATATTTAAAAAAGGGTTCCAGAGGTGATCCTGGAAACTACAGACCGGTAAGCTTGACGTCTGTGCCGGGCAAAATGGTGGAAACTATCATTAAGAACAGAATCACTGGGCATATTGATAAACATGGCTTAATGGCAAAGAGTCCACATGGATTTAGCAAAGGGAAGTCATGCCTCACTAATCTCTTGGAATTCTTTGAGGGCGTAAACAAGCATGTGGACAGGGGAGACCCAGCAGATATAGTGTACCTGGATTTCCAGAAAGCTTTTGATAAGGTCCCACATAAACGACTCTTGAGAAAATTAAAAAGCCATGGGATAGGAGGTAGTGTTTTGCTATGGATTGGTAACTGGTTAAAGGATAGGAAGCAAAGAGTGGGACTAAATGGCCAGTTTTCACAATGGAGGGATGTAAAAAGTGGTGTGCCCCAAGGATCTGTATTGGGACCAGTTCTTTTCAATGTATTCATTAATGATCTGGAAAAGGGGGTTAAGAGTGAGGTGATCAAATTTCCAGATGACACCAAGTTATTCAGAGTAGTCAGAACACAAGCAGACTGTGAGGAGCTTAAGCAAGATCTTACAAGACTGGGTGCCTGGGCATTTAATGGCAGATGAGATTTAATGTGGACAAGTGAAAAGTGATGCACATTGGGGAAAATAATCCAAATTATGAGTACACAATGCTGGGTACTAAGCTAGGAGTTACCACTCAGGAAAAGGATCTGGGAATGATTGTGGAAAATACACTGAAATCCTCGGCCCAGTGTGCCGCAGCGAAAAAAGCAAATAGAATGTTAGGAGTTATTAGCAAGGGAATAGAGAATAAAACTGAGGATGTTATAATGCCTCTATACAAATCAATGGTGCGACCGCACCTTGAATATTGTGTGCACTTCTGGTCGCCTCATCTCAAAAAAGACATAGTGGAACTAGAAAAGGTACAGAGAAGGGCAACAAAAATGATCCAGGGTATGGAACAGAACCCATCTGAGGAGAAGCTTGATAGGTTGGGGCTCTTCAGCTTGGAAAAGAGATGGCTGAGAGGAGATATGATAGAGGTCTATAAAATCATGAGTGGTGTGGAACTTGTAAACAAGGGAATGGTTATTTACCCTCTCAACTAGTACTAAAACTAGGGGACACTCCATGAAACTCACAGGTGGCAGAGTAAAAACAGACAAAAGAAAATATTTTTTCGCTCAATGTACAATTAGGTTGTAGAATTTACTGCCAAGGGAGGTGGTCAAGGCCAGTACTATAGCTGAGTTTAAAAGAGGTTTGGACAAGTTTCTGGAAGATAGTTCCATTAGCAGCTATTAGCCAGATAGGATTGGGGAACAAAATCCTTTACTGTGGGGAGCCTGGGGATGACCCACAGCGAATGGATAGCACGGTGACCTGTTGGATGGTTCTCCTAGGCCCCCGTGACTGGCCACTGTTGGAGGCAGGATGCTGGGCTCGATGGACCATTGGTCTGATCCAGTGTGGCACTTCTTATGTTCTTAATCTTTCCCCTCTCAGGAGCACATTGAAAATTAGTACAAGTTCCATGGGCCCAGAAATTGGAGATGAGGTGAGTTTTGGGGGTGTGCTCAGGAAGAGGAGGGTTCAGATCATGGATCTGTGCCATGGATCTATCCTTGTATGCATGCCTTCATCTCTGCTTTATTATTATTATTATTATTAATATTATTATTATTTTATTATTATTTTATTTTATTATAATATTTATTATTTATTTTTATTATTTTTATTATTTTATTATAATAAACATTTATATAGCGCCAGCCATGTGCCTGGCGCTGTACAGAACATAGAAATAGATGCAGTCACCCTCAGTCTTTCAGCAGTTGAGGGTAGGAGCTGGATTCGGGAGCCAGATCCAGGAACTGGAAAGGGGGTCACATAAAAACTAGCAGCAGGCCACATTTGGTCCCAGGGCGCGAGGTTCCGCAACCCTATAGAATGTTGTCATATTGGTCCCAAAGGGAAGAGAGAGGCCCTTTTCACACAGACACACTAACACTGATAAAAATGGGTGTTACATTTTGTTATACATGTTGCAGGGCACCCATAGCACACATCTGCAGCCCTGCAACATGTATAATAAAATGTAACACCCATTTTATCAGTGTTAGTGTGTCTGTGTGAAAAGGGTCATAGTGTCAAAGTAATTCAGATGATGGCTTCTATAAGACTAACTTTTCTTGGCCCTTCCTCAGGTATGTAAAAAGTCAGAACTACAGAGCTCTAGTCAACAATCACTTGGAAGGGGACTGTTGACTTTATACTAATATCCAAATACAGCAAGGGAAAAACAACAATCAAATGATAACCAAAATGAACACAGGATAGGTATATAACTACTTGGGAGAGGACTGTAGGAAAAAAGGTTGTCAGAGGAAAAGTAGGTAGCATTTAAAAACCATGAAGGGAAAACATCAGGTATAGATATATTTCTAAAGTGGCATAGAAAGGCCAAATCTTTATTTAGTCCATTGTTTTTGGTATCCATTAGAGTTTTGAATTTTAGTTCCCATGCCCATCTCTGAACTATGTTGTCTCCATCACTCTACTTTGTTTGCCCTTTTAATTTTCTTTAAAGTGAATAATCCAGATTTGAATATGGTTGTTGTTTACTGCATTCAGAAAAATAGCAAAATATATTCTTTACCGACATGCGTCAGCAAGGTGTTCCTAACTGAGAGTTATGAATGAAAAATTCCTGAAAGTAATTGGTGGATACTTACAGTGATATACTTTGAAGCAAATTATTGACTTGAAGAATTTTAAAAGTCCCTAGTACAATTTTTAAAAAAGTTTTAAAATTTTAATTAATTTGGCAAAGAAACTGACCTCTTAAAGGGGAAGTAACAAGTAGCTTTGATGTTAAATATGTGTGCATTTGTTTGTCTTTCAAGGCTGCTTCCAAACTTACTGCTGCCCTGGTTTAACAGTGGATGCAGCTACACGAGATGTCTACTGCACCTGGCTGATATGCACTGAGCCCTCAGAAAAAAGCTGAGGGTGCAGCATGTGGCAGCCTTACCCAAATTGGGTAAGGCTGCCCAAGGCACGGCAGCTCGTGTGCCTGGTCACTGTCTGTCCTACTGCGAGGCAAGGTCTTCTGCGGGACTTTGAATGGCAGCTTCTTGCTTCAGTCCTGCACGACCATGTCACAGCCGGGGGCAGATTAGTGGTTGGGCCGGGTGAGGGAGGCAGGGCAGAACCAGGTGCCTGCTCGTGTGACTGGTGCCTTGACCCACCCTGTGCCATAGTGGGAGGTCCAACAGCAGTCCACCCACTCGGCTTCCCCACGGGGGGGGGGGGGGGGGAGGGTGGACCATCTGTCCTGCTCCCCATGCTGACCCTCCAATGTAGTGACTGCACGGGGATCAGGTCATACGCAACTCTACTACCCAGAGTGTAATGGGTAGTAAAGTGCATTTCCCCCCACTACTGGCACGGAGCGGTCACATCTCTGCACACTTAAAACAGGGCAAAAGCAGAGCAAGTCACCTCTGCTTGCACACAAGTGATGTGCCCTTCATTCTGCCTCCCACTGTTGGGTGCTTGCCTTGGAATAGCCACACTCTGCGTGTGCCCTGAAATCTCTGGGATACAGGGTGAGCAAGGAAGGAAGAAGTGAAAGATCATACCTTCCTAATCCACTGCAGACCTGACTCTACAGTCCTCTGCTCAATACCAGCCATAAAAAATCTAATACAATTACCCCAAGAAAAAGCGAGGTAGCCAGATAGTCAGCTGCCATAAATTGGTGTAGATCCATTAAAACAATAGGGAGACAACCCAGGAAGATTAAGCCATAACAACAAACCTTCCGCTTCAGAAAAGCCTACGGGTTGGGATCCACAGACTGCTTACTCTGGAGTAGGCCTGCAGATTTTTGTGGGACTACTCAGGAGTAAGACGTTTGCAGCCATCGAGTATAATGGCAACAATCTGGATGTGCTCCTGAGTGTAAAGGGTTATGATCTGGGTTTGGCTCATATGGCTTTAATTTCATTTGTCAACTGATGTGGCAATACGTTTGTTATGACCAAAATATAAAAGTGTCTGGTTTTAATTGGTAATTCTCTGGAACACATCTGGTTAAAATTCAAAGTTTTAAGTTGTGGCAATACTCTGGAAATACATTAAGGCTATAACTCTGGATCAAAGGCGCCATATAAACCTATGGTAATTATGACTATGATTTTCTTCTTGGTGAGCACAGTGGTGTTACATTTGTGCCCCCAAAAGGAGAATGTATTTAAATATCATTTGTCGACGCACCCCCAAAGAAGACAAGGACACGATATATGGGTTTGAACGGCTGCACTCTTTATTAGTAGCCAAAAAGGAGGAAGGGGTAGCCCTCCCACTTTCCCCTTTGAACTGGGGTCCTATCAATCCCTTGTTCCTAACTGTTAACCATCCCCACAGGAGGTTCCCCTCCTGTACCAGGCGCTGTCCTGTTTGCCCGGTGCCCCTCTTCTACTGTCTTCGGGTTAAGCCCAAGGGGAATCTTCCTGTGCCCTACCTTAACCAACTTCTTCAACTTACACCCTACCCCGACCGCTGGTTTCACCGGGCCAGAGCGGGTTGTTCGCACCTATCACCTCTCACTCACTGAGACGGGGGTTTAAACAACAAGGATGAGGACACCGTAACCTACTGGTACATGGTCTGCCCAGCAGGTTCAGCCGCTCGTCTCTCACCCTTGGGCTGACCATACAGTGGGCCGCACTGAGCGGCTATGTATGGCCTATACCCATCTTTTAAGGAGATGTTGCTACCCTATGCTATGCTAACCCTTTCAACTTTTAACCATTGGCCTGAACTCAGCCTACCGCCACCAGAACGTCCAGCTTTGCTTGGCTGGTTCACGGCCATAAATTCAACTTCAAAGGATTTTTGTTAGGCTGCGTTTCAGGACTCTGAGATACATGCTGCATCCAGCATCCAATAGATGGACCCCATTGCTCCGATATAACTCAGCCCTATCATGCCTAATCTCAGTATGAGAAATTGCGAACCCCCCTGTTCGCTGGAGCCAGTTGCCAATTTCCATGTTTGCCCTTTTCCTGACCCAGTCCACTCTACCCGGGTGGTGGGCGTTGGCCCAAACTCTCCTTTGTAACATTTTTGACCAAACCAGTGTGCACCCATGGAATCGCTCTTGCACCTTTTGCAGATCTGTCTTTTCCCTCTTCGTTAGCCACAGCCCCATAGACTTGGGCAGGTTATTTTCTCCTAAATGGATTACCATTATTGCTGGTGCCGGGAATTTTTCTGTTGCTGCAGTCAGCATTGGGAGCAACTGCTCCCACAGCATTCCGCGTCATCCTAGCCAAATTATATTTGCCGTGTTGCCTAAGCCCAGCTGAGTGCCCCACCCACTGTGTGCAGTCATCTTCCCTGCCCAGTGTACGATGCTGTGGCCGACGATCCACACCACCTTCTGACCCCATGGTGGTACCGCGTCTGGAAAAGAAATCAGAGTTATGTGGTTGCTGCTGGATGCCGCTGTGCCCCCTCATTCTTGGCTCAGTGTTCCTAATGTAAAAATGATACACAGCGGACCACCATCTCCCTGTCCATTGTATATGCTCCACAGACAGTCCCATGCTTGCGGCAACTGACGCCGCCCCTATGCGAAAGGAGTGCTCAGTGTAACAACCTGGGTCCAGGCCAGCTTCCTTAACACACATGTTGAGAACTTCCCTGAACTGGTATCGCATCAGCGGGGTCCTATCCCTGTGGAGGAACAATGGGCCCTCCGTCTTCAGGCGGGATGCTAAATACCGCTTCATCGCTTCGACAGGGCAAGTATGGAATCGTCTGAAGGGCACAGCCTCACTAACCGACCCATTCCCTTTTGATCCATCTTTCACCTCCTTAGATTTAACAGGAAGGTGCCTCCCTGCCAGCCCACATCGTGGAACTGCAGGGCCACACCCGACCTATCTTACTGGGATTGGGGGACTATCTCGCTGATCCTGAAGGCCCCAAATAGTGCCACGCGAAACACGGCAGCAAAGAGAACTACCTCGCTGTCCGAGTGACACACGGTATGTAATGCCTGACTGATAGCAGTAAGGAGCTGAGGGGTGATGGGGGCCCTTACGTCCGGTGTCCGGGGGGCACTGTGGGCCCAACTCTCCTTCAGACGGCTCATAAAAAAGCCGTTATCCGGAGAGGGGTGGTCTGCCAGGCAACTCATAAAGGAGATGGCAGATATTATTTTTCCCCCAGTCGTGCCCGGTGCCAAACCTCATTGCCTGAGCTGGAGAGCAAATTGAAGCATCTGACCCTCAGGGATGGGGAATCCTGGTTCCCAACCTTTCCCTGACCTGTATTCCTGGAACTCTATAGGTAGGTCAACTTAGTTGTTGGGCCTTCATTTTTTTTTGGCCCCAACGGTACCCCCAGTTCCGTGGCTACTCTCTGGAATGCGCGCATTCCGGACACGCATTCTGAGATCCCCGCCCTTCCCGCGAAGAGGAAATCATCTAAGTAATGCGGGATCAAGCTCCGTCCTGTGCGTTGGCGCGCGATCCATTCCAAAATGGTGCCGAACTTTTCGAAGGCCGCGCATGAGATGGAACATCCCATGGACATTGCCTTGTCAAAGTAAAACTTACCCTGGAACTGCATGCCGAGAAGCTCAAAGTCCTCAGGATGCACTGGCAGGAGACAGAATGCCGACTTGATATCGCACTTCGCAAGAAGGGCACCCCTTCCACAGAAACGCACCATTTCGACCGCGGAGTAGAATGATACGTACCTTGCTGAGCAGAGTTCAGGAGGAATCGCATCCCCTTTAGGGTGGGACAAGTGGTGAATCATGCGATATTCCCCCGGGGTATTTTTTGGCACTATGCCCAGGGGGGATATCCGCAGGGTGGGAATAGGCAATTCTTCGAAGGTGCCCTGGATCCTACCTTCCTTCACCTTCTTTTCAGTCTTCTGCTGGACTAGTTGCTCGTTACCTGTCACTGATTTCAGATTTTTTGCGCCCAAATGGTAACGGGGGCCCTGCGTGGGGATTCTAAATCCCATCCTGAAGCTCTCGACAACGTAATTGGTGGTCACGCGGTCAGGGTAGTCCCAGGTCGCCAGCCGCAAGGCCTCATGGTGTACCGGGGTTGGCGCCCTTCCCCACTGGTTGGTTGGCACCCCCTTGGCTGGTGGAGGCCTGCCTGTTGCCCACTCGCCCCCTGCTCCTAGCTCCATACTGCCTGAACCTATTACACATTGAGGCAACATGGTTGGCCGCACACTGTGTGCACACATGATTAAATTTGCATTGGGTCCAAAAACACCTGCCCCGTTGTTGAAATCCCAACATGTAGGCCCCCCTGATGCCCCCGCGGTCTGCCTCTCTGTCCACCTTTGACTTGCTGTGTACCCCCTGCTCGCGAGAGGACATGGCCACTATCTGATTGGGGGGCATACCTGGAGGAGCTGATGCACTCCAGCCAGATGTTGTGGAGATGGACATCCCAGCACAGTCACGGGTTGTTGGCCACCCTACGCCGGAAGGATTCATCATAGCGAGCCAAACGCCCGGTCCACTTGTATCAAATGCTCGGCGCACAATGTCTGAGTACTTGATCATCTCCAGCCCTCGCTCTGGGAACCTGACCAGTGTCACCCCCATATAGATAGTATAAGCGACTGTCCAGTTGGACCAGGTGCGCTCAGCCTTTGGCCTTTTGAACTTCTCCTTTTTTTTCCTCTCTTCCTTATCATTAGGATCTGGTATGGGGTCACTAAAAAGGAGAGCGAATATATCAATTTATTCACCACTCCAGATCTTCTCTTTGGTGGCTTGGAGCAAATGTTCCCCTAGCGGAGCTGTCCCGTCCGCATACCCCCCCGACAGGGGGTGGGGCTCTTCCCGATGGCCACAGCACCCTGCTGTCCGATGCGCACAGCACTGGCCCACCCCCACACCTGGGTTGCCGATTTGTACCCTTGGGCTGGGCAGTGTCCGCAGACACCAGCCTGGCCATGTGCTGCCCACCCGCCTGGTTGCCCATCCCATTCAGAGCAATAAGGGTACTGACTCCTTCATTGTTCGTGGTGCATACACGGCATTGCTGGGCATTCCTCCTCTTGGCGTCTAAAGTGTCCTGCCCCCCATTGCTCCCCTTCTTCTTCCCACAAGCCATCCCCACCCTGCTCACCTTTGGTGGGTTTGGGTCCGTAGCGGGGTCTTGGGCCACCGATGTGGCCCACTGGTCCCCGCTGTCTGTGCTTAGCTGCCTCCAGGCTCTCCGTCAGCACCTGCATCCCTTCCCGGAGTGCCTCGAATTGTGCTTGGTAGTCGGGCGTACCTTCTTCTCTTTGCCTGCTTGGTCCCGGTTCCTCGTCCCTGTAACGAGAAGGCAGGACCCGCCGTCACCCACTTCCCATGCGTCATGGGCCCTCCTCATAGCCTGGGGACAGGCCACCCACCACCTCTCCCATTGGACATGCTTGCCCAGTTTCCACTCCTTCACCACCTCCTTGCATGGGGGCCACCCCGCGGCCACCCTCCAACTCCTCTATGCGGGCCTGATATTCAGCTAACTGGGCCTGCATGGCTTGGAGGACTGCCTCTTGTGTGGCCCCACCCTGTTGCTGCCCTTTCGCTTTATCCCCTTTGGGGGGGCTTACTGACCCTCTTTGCCTGGGCCGCCTTTTGGCCCTTTTGGTGGGGGGGGCATTTTGACGCCCTGCTCCCCGCAATCCCAATCTCTATAGTTGAGTCCCCACTGGGGAACTAGACACAGGTCTGTTAGGACCGGCCTGGGGTGTTCCAGCGGTACGGGGGAAGGATAGGCACTGCAAGCACTGTGGGAGAAGCGCCTAGTCCAGGGGCGAAATTACCAATGGGGGGGTGCTACCTTGTATAGCCCCAGTCTTCCCCACTTACTGGGCACCTACACCTTGCCCTGGGCGGCCGGGCCGTGGGTGTCCGATGTGCCGGGGGGGCACAACCAACCCTCCAGGAGGTCCCCCGGGCTGTACCCCAACTTTCCCTCCACCTCCGTCCCGAGGGTGTGTGTGTGTTCCTGGCCTGCTGGGAGCGCTCCTATCCCCAGCCCCTGAAAGGGACGCAAACAAATTTCCAGGGTGGGGGGGGGGACAAGCCCACCCTGCTCACCCGACCTTTCCATCCATTTTTTTCTCATTGACTTCAATGGAATTTTCTTCCATTGAAGTCAATGAGAACAAACTAGGGGGAAAAAATCAATGTTAAAAACAAACCCCAGAATGCCAGAACTGAAAAGGAACTGCAATTTTGTTTTATGGTTTTAAAACCAAAATGGCCATTTTGGGGCCATTTTGGTTTTATACAAAAATGAAATTTCCACCCCTAGTCTAATGTATTGCATCTGCCATTTTGGAAAGCCATGGGGTCTCTGGTTTTTATAATGGGTTGTTTCCTTGGGGAAAGATTGACTGAGAGCCATGACTATGGTATATGTGGAAGTCTATTGCTCTCTCTCAAGGATCAGCTTGCTCCCACCCTACCATGGTGTTGGAGGTCTCCATTTGTACCTAACCCAGGTGCTTTGGAGGGCAAAGGTTCCCCATCCTACTCTAAATGATTCAGGGCAGGCTGGGTTCCCTGTTCCCTGCCTGACAACTGATCAACTGGGGACAGAAAATCCCCTGCTGATGGAAGTCCTTGTCAGAGAAGAAGGGGAGAACGCTGCCTAGTTGCTAAATGGAGAGCCAGCTGGTGATGTATAATTCTTGCACTAAATCTCTTATGAAAACAAACTTTGGCCTCCTAAATCACTGAAGTGTTTTGGAGAACTTTTTACATCCGTCTATAATACAATATGGATTTATTTGAATTTTTCTTATGCGTGATCTTGTTCGGTGTTAAGGCTGGGGTATTTCTTCCTTTGGGGTCTCCTACAGCAGTGTTCTTCATGGCCTCCACACTTCTTTCCGAGTACCTCATTTGGAGATCCAAGAACGAAGTTCTCCATCCTGCCACAACTTATTTCTCAAATTACTGATACAGCTAGGATAAACAATGTATTATCTGCTTTCCCCCTTTTTTTCTCTTTCAGTCCTCTTCCTCCTCT
The DNA here is from genome assembly GCA_003113815.1 of Sphenodon punctatus. NCBI lineage: Eukaryota > Metazoa > Chordata > Lepidosauria > Sphenodontia > Sphenodontidae > Sphenodon > Sphenodon punctatus. The sequence continues at coordinate 1,264,844 of QEPC01015544.1, forward strand.
CTTATTCCCACTGGAACTGTCTTTTGTTAGTTAACTGGTGGATTGGTAAGTGCTGAAGGATAGGAAACCAAGAGTAGGACTAAAGGTCAGTTTTTGCAATGGAGAAAAGTAAATAGTGGCGTGCCCCAGAGATCTGTACTGGGACCAGTGTTGTTTAATGTATTTAATTAATGATCTGGAAAAGGGAGTAAGGAGTGAGGTGATCAAATTTGCAGATAACACAAAGTTATTCAAGTTAAAACATGAGCGAACTGTGAAGAACGGCAGGTGGATCTTGCGAGACTGGGTGACTGGGCATCTGAATGGCAGATGAAATGGATAGGTGCAAAGTGATGCACTTAGGGAAAAATAATCAATCAATACTTAATTATTATAAATGACATATCTAAAAGACATAGCCATATGCCTTAACATTTGAAATCTCTATATCCGGCAAGACAATGTGCCGTTTAAAAATAAAATATTTATAAAATTACAACATATTATACTATAACCAAATCAATTACTTTCAGGGTTAGAAAATTTACAAAAAAGTAAAAACGAGAGCCTCCAGAGTATACACCAAAAACCTCCACAAACAAGCTCCTCCAGAGTATACACCACTCAACATCAATCATCCCAGCACATTACCATAGCCCAACCATTTCAACCATTACAAATCTAAATAGCCTTAAAGTTCAGAAAGTGGTCTCTAGCAGTGATTGAGTTCACAAGAAATGTTGCTACTGCTTCAGTGATCGCCGAGTCTTGGTCCTTCATTAAGATTATTGTTAGTTCCTGTGAATTATGCCCTGGAAATCTATGCAGAATAGGGTCTAAATACTGCCATCTTAAATCCTGATACAATTGGCAGTCTATTAAAATATGTGCCACCGTCTCGACCTGCTGGAAGTTGAAAGGGCACAGCCTGTCACAGAAGGGAACCCCAGCGCGTTGACCTTCCAGTACCCTGGAGGGAAATAATTAAGTCTAGTGCGCAGAAATTTAACCCCCCCTGCCAGGTGCTAGATTACTCTGCCAATAGTTTGCCATCTGACCATCTTCTGGGGCCAAAAAAGAATAGAGCCTGGGGGGGGGGGGGGGAGTATTTATCAGAAAAATAATCCAAACTGTATGTACACAATGCTGAGTTTTAAATTAGGGGTTACCACTCAAGAAAAGGACATTGGAGTCACTGTGGACAAGACAGTGAAATCCTCAGTTCAGTGTGTGGCGGCCATCAAAAAAGCAAACAGGATATTGGGATAGAGAATAAAATTGAGAATATCATGATGCCTCCATATAAATCCTTGAGTACTGTGTTCAGTTTTGATAGAACCATCTAAAAAAAAGATACAGTAGAAATAGAAGTGGTACAGAGAGGGGAACAAAAATGCTCAAAGATATGGAACCGCTTCCCTATGAAGAGAGGCTAGATAGGTTGGGGCTCTTCAACTTGGAGAAGAGATGACTGAGATGGGATATGATAAGAAGTTTATAAGATTATGAGTGGTGTGGAACATATAAATAGGAAACAGTTATTTACCCTCTCAAATACTACTAGAACTACTAAATACTACTAGAGGACACCCCATGAAACTAACATGTACCAGATTTAAAACAAATAAAAGTGTAGCAGGACGCACGTCACCGTGGGGTAAGTGTTTGCAGGATTAGGCCCGAATCACAGGGTCACTTTGGCGGATTAGCATAACTACAGTTTATTTGCAGATCCAGTCACTTAGGTAGCGCTTAGGCAAGCAGTATAAACCAAAGAGGTACTGTGGCATTCTCTCTCCTAGCTGAGATGTAATGATTACTGAACTGTGGTGGCCACACTCATACTGATAAATGTTACATGAACAGGTACTTTGAAATACAGACTGAAGGGAAGTATTAGGAGTACTTACTTATCTTTTTATGCCTGAATAAGGGTGGCTTAACCCTTAACCCTGTGTGCTAATGCTTCAGGAGTAAAACCGAAGTAAGACTCGATTACATTGTATTAGCTGTTTATCAGAATGTGATCAGAGAGTGTAACATGACGGAGATAGTGAACAGGACTACATGTTGCTTGTTTAATTAATGTTCATGACCCTTGGATGTTAATTAGGCCATGTTATTATTATTTATTATTATTATTATTAACAAACATTTATATAGCGCCAGCAGTGTACCTGGCACTTTACAAAGTAATAAAATAGACATGGTCCCTGCCCCTAGGGCTTACAATCTGAGAGACAGGAGCTGGGGGAGAGACTTAGGAAGGGGAACAGAGGGAGAGACAAGGGGTCTAACATTCATGAAGATGCGAGGTCTCAAGTGCACGTACTTGGCTTGGTTACGATGAGAATGACAGCAGGCAGGTCCATGTTGCAAGGATAAGGGTAAACCGATCGTAGGTATAGGAATAGTGGCTCAGCAGGATAAAGAGTCAGACAGAGCAGAGCGAAAGAGGTGAGTTTTAAGGAGAGATTTGAAGGTATGAAGGGAGGGGGCAAGGCGGATGTGGACAGGGAGGGAGTTCCAGGCATGGGGGGCAGCAAGTGAGAAGGGACGAAGGCGCTTAGGGGAGCAGGGAAGGCGTGGAAGGGTGAGAGAAGGGACAGAGGAGGAGCGAAGTGCACGGGCTGGAGTATGGAGGGCGATAAGTGCAGAGAGGTAGGGGGGAGCAAGGTTGTGAAGAGCTTTATAGGTGAAGACTAGGAGCTTGTGCAGGATTCGTTCAGGAAGGGGAAGCCAGTGAAGCGAAGAGAGGAGGGGCTGCACATGGTCGAAGCGACTGGCGAGGTAGATGACCCTGGCAGCAGAGTTTTGGACAGAGATGAGGGGAGAAAGGTGAGACCGGGGAAGGCCAGTGAGAAGGAGGTTACAGTAATCGAGGCGAGAGATGACCAGAGCATGAACAAGAGTTTTGGCAGACGAGACAGAGAGAAAAGGGCGAATCTTAGCAATGTTATGGAGGGAGAAGCGACAGGATTTAGCAACAGAGTCAATGTAGGGTTTAAAAGAAAGGGCTGAGTCAAAGATGAAGCCTAGGCTACGGGCTTGGGGGACAGGCAGGATGGTGACTCCATCAATAGTTATTGACAGTGAGGAAGGAGAGGAAGGATGAGGGGGGAAGATAAGGAGTTCAGTTTTAGCCATGTTGAGTTTGAGTTGACGTTGAGACATCCAGGTAGAGATGTCAGAGAGACAGTTGATGAGACGAGCTTGAACAGAGGGAGAGAGAGAGGGAGTAGAGAGATAGAGTTGAGTGTCATCAGCATAGAGGTGGTATTGGAAGCCATGGGAGGCAATGAGTTTGCCTAAGGATGAGGTATAGATCGAGAAGAGGAGAGGGCCAAGAACAGAGCCTTGAGGAACACCAACTGAGAGGGGGAAGGAGGAGGAGGCGGAGTTGGAGAGAGACACATTAAAGGAGCGGTCAGAGAGGTAGGAGGAGAACCAGTTATGGACAGAGCCACAAAAGCCAAGGGAGTGAAGGGAATCCAGCAAGAGTGAGTGGTCAACAGTATCGAAGGCAGCAGAGAGATCAAGGAGGACAAGAATGGAATAGAGACGTTTAGATTTAGCCACCAGAAGATCGTTGGTGATCTTAGCGAGAGCAGTTTCAGTAGAATGAAGGGGGCGGAAGCCAGATTGGAGGGGGTCAAGGGAGGAGTTGGAGGATAGGAAGTCAAGGCAGCGGGAGTAGACAACACGTTCAAGCAGCTTGGAAGCAAAAGGAAGGAGTGAGACAGGACGATAGCTAGAAGGGTCAGAGGGGTCAAGAGTGGACTTTTTGAGAATAGGAGAGACTGTGGCATGTTTGAAGGCAGAAGGGAAAGAGCCAGTAGAGAGGGAGAGGTTGATGATGTGCAGGAAGGAAGGGGCGACAGTGGGAGTAATGGAGGTGAGGAGGCGGGAAGGAATGGGATCAAGGGGGCAAGTGGAAGGGTTGGAGGAGGAGAGCAGAGAGGAGATTTCCTTAAGGGAGGCAGGGGAGAAGGACGACATGAGAGAAGGAGGGGGAGGAGGGAGAGGGGTGGGAGAGTTTAGCAATGGCTAGGTGTGTAGAAATGCTCATATACACGCATGAGAGACATTTTTGAATGTACATTTCATACATTGCACATTGTCATGGGTTGGAGGTCCACCCCGTGGGTTAAGGGGTCTCTCAGTTCTTGTCTTCTAGCCTTGTTTGCTGGCAAGATGCAGAGTGCGTTCCTGATAGTCCCTGCCCCCTCTGGGGTACAACTCCTTATATCCCCAGGAGGAAACTTCTCATATCTTCTCGAGGCTTCTAGAATTCCTTTTGTTCTCTTTATCAGCTTTTCTGTGTCTCTTGCACGTAGGGAATGGCTACCTGCATTAGCATATAAATGTCTCTGGCCATCCATCCGTCTGGCGTGAATCAACAAACTGTCTTTCCATTTCCTGGAACTTGGTCACGTGTCACAGTCCTGATTTGGGTTTTACAGTTCTCAATCTAACATTACATACATGTGGAACTTTTGCTTTACATATTTACCAGACTTGTAGTCTACATGTAGGCCCGTGTTACACGTGTGTGACCCTATGTTCCTCCGTGACACACATTTAAAAAAATTCAGTGGCACTCTAAAGAAATAACCAGCAAATGTACCATAGATTTCTTACCTTATTTGGACTTCCTTAGTGAAATGGATGAGCGATAGGTAGAGGTCAAGAAAACTAGGGCAACTGGAATCAGTGGGTGGTCAGGTCATCCCTTTGTTGGATAGCTGACAGCTGATAAAGGCCTCACAAGAGTGTTTGACAGCTGGGATGGGAGTGGTCAAGCACTTACAGTATTGGGGGATATGATCACATTAATGAATGACCATTAAAGTGAACATATGTGTCCTAGACTATAGTGAGCTTTAACCAATGTCTGAAATTTTGAATAAGACAGTTGGGAACTAAGGAGCCAGGCAGCCAGATGTGTTTGGGTAATTTCAATGCCGTCTGAAATGTAACGGGTAGAGAGAGAGACTCAGGATAAAATCCTCCCTGCGTTTAAATCATTGACATATTTCCCATTGATCTCCTTTTTCTTTTCTAGCACACCACTCTAGTATTGTCAGCAAAATCCCCTAATCTTCCTGTAGGAGGAGGATGCATATTGTCAGTAGAGCCCTGGTCTTTTAAATATGAGATGGACGTCAGGTGTTATGCAAAGCCCTTTGAGGGTGCTGGTGGTGAAGTAATGGAAAATAAATAAAAAAGATTATAGCTCTCTCCCCCCCATAAAAAAAGTTTTAAAAATTAACTTGTCTGCCTGCCTATCTTGACTCACCATTCCACTTGCACAGAATAAAACTTGCATGTGCAGAACACCTCTGTGTATTCATATTGCAGGTGACACTCAGATCTGTATGTCTTTGATCAGAACTGATAGCAGCGTTGATTGCCTCTGGCTGGAATCAGGGCTCAGAGGAGGATGAACTGGTTGCAGTTCAATCTAGACAAAAATGAAGTTATTCTTGAAAGTTCAATGTGTCAATTTATTGAACTTTGAAAAGACTGAGCTTATATCATCTCTCTTTCTCTCTCTCTCTCTCTCTCTCTCTCTCTCTCCTGGTAACTTGCCCAACTTTTGTTACTCCTTACTTCCTTATGAATTGGAAGCACACTTGAATTTTTTGAAGTATCACACCATTTTATTTTTATAGGGGGTGATATGGGTGGTTCCCCCGCCACCCCCCAAATCCTCTTTTCCCAGGTAGGATGTCTCCCTCCGCCCCTTTTTCCCCTCTTCTCCTCCTTTATTAGATGTTTTATGTTTATATTTGTTTATTTTGATGTGTCTTTTTTATATTTTTATATATTGTAAGCTGCCCCGAGCTGCCTTTGGCAGGAGGGGCGAGAAAATGTAGTTTATACTGGACTACAATTTGAGAAGCTGTGGATTTCAGATAATGCAGGATGCATTGAACAATATATACTGAGTGAACTGGGTTGTCAACATTTGTAAGTGGAGTCTCTCTCCTCATTGCTACAAGTCAGATATCTGTGGTACTGTGCAATACCCATTCATCTGATACTATCTGATACCCATTAATCACATCCCTTATAAACGAACTAGAGAGATTCCTCATATGATGCCATGGTACCTGCAGTTCCCATTCCATGCTTTTTGCTTTGGTCTAGTATTGCTCTATGCTAAGGATGTCCATTAAAATAATACCCATAATTGCAGCAACCTTTGGAAAGAAAGGTGTCTGTGTGATCCCTGTCTGAATGAACAGTTGGGACAAGTCAGGTCATAACAGTCCGGAATCCTGGATGACAGTCCATGGAAACAGATCTGTTAATGCTCAGCAATATTGCCTTGGTGGTATATTGGGGAATGAGGTTTCTGTTCTCTGCTATGTGCTTCTCTGAAATAATTATGGCAAACAGGCCAGTATTTCCACAGGCATAATCTTCACGCTACGGGGCTTGATTTACCCTCTTTGGTTCAATGGTCTAGTATCCTAGCTGGTTATGCATAGGATTCTATGACTTTGTCAAGACCTGATCTCATGTGCAGCTCATGACCTCTTCAGCAACATCTGTTTTGTTCCCTCTTCCAATGGAGAAGAAATTTGAGGACACAATCCTTTCCCTTCAGCCATAGAAGCCATCTTTCAGCTGGCAAGGTCCCACACCAAGATGATATCCTCACTTTAGGACATCTCTCTGCATCTTCATGAATGCTAGATTCAATGTGTAATAGGGTGGCTTCCCTGCATCCAGAAAGCCTCTATTACTATTGAGCCTAACAGACCTAGGCTTAGATAGGCAGCTGTGGAGCATGCCTAGTTAAGCCCTAAAACCCATTCTTCTTTCTAAGTTCTGGAGCATGCCCAGTGAGGCTACAAAACTGGGATTTGCTCGAAGTCCTCTGATCTGCTCAGTGAGCTGTGTGAAACTGAACATGCTCAGGCCTATAAAGAGACCTGAGCTTAATCTTAGAGGGGTGGCCATGGAGGAAGGAGCATCTGACTGAGCTCTCTCCACTGTCCTTCACTGGAAACATGCCAGTGGACCCCCCTGGACCTAGTCTGCAAGGGTCTGTGATGAGGAACAGGAGGCAGCCAGAGACCAGGTGGGATTTGCCCAAGTTGGCCACCAAGACCTATAGGGAGTCCTGAGGGTGTCAGCCTTCTGCGTCTGAACCCTGCATACAAGGAGGATTTTATTGAACCCTGAAGGGTTACAGACAGACACTAGAGTGAAAAAACCCCAAATACTAAAGTGCACTATTTGGGGGGCATAGGCCTTGGCTGTGAGGAGCGGTAGGAGGCCAAGGGTGGGACCCCTACAGGGGTACCCCACATAGTGCACCCCACTTGGGATACAGCCAAGTCAGGGCAGAACAGGCATAGCAGAGAGGTTTGCTAATTCCCCAAAGATATTCCAGCATCCCTCATGAGGCCCTGGAAGACCCCTTGCTACACTATGTATGGTCAGTAAGTCTGTCCAATCATTGTCCCCCTCATGATGAAAAGCTTGATGACATTGTCTTTGACTTTTTATGGCCGAGCCACAAAAGCCATCTGTGAGGAAATTATGCCTCCCCTCGGGAATTTTTCACCTGACTTCATTTCGGCAAAGTAATGGTCTGGTTGAGGCAGTGATCAATGCCTTAATTCTGAGATACTGAAGCAGATAGCTAGATCCCAATGACTTAGAAGAGGCTACTTTGTTAGTGTTCCAGGTGAGGGAGGTACCATCTGTTTTTCTTCCCCTCTCACAGCTATTATGGCATGCATGCTCTGAAGAAAGGTAAAAGAGAGCAGTGTCTTTGAGTTTTCATAGCCCCACACTGGCAGAAATGGGCATTATTGGTGCCTCTTTGTGAGAACACCTTTTCTTTCTAGACTACGGGCATCTTTAGACATAAAAAAGATTGGGTGTCAAAACCTCTAAACACGTGTTTGACTCTTGTGTGTAAGCAATATAACAATCCCAACACCAATTTGGCCACCTGTTGAACATCTGTTGAACACATAATGTGAACACCATTGCATCACAAGGAGAAGAAGAAGAAATACTTTGTGTGGCCATAGGCCATTACTACAAACTATTCAAACCATACAAGACAATCCAATCAATAATAGTCACCATAACCGATTCCCTAATCTGATAAAAGGCAGGGATCCTCTACTTAGGATTTGTAAACAGCCTCCTTTTCTTAACTGCTACAGAAAGAAACCTGGCGACCTGAAATGGTAGCTGAAGGGGATTGGTCAGACAATAAAATTTGTAAATAAACACTAGTAGATCGACCAAGAGTTTTAGAGATCGTAGGGGTAATAAACCTATTCCGGGTATCATTGTAAAAAACATAAAATAATAACACATATAAAATAGACTCAACTTCACACGAACCACAAGGGCAAGTACATTCATGATATGGCGTCCCATTATAATGGCCATCCAATTGCACCAATGGAAGGCAATTGAGACGAGCTCTCATAAAAGCTCATCGGGTATCTGCACTCAGCAGAGCATCTAAATAAGGCATAGCTCTTGGGAGATGATTCATAATGGTATTAGTAGTAAACGCTAAAGGGAGAAGACCCAATAATTGCAACATCGGCCTGTTGGGCAGTATCAAAGATCTGTTGCCTCACAAGGCTTTTTGCCTTCTTGAAACCCAAAGGGAGGAGCGACAGTGGAGAGAACCTTGGACTGAATCATTTAAAACCACGGGGAAAGCATTTATACCCCGCCCTGAGCTGTTTCAGGAGGGACAGGGTATAAATGTGAACAAATAAATAAATAAATAGATAAATTCTGTCCGTTACAACCAGTAAAGTTAGAGGAGCTGCAAGGTCAAACTAATCGCAACCAAAAGGTAATTGCCATGCCCCATTTTCTTGCAGCAACAGGGGGAAACCCACATTCCAGCTGAATAATAACATTAGGGGCACAACAAGGTGCTTATAGGAGTGCTCTAAGGAACTTAGACTGAGGACCTTCTAGGGCATTGGAATTGCACACAGCCCATAATTCAAAGTTTTAGCCCCAAATACCCTGAGGGCAGGTGTGATAAGGTTTCCCCCTCTAGATTGAAATTTTTTTTAAATGGCTGAAGCGGAGAGATCGGCACTAGCAAAGGCAGATTGGATATGAGTTGACTATCCACCAGAGGCCTGGAAAGTCACTCCCAGGTACCGATAGATTTTAACTTGTTCTGTTTGTTGCCCATCAATGAACCATCTATGACAGGTCCTGGTATGGGTAAAAACCATTACTTTAGAGTTACCATAATTAATTTTTAATAAATTTGCCCGAAGGTAAGAGGTGAGCAAGTCTGTCTACGGAGACCCACTTGGGACCAAGACAAAAGTACCATATCGTCTGCATACAGGAGACAAGCCACCGTAGTGTCACTAAGACTGAGAGGATGATGGCCTGGAACCTTAAGACAGTCAACTAAATTGTTCAGAAATAAATTAAACAAAAAAGGTGCAACCTTGTTTTACTCCCTTTATTGTACTCACTGGATCAGATAGAAGGCCCCTCGAGTCTAACCTGACTCTCACAGATGCATCTCTATATAATTGCTGGATCAGGAACAAAAGGTGTCTATCAATAGAAGACTGAAGGAGCTTCTGCCACAATAGCCCTCAAGGGACTAAATCGAAGGTGGCCTTTACATCTATAAAGGCAGCATAAAGGGCCTTCCGTGGAACTGCATATTTCCGGAATAGATTAAAAATCACTAGGCAATGGTCAACCGTTGAACACCCTGGCCTGAACCCTATTTGTTCAATGTATAAAATCTTTTTCTGCACAATCCAGTCTTTTAATTCCATAAATAAATGCTTAGCATAAAGTTTACTTTCTACGCTCATCAAACTTATAGGCCTATAGTTCCCTGGATCAGCTTTATCACCCTTTAAAAAAATTGAAACCATGATTGCCTGGCCCCACCCATCAGGCATTTTTTTCCAGTAAGATCAATCTGAGTGAACAAAGATGCTAACAAGGGAGTCCACCAATCCAAGAAGATCTTTAGCATTTCTGGGGGGATAAAATCACCCCCATGAGCTTTGCTGACTCTCAGGCCTAATATCAGTTCTCTAAACTCAGTGGGCGATACAGGGGGCCAGGTAGGCAGACCAGATAAAGGGGGCCAAACCATAGGATCTAGGTCTTGTGTAGAAAAAAGTTTCAAAAAGTGCTGTTCCCATTGGGACTTTGAAACCTGGAACAGGGAGTGAATAGTAGATGGTCGATCTATCCATCTGATGAGTTTCCAGAAAGAGGCATTCCTATAATCCATAGCTGTCTTGATCAAATCAGTCTAAAGACTTTTATTATAGGCCAACTTCTTCCCTTTGAGGAACTTTTTATATTCATTCCTGGCTGCTAGAAAAAGGGATACATTTTCAATCCTATCTTTCCGACAGAGGCGGAAAAAATTACAGAGCTCTTTCCTCCTGGTGAGAAACTCTCCATCGAACCATCCCTTTGCTCAAGCCTGGTGGTTCTGTGCTTGCTCGGGGGACTTTTAGCTAAAAAAGAGGATACCCAAGTAACAAAGCTATTATATCCGATTAGAGTCTCAGAGGACGAAGCCCCTCCTATAATAGGAGATCTAAACTGTAGCCCTTCAGATGAATGTAACAAATCCCCAAACTTTGCTGCCAGTCTATCATTCCATTTAACCCTAAATTAAACTCCTTTAATTGGCATTAACCATTAACCGGCATTAACCAGCAAAGGGGAGGGATCCAATAAATACACTGGTAGCCTCCCCTGCCATAACTGAGAATTGTAAAATCCCATCCTTATTGAACAACACCTCAAGAGATAAGGGTGGACCCTCTGTAGCAGAGGAAGGGGTGAGGCTGTTCCTCCCCCTCCCCCCCGTTAAGAATGTAACTTCTATGAGTCCCCAGGTGGGTGATACTGGATTTCTTTTGGGTTCATGTACTGACCTTGCGAGGGTTGGGCAGGCCAAGGTTCATGATGGTAATAAGTTCCTGGCATCCTTAGAAACATTTCCTCTGGGAATCCCTTTGGGGGATAGGAATAGGGCCGGGTCTGGGAATAGGTCCAATTGTGGAGCATAGCCCAAGAGAGGTTTTAAGGCAGGAATTTGGTCCCCAGTGTGGGGTTAATGGCTTATCTGTAGGAGCAAATTGACATTTGGCCCTAAACCTGCCCTGTACTGCAGTTCTGTCATGCAACATTGCTGGTTGGAAAGCTAAACAGGCTGACATGGATTTTCTTCACTTTTTAAGTTCTTTTGACATATTATTACTCCAGGAGACCTGGTCCACTGAGCATCACAAGGACAATTTGTGTGTTCCAACTGATCACGTGGCCAACGTTGTGTCTAATGATATCATGTGGCGTGTTAGCAGATGCAACATGGGGAACAAGGCAGCAGCGCTTGAGTACTGAGATCAGGTGGTGAGCAAAACAGCAATTTACCCCAAGCTGGGCTCTGTGTCTAAGCAGAGCCACATGGTGAACACAGGGCCAAACCAATGTTCATATCAAGGTCAATTCACGTATTCAGACACCTGTTGAAGTTATGTCTAAAGACACCCAAGGTCCAGAATTAGTTTGAAATGGTGTCTCTCTGGACATTGGAACTATCTGTGCTGTTCCACTCTTTCTCCTGGGATAGAAAAACATCTTCTGAGGGGCTATAACCTTATCCTAGAGAATCAGTGTGGGGGGAAGGGGTGTTCCATTCTTGGCTTGCAGTCTTCCTTACCTAATTTTCTACGGAGAAAGGAGGGTTTTTGTTTGTTGGTTGGTTTATTTTAACATTCTATCTTTTTCTCCTGGGGTATCTTGGTGTGCCACTTTAACCAGGAAGACTGGTTCAATACCTTCTGAAGACAATACTGACTGAATGTTTAGGTATCCAATTATTCTCTGGGTTTGTCTGCTGTAGCTATAGTGCTACTGCCTTAGGAAGGAGGCCTGCTCACTCCAACAGGCTCTCACACAGGTGTCCTGTTGGGAACATTTTGGTTTCCAAATGGCATAGGGAGGGTAATTGCATTGCATATTGACCCTAAAATATCACAATTACAAATATATGTGCACCTGGTGCACTGAATGGGCTTATTTTGAAAAACTAAAATAGCTAGGCATTGTCTACTAAAATAGTCAGCTGTTCTGTTTATGTATAAAAACTGTTTGTGTGAGCTATTATGAATTGGATTGTGTACGAAGTGTGAAGGATCTATTAAAAATCTGCCGTTACAGGGTTGAGTTTAGTACAGGAATGGGCAAACGCATGCCATGGGGCCCAGTGCAGCCCACATCTAGATTTTATTTGGTCCCTTTCCAGTTCCTGGACATGGCTCTTGGATCCAGTTCCTATCCTCTGCCTGCCTGTCTGATGAATCCACCTCTGGGGCACTGCATTCAGGAAACCTTCTCCAGCTACCCGTTCCCCCAGGTCCTTTGGGATTTTCTGATTGTTGTTATCCTTGGGGGAATGGGTATTGATAACTGGGAGTCAGGGAGAGAGGTCCTTTGTGAGGCAGCTATTGTGGTCGTGTTGGCCATGAGCAGGTATGATGGGGGGAGGGTAAACCATCAGGACATTCAGGAGAGGCACCTGTTGTCTGTTCCCTTGTCCAACTAACTCTTTGTCTCAGGATATTTTGGGTTATGACCAGTAGGGTCCCTGATATGTCACTGTTGCTGCTTAACCCTGCTATTCTTGAGAAACTGACTGACTAATAACTAGGGGTGGGACCCCAGGCCAATTACCGGCTACCAGATTCCGGTTTTCAAAAAACCAGATTCCCGGATTAAATCTGGTATACCGGTACCATATTTATTCCATTGATTTCAATGGGGCACTGTCCCCATTGAAATCAATGTAATAAAAAAATTCCTCCCCCCTCCCCCTCCCAGGATGTGTGGGTGGAAGAGGGGACACCCCCACCCACCCTGCCCAGCCTGGATTTAAAAAAAATAAATCCCCTAAGTGTCTCCGCCGGAGCCCAGCACCAGCGGCCGTCCTCCCAGCAGCAGCCGGTAAGTATACTATGATCCCTGGGGTGGGGGGTTTAACACCCCCCACCCACCCCAGGGATCACCCTACTGTTCCCATTGGGATCCTACCTTTCCAGTTCCTTGAGCTCCGGGTGGCAGCGGCGGCAGTCTGCCGGCCTCAGCGCCGGCTGTGGCTGCCGGCTTCAGATGCTAGTAGGCCTTCCGGGGAACTTCCGGGTTTCCCCAGAAGGCCTACTAGCATCTGAAGCTGGCAGCCACAGCCGGCGCTGAGGCCTCCGGGCCGCCGCCGCCGCCACCCGGAGCTCAAGGAACTGGAAAGGTAGGATCCCGGTGGGAACAGTAGGGTGATCCCTGGGGTGGATGGGGGGGGGTTAAACCCCCACCCCACCCCAGGGATCATAGTATACTTACCGGCTGCTGGTGGGAGGATGGCTGCTGGTGCTGGGCTCCAGCGGAGACACTTAGGGGATTTTTTTTTTTTAAATCCAGGCTGGGCAGGGTGGATAGGGGGTGTCCCCCCTTCCACCCACGCAGCCTGGACTCGGGGAGGGAAACGCGGGTTTTTGGTGGGGTTTTTACATTGCGGCCATTCATTTGAATGGCCGCAATATAAAAAAAAATCCGGTACCCGGAATCCGGTAACCGGGCCGGATTACCGGGTTGAATCCGATAATGCCAGTACGCCCAGTACCAGCATTATCGGATACTGGAAAATCCGGTAGTCCCGTCCCTACTAATAACTGTTTCTGGGGTAGAAAGTACCCCGATTAATAAATAGTTGAAAAATAATGAATGTGATTGATTTGAAAATGACTCCAGATTAACATAAAATTGGACAGTTTATTAATGTAAAGTTTATTAATGTACAGTGTATTAATGTACAGTTTATTAATGTAACCACTGAAAAGCAGAAATGCAACCCTCCCCCCAGTAGCACAAGCAGCACACCTAACAGCACCAAGCAGCACACTTAACAAATACAGTACAGGGGGTTATTTATTTATTTATGTACAATTTATATCCCGCCCCTCCTGCCCACAGGGCAGTCCGGGGCAGTGAACAACAATAATCAATAAAACAATAATTAAAAAAAAATAAACATTTAAAAATACAATATGCGGGGAAAAGAAAAACCCTCCCCCTCAGACTTTTGGTGAGGGGGAGGAGGGGAGAGGGTTTTTCTTTTGCCCGCATATTGTATTTTTAAATTGTTTTTTTTTTTTAAAATATTGTTTTATTGGTCTTACAGGTCTTACGTACACACCAAAATAGCAGGAGAGTGGGAGCCAAATGAGCCTCCTCCGGGAGTGAATTCCACAGCACAGGGGCTGCCACTGGAAAAGATCTAACATCAGTGGCCACCCGCCTCGTCTGGGAAACCTCCAAAAAGGCTCCCACGGACGATCTCAAGGGTCGCACGGGCACATGGGGAATGAGGCGGTCCAGCAGATAAGCAGGGCCCAGGCCGTGAAGGGCTTTAAAGGTTAACGCCAGCACCTTGAACCTGGCCTGATGCTTTATAGGCAGCCAGTGCAGAGCAGGTAATGTTGACCCCCTCCAATTTTTTTTGCATAAACTTAAAATAGAACTTTAAAATACAACATAAACAGGGAACTTTAAAATACAACATATAAATACAATCATGATACAATATTTTAACTGTCTGCTGCATTTTCACACATACGGCAATTTACAACTGAGTGTGGAGGACATACAAAGAGTTTGCAGGTAGCACAGCACTGCTGAGATTTCCTGTTCCCTTCTCTTGTGCAGATGTGCCACCTGCCCCTTTTTCTATTATCAGGTACAACACCCTCCACAGCAGAAGCAAGCCTTCTTGATGTCCCTGGCAAATTAGCAATGTTCCTTGCCTTAATATGGGGTATTATCATCTCTCTAGACAATTCTAGGAGGAAGAGACGTCTCCTACTTACATTTCCTGATTTCCATGTAGGAAAGGCCAAGGACCAAATTACGTATGTGTTGAGGCACACAATGTCTACTATATTAGAAAATACAACCATAGGCCACTGCCTGCCCATTCTTTTAGAGGTGTATGTAGACACCATTTGGTCGCATGTATCGACTCCACCTTTTGTTTTATTATAATATTCTATTATTTCTGGTTTTGATCGAGAACCAGATGTTGCAGCATCGCTATGCATAGATGAGAGCAAAATTACTGCTTTGACTTTCTTAGGCACATAGCTCACCAGTGTCACATCCTCCTGGAACCCAAAAAAGCGGCTTTCAACATGTCTTGTTTTGTTTGGAAGGAACTCTTGGGGAACTTCTGATTTCTTTTTTCTCATTGTCCCAACCAAAGTCAGATTTTTGGGGATCAACTCCCTGGCTAGGGGAAACACTTGTGAAGAAATTGACCATAGTTATATTTCGCCCACTACCCTCTAGATTGGGTACAACCAACTTCCATCACAACATTTCTACCCAGGTTATGAGCAACTGGGGCACCTTCTTCCCTCCCCATATAAATATCCCCATTTAGTACATATGAGGTTTTAGAACTGAAACAAAGCCAAAATTTTATTCCATACTTAGCTGGTTTTGAGGGCATATATTGCCTGAATGGGCATCTGCCTGTAAAGGGCACCAGTTGTTCATCAACTGTGACACTCTCAAAGGGTACAAAAGATTTTGAGAGTGTTGATAGAAACAATTGCCAGATATCAGACACAGCGGCCAGCTTACTGGTCGCAGTGCTGCGTCTACATTGAAACTTGTCACTACCCTGACTCTTACTCTCCCCCCCCCCTCCCATTTTCCTAATAGTAGATAAAATAGGTGGGGTACAAATCCATAAAAATGAACATACCATGTTCATAATTTCCATCGCTATCATCACTGCTGTCCTCGGTGCCTCCAGCCTCATGCTGTTCTGTGCCAGCAGCAGATGTGCCTGGGGGTTCCCAGTCACTATCTTTATAATCAAAATCTAGAAAATCTGATTCTGAGTCTGTCTCACCTCATAAGTTGAAGGCTTCTTCTACAGATATCTCTGTGGCCTCTCAGAAGTAAGCAGCAGTCACAGAAGTAGTCAGAAAAGACTCTTCCCTAGGGGGGCGCATGCACAATCAACCAGAGTAGAAGTAGAGAGACAGCGCTCCCCGGGAACGACCCAAAATTAAAAACAAACAAACCTCAAAACCCAGCCAAACTGCAGACCAGAATGCAACTCTACAAACAGATGATGTCTGAAGCTGCTAAAAGAGCAAAAAAAACCACTATGAAGGACTTTTGTGAGATTCTGAACCCACCCCTCCCGCTGTGCATGGAAGAGGAGGAACAGGACAAAATGACGCAGGAAGTAGAAAAGGTAAAAAAGAGACACCCTGAAGATCTCTCAGAGATCCTCCAAATAATAATGGAATTCAAGAGAGCCACGAGAGACAGAGAAAAAACTATGGATGATATGAAAGAAATAAAAGCTGCAATTGTCTCCCATACAAAAAAAATGGAGGAGCTGGAAACCCGGGTTACTGAAATGGAGCAGAGGATCTGCAATGTAAAGGGGCACACTCTAGACACAGAAGCCAGAGTACTGGAAGTAGAAAATAAGATGGACTCCCTGCAGGCGCACTGTGAAGATTTGGAAAATAGCCTACAGGGATCCAAGCTGAGGATCACAGGAGTGCCGGAGGGAGCCGAATTACCAGACGCAAGAAAGTTTCTGGGGGAACTTTTACAAGCTTTATTTCCAAACCTGCAGGAACTACAGACAGCGATTATAGAAAGAGCTCACAGAACTTAAAAACTGAAACCCAAGGAGGGAAATAAGCCGAGAACAATAATATTGAAATTCCTGAACCTCTGCACCAAAGAGGCAGTGCTAAGTGCAGCAAGAAAAGAAGGCAATAATTTGATCTGGCAAGGACACTCGCTGTGTATCCATCCAGATCTGGCCCCCGAGACGATGGAAAAAAGACGAGCTTGAAACAAATACTATGGCGACTTGAAAGCACAGGGCTTCCAAACCCAGGTGAGACACCCAGCGAGAATGGTTATTACCCATAATGGAAGAAGGCTCTTCTTTGCAACACCGGAGGAACTGGATTTTTTTTTTAAAACAACCCTCAAACCAAGCTTCATTGTGACCCCAGCAAGCAACACAGACTCAGAGAGAGAACAAGGAAAAATAAAGGAGAAGGAGGGGAAAAAAGAGGGAACTTTGATTAATCCCTGTTTATAACAATGGTCCAAATACTTGTAAATAAGCGGAAAACAAAAGCAACAAGGGCTAAATAAGGGTCCAACACGGGGAAGGGAGTGCTGTTACCACCAAAGTTCCATGTTTAAAGCACGCCCCCAGGTTGAATTAAGTAGAAAACTATTTTTAACATTGTATAGTTGTTTGATAACAGGTTATATGTTGAATTATGGGTTGTGTTTGAAAGTTGATAAGGGGGACCTAGGCTTAGGACCCCTTCCTTGTTTATTAGTACATAAGCTGAACTTGGCGCTAAAAATCAGGTGGCATATAGAGGAATTTTGGGGAGGGGGAGAGAAAGTCGAGAGTATAAAATAAATCCCAACGCCCAGCTAACAGTCTTGCTTAAAGGGACAATGATGTGTAAGTTCCTTTTGCCCAGCAAAGGATGCAATTTTAAGTGCTCAGATTACCTGGTTGGGCTCTTCGAGGAGCAGTTGTCTGGGCACCTACAGTGTCCAAATTGGGGAATAGTGTGCTGCACTCACATAACAGTTTTGTTTAAAAAGGCAACGGTGTCTAAGTTTTTTTATGAGTCTATAGAGTGCAGTGCACAAGACCCTATGCAAGATAAAAGGGAACACATTAAGACAACAATAAGGTGTAGAAACAAGGTGTTTAAAAATCAATTGAACTATTACCTCCCCCTAAGAAAAAGAGTGGTTGTATTATCTGTCGCTGGCCAAGGGTACAAGATAAACCCCAAAGCCCAACTAACAGTTTTGTTCAAAGGGGCAAGGGTGCCAAAGTCTTTTCTGTCCAACAAAAGAGGCAACTTAAAGTACCTTTTCTGAGGAACTGCTGTTTGAGGAACTGCTGTCTGAGCACCCACAATGTTTAAAAGTGGGAGCAAGGTGCTGCACTCGCATAACAGTTTTGTTTAAAGAGGCAACGGTGGCTAAGTTTTTTTTATGAGACTATAGAGTGCAGCGCACAAGGTCCTGTGCAGGACAAAGGGGAATGCAGAAGACAATAAGGTACAAGAACTGGATGCCCAAAAAACAATGTAATTATTACCTCCCCCTAAGAAAAATAACAGCTTTGTTCAATGAGGTAGCGTTGCCAAAGGGTGAAAACAGACATGACGCTAACCACCCTTTAACCACCCTTGGTGGTTATTTATGCATGTTGCAGGGCTGTATTGGTACCCTATACAGCCCTGCAACATGCATAAATAACCACCAAGGATGGTTAAAGGGTGGTTAGCGTCATGTCTGTTTTCACCCAAAGTGTTACCTCCCACTAAGAAAAAGAGTGGTTGTGTGTGAGGAGGTAGGGGGGCCTAGGTCTTTTTTGATATTGAAAGAAATTAATACAAAAAACTCCAGAAACGTTATAGAGGGAGTGATGAAAAGTATTTGGTATGAGGTGTCTAAACTCTCTTCCCCTATGCCACAAAGAGGAAATGCAGCCCCAGCCCTAAGTACGAAATATACCAGGGAAAATTCACATCAGAGAAAAGCTTTGCATCAAAGAGCAAAGCTATTTAGAGGTATTTACATACCTTTTGTGGCCAGCCAAGGGTACAAGATAAACCACAAAACTCAACTAACAGATTTGTTCAAAGGGGCAGAGGTGCCTAAGTCTTTTCTGTCCAACAAAAGAGGCAACATTAAGCACCTAGATTACCTGACTAAGTTTTCTGAGGAACTGCTGTTTGAGGAACCGCTGTCTGGGCACCCACAATGTCTAAATGGGGGAGCAAGGTGCTGCACTCACATAACAGTTTTGTTTAAAAAGGCAACGGTGCCTAAGTTTTTTAATGAGCCTATAAAGTGCAGCACACAAGGTCCTATGCAAGACAAAAGGGAATGCAACAAGACAATAAGGTACAAGAACGTGATGTCCAAAAAACAATGTAAATATTACCTTCCACCAAGAAAAATAATAGTTTTGTTTAAAGAGGTAGCAGTGCCTAAGTTTTTCTTGATACTGAAAAAATACAACACAGAAAATTTTAGACAAGTCCCCAAAATAAAACAAACACCACCCTTTAAATTAACAAGATACATAATTTTACAAGATGAATAATTTAAAGCTACTATCATTCAATGTAAGAGACTTGAACCATCCTATCAAAAGGAATAGAGTCTCGCATATAATCCAATCTAGTAACCCCAACTTTTTTTCTTTTTTTTTTTTTACAAGAAACGCATTTATTAAAGGCAGATACGCATAGATTTAAAGGCAAAAAAATAGCAAAAACATATTACTCTTGTGCAGGGAAGAAAAAAGCAGGAGTAGCAATTGGAATTCTAGAGCGTACAAAGTTCACGTGGGAAAAGAAAAAACAGGACAGTGAAGGCAGATATTTACTATTAAGGGGTAAAATAAATGCCCAGGATCTTACCCTCATAATGTTTATGCCCCTAATGAAAGGACCGTAACTTTTTTCAAGAAAATACTCAAAGACTTAAAAATTGAAATGCAGGGCATGGTGATCCTGGCGGGAGACTTTAATTCAGCTCTAACGGAATTAGACAGATCATCTAAACAGGGCAAGGACAAATTAGCAAGACAACTTGCAAAACTTTTAGCCTAGCAGGATCTATGTGACACTTGGAGATTACTTAATGATAAGGCCAGGGAATACACTATACTCAAATAGGCACAACTCGTACTCCAAGATTGATCACATATTGGTGGATAGAATTCATGTTAATAGATGTAAAAAGCCAGCTATCATGGCCTCGACTCTTTCTGATCATAACCCCATAACACTACAATTTGATCTACATGA
Source organism: Sphenodon punctatus (assembly GCA_003113815.1). Classification (NCBI taxonomy): domain Eukaryota; kingdom Metazoa; phylum Chordata; class Lepidosauria; order Sphenodontia; family Sphenodontidae; genus Sphenodon; species Sphenodon punctatus. Next base: position 1,284,778 of record QEPC01015544.1, read on the forward strand.
TACCAAAGATAGTAATATGAGATACTGGAGGTTCAATAATAATTTATTAAAAACCCAAATTTTAAAAACACAAATAGACTGAACTACAGGACTATTTTAAAACTAATGATAATGGAGAATTGTCCCCATTGACTTTGTGGGATGCTTCAAAGGCGGTGTAAGAGGAAAAATAATTTCAATAGCGACACATCTGAAAAAAGAACATCATAAAGACAATGAAATCCTGTTAGAAAATTTCAAACAATTGGAAACCCTAAATCAACAAAACCCTAGTAAACTCTTAGCACGAAAAATAAAAGAATTAAAAAAGGAAATAGATGCCATTAACACAACTAAAACCACCAATAACCTCCGGAGGATCAGATGCTATTACTATGAGAAGTCTAACAAGCCAGATCGAGTATTAGCTTGGATGGTCAGACGTAGAAGAGCAAGGGCCATGATACCAAAAATAAAAAAACACAAAGGAAAACCAAGTAAACGGAAGGAAATACAAGAAGAATTTGTCAAATTTTATGAAGAGCTCTATATGTCAGAAAATCCTGACCCTCATAAAACTGACTCTTTTCTAGAAAAGGGTAGGCAGGATGAACCTTTTAAAAATGAAGATTCTCCCCAAACTGCTGTACACCATGATGGTGCTACCAATCACTCCNCCCCCCACCTCCTTTTTCTCGCAAATGGATTTGAAATTAAGAAAATTTATTTGGACAAATAAGATGCCATGAATTAATCTGGACACATTAAAAGCTAGTTATGACAGAGGGGGCTTAGCGGTGCCAGATTAAAAAACCTACCGCTTAGCCATTGGCCTAATAACCACCCGGATGTGGTACCACAACCATAAAGATGCACAGTGGGTAGAGCAAGATAAACACTTACTTCAGGTGAAGGACTTTAAAGAATGCCTGGTAGGCACAGCTTACCCAAATAAAACAATATGGAAAGAACACCCATTTGCTTCCCTTGCGCTAAAATCCTGGGAACAAAAGAGAAAAAAATATAAAATTATAAAAGGGGTGTCCTCCTACACACCCATAATTCCTAGAACTAGGGATAAAAAAAAAATTGGCAACACAATTAGTGCAGCAACTTGACAAAACAGGCCTAACTAAAGTGTCACAATTATATAGAGGAGATAGCTTTTTGACAAAGGAGGATATACGTGACCTTCTGAAGACTGACATCCAGGGCTGGCAGTACATCCAGCTTCGAAGTTGGGTGATTAGAATGTCTAAGAGGGAGGAACTTACTCGACCTCCACTCAATATAGAAAAGCTCCTTTACCAATCAGCGAACCGTAAAGGAATTCTGCCCTGAATATACAAAGAACTCAAAGCAGGCCCAAGCGCACAAAAATATCTTATGGGTTGGGAAAGAGAATTAGGCATAAGTTTTGCCACCAACCTCACATTAACCCTCCTCCTTAGTCGTGGGTCTTTATAATCCCAAAGGCAGCTAAAACAAATCATAAAACTTTTTTGGCAAGCCTGAACCACTCCTCCCCCATGTATTCCTCAAGAACTGTGAGGTCAACTGTCCAGTGTTGTTTCATGTTCCTTCCCCATCCCCATTTACCAAAAAAGATAAAACTCAAATGCTAAGGAGAATATTCAAAAGCTCCACATCCTGGGAAATAAGGGATATGCAAACAAAACTTCTAATGCGGTATTATCTCCCACCACAGAGAATCAGCCGAGTAGTGAAAGGATACAATAATAAATGTTGGAGGGGTTGTGACAAAGAGAGTGATCACCTACATTGTTGGTGTTCCTGTGGGGTACTTAAACACTTTGGGGGGAAGATATGGGAAGAAATAGATAAGGCCACAAATCTGAAACTACCCCAGGCACTCGAGATCGTATTATGTGGAATCTATCCAGATATACCCTTAATCCAAACCTACCAAAAAACGTATGACATTATGTTTGTGGCAGCGTTGCAAACAATTGCAAAAAGGTGGAAAGACAAAAAGCCACCCACGATAAATGAATGGAAGACAAGACTGTGGTATATCTTTACTATGGAAAAAAACATTGATAGGACTACGGGGGAAAAAACCAGAAGACTTCAGTACAACGTGGCTTCCCTGCCTCAAAGTAATGTGCCGAGAAGACACTCAAATCCACCCACTGAAATATATGTTCTATTACGATATATGATAGATGTAATTATTGTTTAATTTATCCACCTGATAATGTGCTACAAGATCAGTATGTAAATTGCATTAGTTATGTTATTGTTAATGTTATGTTTAAAAAAAGAAAAAGAAAAAGAAAAGAAACTACTCTTGCCTATCGGAGACTGAACAGTGTGAAGTCATACCCTGAGAAGCATCCCACCCTGAAAAGGAGAGGAGGAGCCAACTCAAAAGTCTGAGCTCACAGTAGGATGGCCAGATATGCAAATTTTAGAGGACACTTTTGAAAAGTACAGGTTGCAGGGCTTCATTGTTTCCAAGTGAGCTCCTGATCTCACAGTAAATGCAGGGGTCATCAATACCCCCGGGGCAGAATTAGTAGGTATTTTTTTTTCCGACACAAAGCTGCTAATGGCTGTGACTTAAAAACAAACAAAAAAAGTGTCAAGAGTTCACTTTGATAAGATACTAACTGCTGTGTAAAGATAAGGAACAATAGAAGTTGGCAAGTTGACCTTTCACATGGGGTCATTGTAACCCCCCCAAAATATATATGATGATTTCCCCCCTAAACACACCATAGATGACCTTTGTGAAGTCAAACAAAATGTTACATTGTGTCCTTATCTCTAATTGAGAAGGCTAATTAGGAGGGCAGGTGCTGGGTTAAGCCTTTAAAAAAAAATATATTAAAATACACAACTATTTTTTCAAATGTGCATGGGGTAGACATGATCTCAAATGCAAAGGGCGTATAGTGCTTTCATTTTCCCATTGACTTCCATTGGGGGTAGAAAGTACCCTTGATGATGAAATGATTCATACCTCAATTTTTAAAAAAATGGGGATGGGGGAGGAACATGAAACAACACAGGATAGTTGACCTCACAGTTCTTGAGGAATACATAGGGGAGGAGTGGTTCAGGCTTGCCAAAAAAGTTTTATGATTTGTTTTAGCTGCCTTTGGGATTATAAAGACCCACAACGAAGGGGGGAGGGTTAATGTGAGGTTGGTGGCAAATAAGACTTCTACCATTCAGGATGAAGCTGCTGACCTCATATTCATTACCGAGACTTGACTGGATGAAGCATCTGGGCCAGTATTGTCTCAGACGGTGCCAGCCAGGTACTCTGTGCAGCATCAGTGTCTGCTCAGGGGGGTGGGGGCAGAGTGACTGTGATCTGTAAAGACACCTTGGTCTTTTGGAGGTATCTGGTGCCTAACTCATCTGATTTAGAGTGTGCCCACCTGTTTTAGATTTGGCTGGGGATAGACTGGGCATCTTCTCGGTGTACCGACCACCGTGTGCTGCACATCTGATTAACTGCTCTAGTCAATCGAGTCTCAGAGGTGGTGTTGAAGTTGCCTAGACTTATTGTCTTAGGCGATTTCAACATATATGCTGAGGCAGGCCTTTCAGGGGCGGAGCAGGAGCTGCCATGACAACCATGGACCTATCCCAGAAAATATCTGGCCTGACACATGAGGTGGGGCACACATTGGATATGATGTTTTGCACCAGCCTGGATACAAGGTTCTGATTATCAAGGGTGGTGTTATCACACTGTTGTCAGTGTTGCCATTATTTATTTATTTATTTATTTGCCACGCCCTCCTGCACAGCAGCTTGGGACGGCTCACAACATCTTAAAAAACAACATACTACACTAAAAACACTAAAAAAACAGCAATAAACTCAACAAAGCATAAAAAAAAAACATCACCACCACACCCAACCCCCCACCTATTACCCATTTCTCTCACCAAAAGCCTGGCGGAACAGCCAGGTCTTACATTGTCTTCTGAAGGAGGGGAGGTGCAGGGACAGGTAGACCTCAGTTGGGAGGGAATTTCACAACTATGGTGTGGCCACTGAGAATGCTCTCCTCATAATAGTCCTGGAGGACCTCGAGGAGGGCACTTCTGGCTGATCGCAGGGGTTGATCAAAAACCCGAAGAATGAGGCAATCCTGCAGATAGGTAGAGCCCAGGCTGTTTAGGGCTTTATAGGTCAAAACCAACACCTTGAATTGGGCCTGGAAGATTCATGGAGCTCATGGTGACCCGTCCCCGAAAGGAGATGGGCCGTGCATTCTGCACCAGCTGCAGTCTCTGGACCATCACCAAGGGAAGCCCCACATAGAGCATGTTGCAGTAGTCTAGTCTTGACGTGATAAAAGCATGGATGATGGTGACAAGACTGAGTCTGAGACATAAGGCCTAAGCCATCACACCAGATGTAATTGGCAAAATGCTCCCTTCGGCACAGCCACCACCTGGACATTCAGGTGGAGCTGTGGGTCCATAAGCACCTCCAGACGACAAACCTGAGGAACCAATGGAGGGCAGACCCCATTGATGATGGGTGGCACCGCTCCCTCGGTTCCTCGCACCAGCATCACCTCCATCTTGTTGGGATTTAGCATCAGGTGGCTCGCCCTCATCCAGTCCCCCACAGCTGTCAGACACTGGGTAAGCACCGAGACTGCCGGGCCTGGGTCAGCTGAAAAAGAGAGGCACAGTTGGGTGTCATCAGCATATTGATGACACCACACACCGAACCTTCTGACGACCTCACCCAAAGGCTGCATGTACACAGTGAACAGGAGAGGGGACAAAATAGAGCCTTGCAGGACTCCACACGTGAGGTCCCGAGGAGAAGATGAACAATCATCCAGTACCACACGTTGAGTTCTCCCAGCCAGGAAGGAACAGAACCATTCAAGAACAGTTCCGTCCACCCCGACTCGGTCCCACAACTGAGTCACCAACAACTCATGGTCAACGGTATCAAATGCAGCCGGGAGATCTAATAGGATCAATGTTACCCTCTGAAAGCCCTCCTATGTCCCCTTCCGGGTGGTGGACCAGTTAGGTTGGTCCACACCCGGAGGCTAATGGATCCAATTGGTTTCCAGAATTCTCTGGGGGATTTACCTACTGACATTAGTGGCTACTCTGTCGATGGCCTGTGGAATGACATCTTGACCATGGCCATTGACACAGCTGCACCCAGGCACCTAGTTTCACTGCTGCGGCAGCACAGGTCCCCCTGGTATACCGAGCACCTGAGGCGAGAAGCCGGATGGTAGGCAGTTAGAGCACAGGTGGTGGTCGACTTGCATTGAAGCTGACTGATTGTGGCATAGATCATTTTTGAAGGACTATGGGTGATTTCAGACGTGACGAATCCAAGATTCACCATGCCTGAACCACACTCAAACGCGGGCCATGTTTGCATTCACCACACTTCTGGACCCGAGGACACAAGTGGGTCCAGAAATCTGGTGTATGGCCACCACGGCAGGGCTGACTGTATCGAAACATCTGTTCACGTACCCCTGCCGGTAGTAGAATCCATTCCCCCCCGACCGCGGTGGCGAGTGCGGCTGGATTGGCCACTCTCACTGCCTGTCTGGCAGGGGGAGGGCTGGTGTGGAATGCAGGGGGTGGGGTCATGCGACAGCATGCTGCGCCGCACGGCCCCGGCCCCTTCGCGATCCACCGTTCCACAACTGACGTTACGGCGGGTCCCATTCACCACGGGCCGTGGTTCGCCGGTCCCCATGACCCAGGGAGCAGTGGTGCACATCTCTTGGTGCGCCCCTTCACCCCAGGCCGTGGTCCAAACCACCCCACGGCCCTTGGTGAATGGGGCCTACCATAACGCCTGAAATCACCCTATGTCGTGGCTGTGATGGCAGTGAAAAAAGCTTTTTTCTTTGCTATTGTAGCATCGGCAAAGTCTTGTCCAACGTAGCTGTCCCGGGTGTTGAGGGGCCTGGTTGATCTGGCCTGTTTCTGCCTGGAAATTGAGTCATTTAATGCCCACTGTGACATTTTTATTAATACTTTGCGGACAAAATTGCTCATATTCAACATGACTTGATTGCTGCAACTTCATTTGCAGAATCAGTGTTTGAGGTTATGGAAGCCCAGGCTTGTCCTGTTTATTTGGGTCAGTTTCAATTGATATCATCCATCAAAATGGGAGAGGTGCTTGAGGCAATGAGGGCAACAAGTTATGAATTAGATTCTTTCCTGTTCTGCTTGGTGAAAGCCAGCTGGGAGACATTAGGACATTGCTAGCTGGCATTGTCAATGCCTCCTTTTGGGAGAGTAGGGTCTTGAACACCCTTAAAACTGCAGTTGTCTAGTCCCTGCTTAAGAAACCATCTCAAGACGCTGACTCTCTAGACAGCTATTGGCCTATCTCTAACATTCCCTTTTTAGGGATAGTTATTGAACAGGTGGTTGCCCAACCACTCCAGACTCATCTCGATGCTGTTGGATTCTTGGGTTTCAGGTTGGCTTCCATCCTGTGTGGCATGGAAACTGCACTCGTGGCCTTGGTCGATGACCCATGCCTGGAGATTGACAATGGAAATTATACCCTGTTGTTGTTGTTGTTATTATTATTAGACCTTTATAAAGTGCCAGTCGAATGACCTGGTGCTGTACAGAACATAGAATTAGACGCGGTCCCTGCCTGTGGCTTACAATCTAAAAGACAAAGACAAAGGGGGAGGGGAGACAGGGAGAGGGGACAGTGGGAGAGACATGGGAGAAGACAAACAAACATTCAGGCGGATGCGAGGTCTCAGGTGCGTGTGCTTGGCTTGGTTACAAAGAAGTTGGTAGCAGCATTCAGCAGAGGAGGGCCGACAGTAAGAGTAAGGGGAAAGACTAGCGGGCATTGGGAAAGGCAGCATGGAAAAGGTGGGTCTTGAGGAGGGATTTGAAGGAGCGGAGGGAGGAGGCAAGGTGGATGTTGGCAGGGAGGGAGTTCCAGGCATGGGGGGCAGCGAGGGAGAAGGGACGAAGGCGGTTGGGCGAGCAGGAGAAGCGAGGGAGAGCGAGGGAGGGGACAGCGGAAGAGCGGAGAGCGCGCGCAGGAGCGCGTAGGGCGATTAGGTCCGAGAGGTAAGGGGGAGCTTGGTCATGGAGCGATTTGAACGTGAAAACCAGGAGTTTGAACAGGATACGTTCAGGAAGGGGGAGCCAGTGAAGGGAGAGGAGGAGAGGCGTCACATGGTCGAAGCGACGGGCAGAGTGAATGACCTTGGCGGCAGAGTTTTGGATCGCCACAAGGGGGGACAGGTGGGAGCGAGGGAGGCCAGCAAGGAGGAGGTTGCAGTAGTCGAGGCGAGAGATAACCATGGCATGAACAAGGATTTTGGCCGAGGAGACAGATAGAAAGGGGCGTATGCGGGCAATGTTGAGGAGAGCGAATCGGCAGGATTTGGCCACAGAGTCAATGTAAGGTTTAAAGGAGAGGTGCGTGTCAAAAATGAAGCCCAAGCTGCGGGCACGGAGAACAGGACGGATGGTGACCCCATCAATGCAGATGGTCAGGTCAGAGGGAGAGGAGGGGGATGGAGGAAAAATGAGGAGTTCAGTCTTGGCCATGTTCAGTTTGAGTTGGCGTCGGGACATCCAGGCGGAGATATCAGAGAGGCAGTCGACGAGGCGTGAGCGGATAGAGGAGGAGAGAGAGGGGGTAGAGAGATAGAGTTGGGTGTCATCAGCGTAGAGATGGTATTGGAATCCGTGGGAGGCAATAATTTTGCCAAGGGACAGGGTGTAGATAGAGAAGAGGAGAGGGCCAAGGACAGAACCTTGGGGGACCCCAACCGAAAGGGGAAGGGAGGGGGAGGTCGACTCAGGGAGGGAGACATTAAAGGAGCGGTCAGAGAGGTAGGAGGAGAACCAGTCAAGGACAGAGCCGCGGAAGCCCAAAGAGTAAAGCGAGTCCAAGAGGAGCGAGTGGTCGACAGTGTCAAAGGCAGCAGAGAGGTCAAGGAGGACAAGAATGGAGTAGTGGCGCTTAGATTTAGCGACAAGTAGATCATTGGTGATCTTGGCCAGGGCAGTTTCAGTAGAGTGGAGGGGGCGGAAGCCGGATTGGAGAGGGTCCAGGGAGGAGTTGGCAGAGAGGAGGTCCAGGCAGCGGGAGTAGACGACACGTTCCAGAAGCTTTGAGGCAAAGGGAAGGAGGGAGACTGGCTGGTAACTAGAGGGGTCAGATGGGTCCAGGGTGGGCTTTTTGAGGATGGGGGAGACAGTGGCATGCTTGAAGGCAGAGGGGAAGGAGCCTGTGGAAAGGGAGAGATTGATGACATGTAGAAGTGGGGTGGCGACAGTGGGAGCAATAGAGGTCAGGAGGCGGGAGGGGATCGGGTCAAGGGGGCAGGTGGAGGGGTTGGATGAAGAGAGCAGAGAAGAGATTTCCTCGAGAGAGGCAGGAGGGAAGGATGTGAGGAGGGAGGGGGGTGATCTTGTTAAATCTTTTGGTGGCCTTTGATACCATTGATCATGAGGTGTTGTTGATACAACTGCAGGACCTGCTTTTGAGTGGGACTGCTTTTGAGTGGTTCCACTCCTTTCTGTCAGGGAGGTCCCAAAGAGTGGAAATGGGCGATTGCTCACTGTCATCTTGGGACCTCCCCTGTGGGGTCCTGCATGGTTTTGTCTCTCATCTTGTTCAACATGTATATGAGGCCATTGGGCGAGGTCATTCGGAGGTTTGGGGTGAGTTGCCATCAGTATGCTGATGACACCCAGCTCAGCCTCTCTTTTTTATCTAACCCAGGCCTTGAAGTCTTGGTGCTTACCAACCTGATACCTGGTTGCTGTCTGGGGCTGGATGAGGGTTAGCCAACTGAAGCTGAATTGAGACAAGACTGAGGTGATGGTTGTCTGGCCACGTGACCTGGAGGCAATTGTGACTCCTCTTATTGATGGATAGGGAGTTCAGGCCGAACTCAGCCTGTTCAGACGACCGAAGTGAACGTCCGAACCGAACATTCAAAAGGCTGAGCAGTTTGGAAAAGTTCAGATGAGTTCGGGGACGGGGAAAACGTGACTTTGGGCGGGAAAAACGTGTCTGGAAGGGGGAGGCAGCTGAGGAGCAGACTTCCTGGCACCAGGCGTGGAGACCAGCGGTGGTTTCAGGGCCAAATGATACCGATACCGGGGAAAAAACTGATTTCAGTATCCGTATCAGTATCAATAGCGCTATTTTCGGATGTTTGGCCAAGTTCGACCGAACCAAACTCTGCCAAACCGAACAACTGAACTCGAACTTGGGTTTTGAACCGAACGACCCAATGTCCGAACATCCGAACCGCGTTCTGTTTGCACATTCCTATTGATGGAGTCTGGCCCCCTTCAATCCATCAGGTTCGCAGCCTTGGAGTGCTCCTGGATCCCCTGCTGTGCCTGGATTGTCAGGTTGCAGCAGTGGCCAGGAACGCTTTTCACCAACTCCACCTGGTGAGGAGGCTGCAGCCTTTTCTTTGTGATTCAGATTTGGCCACCATCAATGATCCATCATTAATTCTTTTATCACCTTGAGGCTAGATTATTGCAATGTGCTCTACGTGGGGCTGCCCTTGATGACTGTTTGGAAGCTGCAGCTGGTGCAGAATGCGGTGGTGCTCTACAGTCTGCACTGTTTCCCTATAGTTTTTCTGGGCACAATTCAAGGTGCTGGTTTTGACCTTTAAAGCTCGAAATGGTCTGGCCCCCACACATCTGAAAGACTGCCTGTTCTTCCATGTCCTGCTGCTGCCCTTGCGATTGGCCAGGAGAGCTTCTCTGTGGCTCATGTCGATTAGTCTTGTTTGTAAGGCAATGGCTCGCAGGGAGGCATTCTCAGTTGCTGCCCTGATGCTTTGGAATTCCCTTCCCCTGGGGGTTTTCTTGAGCTTGAGCCTGAGCATCTTCTGGAGGCAGTGACTTGTTCATTTGAAAAAGTGTTTGGTGAGTGGGGATTGGGATGCTTTGGGAATGGGGTGGTGGTATTGGGTGGGTTTGTGGGGGGTTATGGTAGGGCTGGGTTGTTTGGGTTTTGTTTTTTTTAGAGTTCTTTGTATTTTAATGTTTTTATGATTTGTGAACCACCCTGAGCCTCTGGGAAGGCAACATAGAAATTTAAATAAATAAATACTGAAGGCATGGGAGTAGAGATGAGGACATGCACAGAAGGATAGGGGAAAGATCCATGGCACAGATCTACGATCTTGGACCTTCTTCCTTTGAGCATCCTCGCACCAACTTACATGCAGCCCTCAGACCATGTGCTCATTTTCAAAGTGGCCCCTTGGGAGGGAAAAGGTTCCCCATCCCTGCTTTAAAAAGTGTAAAAAGATTACATTAAAAATGATGTGCTGTATATGTTTCTGTGTTGCTATCTGTTTTCATATTTGAATAATTTTATTCATGATGAGGAATAGTCACTCTTTCTAGAGATGGGTTGGGGAAGAGGGGGTATGAGCAAGCTAATAAAAATACACACCATGTTTGTTTTTGTCATTGCGCTTTCTGTGAAGTACTGAAACTCCAAAATGATGCTATGTTACTCAACAGGCTAGTAAGGTACAAAAATGCTAATTTATTGCCAGACTGCAGAATTCAATTTGCATTCCAAATCAGACTGCAGAGCTCCCCAAATGAGTAGGTGCCCCCGTGATGTACTTAACCTATGTCCCCGCCCCCCCCAGCAACCCATAACAAACACAGGTTTTATTCGCTACCTCGAAAAAGGTCCATTTCTTAACAAGGAATTGTAGCTTACAGATAATCAGATAAAACATTGACAGAGGCTTTAGTTATCTCACTAGCCTCCAGTCTTAAATTCAGACCTGATTACTTTTCAGTGCTGTTGTGAAATAATTTGATAGCAAAATATTAAATATAGTAGTTAGTAATAATATTCTTGATTACATACTCCCCATTTATTTATATATTTAAAAAACTGAATTGAAAATCTGTATTCTTATTTTAAGCAAACCCACTTAACAGCCTTTAAGAATAAAATCTTGAAGGAGTGGCAGTACATATTTTAAAGCCTTTTAATGCATCAGAATTATAGGTATGAGAGAGGGAAAATGAGGAAGCATTTTAGTTGTGTATGTGACAGAGAGAGAAACTACTGCAGCATAAAGAACCCACAGGCATCTGGGCTTTCCCACTTTGGTAGCAAATAGGGGGAATTATGGGTTGGTGGTCTGCTTTATGTTAGGAGGACACCCCTCCATCTGTTCACAGTGCAGCCTGTTTCCAATTTAAAACACAGATTTCAATACAAACCTCAATTTCTTTTCTCCATTTTATATGCAAAGCGAGGCTTATGAATCACAGTGTCACGGCTACTGGGACTCGGACCAAATTTCCCCCCAAAATTCACAGGCTGTTCATTTAAATACCTGCTTACAGTGGTATACAATGGGCAGCTTTCAGAAGAAAAATTGATAATCTTCACGGAAGAGTAATTTGAATGAAATTACACTTGACAGCCTGTCTCCAAGCAAACAAGGAGAGTGAGGGAGCCTTAGCTAAGCTCTGAGGACTTGCCTAAGCCACTGCTTCTGGAGCTTCCCAGGAAAAAAACCCCCACAGTTTCCCCAACATCTAACTGAGGCTTTTGATTAATTCTGTGTAGCAGTTTCTAACGAAGAAAGGTAGCCATGGAAGAGAATATGGAAGAGGGACAGACACAAAAAGGTATTGTGATAAAGTAGTTCTTTTTTTGTGAATGAGTAGTTATTTTGCAGTTTTCTTGTTTGCTTTAGCTGCATGCTAGTAAGGCTAGTGAATATTCTCATGTGGTTGATGGGAAAGATTTTTTGTCTCTCCTTTTACACTCCTTTGGCTTCTTACAGTAGTATCTGCCATTGAAATTGCAATTGTGCACAAATATTTAAGACTTGTAGAATTCAGATCCATCGTTCTAGATGTGTAGAAGGAACGCTGCAAGCATTTAACGTGAACTGTTTCCCAGACTAGTCTTTGTTAACCTTCATTTATTTCATGTTTTCACGCTTGTCTAGCTGGGTCAAGGGAGCCCAGTGTGAACTATGAGAGAGCCACTCACACAACATTTGTAGCTAGTTGCATTTAGAAATCCAACAAAGTGACCATTATTTACACCTCTGAATGAGTGTCCAGACTGAACAAAGACTGGAGTATATTTTGTATATTTTGGGGGAATGCCTATATTTCTTTCTCTCTCTCTTTCTCAAGCTCTCTCTCCCTAGCTATCTGCTGAAACAGGCTTGTTGTGGTATCTATTGAGTGAATGGTTTGTAGATTTTGCAGCATGCATGTACGTTTAGGGTTGGTTTTGGACAGTTTAAACTGCAGTGCCTAGTGCCTACTGAAAGCATTCCGGCATTATTTCAAATGTTCTAGCTGCAGTTGTATATATCTGAACATTTCAGGGTATGTTGCTTCTTTTCAAGGTGCACCTTTGGATTAATATTGCCTGATACACTGTATTTAGTTGTAGCCTTGTGCATTTCCCTACTCGGATCAAGTAGCCTGTGCTATCACATCAACAGTTCCCTTTCTGTTCTGTTCGTTTTGACACAAGGGTTTTGGGTTTGTTTGTTTGTTTTTTTGGAAGGGTGGGGGGCAAGAAGGGACATTCAGCAAGTGCAAAGGTAATGCTAGCATATCTAAATGCCATGTGCTAAATTGTTGTTGCAATAGTTTTTCATTATGGAGGGTGGCTTTAACAGCTGATTAAAATGGTTAATATAAATTCCATGTAAACATGCACAGTTGATGCCATGTTCTGATCAATCTGCTTGCTACATGCTAGTGTCATGCTTTCTCATTAGAAGTGACCCACTTAGACTACATGTAGCTTTCCAGTGTTTATTATCTTTCTTTTATCAAGATGTACAGTGGATTGACACAAACATACCAAACTATATATATATATAATATTAAGCAGACTATATATATATTAAGTAGATTAATGTGTAAATGACATGGTGATTTCATCAGTAGTTTCTTAAAATGACGGGTGTGTTTTTTCAAAAGGTAGAAACCAACAATACATGTTTTAGAAAGCTGCTCTGTGTTAAAAATCCCAAAATATGTGGTTTATTACTGTTTTGGCAAATGCAATTTCTGCACCTTTACCACATGATGTATATTAACTAACACACATTACACTTGAAAATCAGAGGCATTCCATGTGGGATTTATCAACATGTTTTTGAGGAATATGCATAATGCTTTACAGAACTGATTGGCTTTTTCAGTGGATTTTTTTAAAAAAAAAAAACTCTTAAAGCAAATAGCATTTGTTGTAACTGCAACACAAGATTTTTAAAGGAAAGTGTGACCACCGAGCCCAAATGCTCCTAAGTATAGCCTGTAGGAGCAGTACTGTTCAGAGTAACGGAAGCCGTCATTTAAAAATAAATAAACAAACATAAAATGTTCTGATTTAAAAATAAAATAAAAAAATGTATAGCAGTAAATGGATTAAAGTAACAGGCTGATGTAGACTGCATTCTTATTGTTTAAATAATGATCATTTGGAATGCCTAATGGTTACTCAAAATGGTGTGATTAATAGTGTGATTACAACAGCTAACACTACCAATTTCCCCCCCCTTAGAATGCCATGTGTTAGAGCCCCTTTCCCTACAGTGGAGCCCAGCTGTCATCAGAAACACTGGCAGAAATATATTAAGAACCTGATAGATTACATTCATTTTAATTTATGGGGGGGGGGGGGGGGACGACGTTCCGTAATTGCTGTGACCATAATTGTGGTTCTGTTTTGTGTGTGTGTGTGTGTGTGTGTGTGTTGGGAGCAGGGGTATAGGCCCTTTAGAAAAATGGTTTCTGATCAAAAGTATTTGGAGTTTGATTAGAAAATCAAGGTCTAGAAGCCCTGAAAAAGAGGAAGGGTTGTGACCCGAGTTTGGAAGAGATTGCTATGGAAAGCCATATGCTCACTGGGGACCCACTGGCCACTACAGATGTTTTCCAGGCTACACACCTTTCCTTGGAGAAAGAATAATCTCTCATAACAGTCCCTGGTGCTTCTGACCCAATTACTGGAATTGTTTGCATATAGGATAACATCTCTGTTATTTTATGCTTGTGCTTTGGCTCATTCACGCTCTTGCATTTTTTCATGAAATGATCCAATAACTTTAATCACAGCATATTCTTATTTCTTCATGCTGTCGGCGTTAGTGGAGTTGTTTCTTTCCTCCCCTATCCTCATTCTCCTCTGTAAAATCAATGGAAGTATATAAATTGTGTCACTGGTTACCAACCCCTCCATTCTTTACAGCAGAATGCTTTGACTCTCCCACTGCACAACCTTGCATGTTGCTAGCAGCCATGATAGATTAGAATGAATAGTTTCATATTGCTGCAATTCAGAAATGCCAAGAAAACTTGACATTTTCTGCTTCATTTTATTACTACACACTAAAATGCAACAAAATACAGGCACATACTAAAACATCACACTTACTAAGTTGCTGTAGTGATTCCAAACACGGATTTCCAATTTAGGGTTTTTTGCCAGTTTATTCTCTAAATATTTCTGTTTCTGATGGTAAAAATCAACTGCAGGTTATAATTTGCCCAGCAAGCTGTCCGCTGGGGAATATACTGTGTATTAGTTGATTAATTTCTGAGGTCAATCTGTTGCAGGAGTTAGCATGGTCCACACCACTGAACACAGGCTTTGGGATCAGGACTTTCTAAGTTCTAATTCTTCTTCCAGACCTTAGTTGCTTTTATTGCCTCTCAAACCTAGCCTTTTCTTGTCTAGAAAATGCTATTTGCGTCACAGAATGCTGGATGATTGAACGTTCATCCAGCACTTCAAATATATGAATTACTATATCAGTGCCAAGAATTGCTGTTATAGTGTAAGTGCTGGATATTATTAGTATCAGTTGATTAATTATTTATTCATTTTTGCATGGAATATACTCTTACTGGGCTGGCTCTATGTCTATCTCAGGCCTGTGTATGAAAGGGAGACAGGCCCAGTCAAATCTTCTATCCCACTGACCATTCCTTTGAAGTTTTGGACCTTGAGGCATGGAAGTATAGTTTTTATAACCCAAAGTATTACAACAAATATATCAATGAATGTTAAAAATAAAAATGCCTAAATAAATAAATAAATAAATAAATAAATAGCATAACATCTTAGGAAAATATTAAGGCATCAGAGTTTGTATTGAAGAAATGTACATTATTCTCTTTGACATTACCCTACCTATAAAAATTAACTGTAGACCCATAATGAAAAGAGGTTTATTTTTCTTTCTACTTATGAAAAATAGAAATGTATATCGTGGTTAAAATGCAGTCCATGTCATCTGAAAGTGGTCATCAACAAACTGATGTTCCTCGTGCTAGGTGAAAAGCATTAGATGGATCCAATTTCTGTAAATATGATCTGAACACATAATAAAAACACAGTAACAGTTGACAACCTGGAGGATCAAATCTCAAAAAGCTCAGCATTGGTCATTATGGGGCTCCAGTCCTATTGCCTTTGCTCCTGCAATACAAATAATACTTTGACTGAATCAGTGTGAGCTTATAACTACTCTTCTATTACTAGTGGGGGTTGAGGGGGGCTCTGCTAGTCAAGCTTGTATTTTTCAGACTCGTGCCATATTGGCACTGTAGATAAATGTCTATAATACCAGGCGCTCATGTCAGTGAGAAAACATTGTCCAGTAGTAAGAATTTTGAACCTGGATTTAGGAAACCTGGCTTTTATTTTCTGCTTTGCCACTGGTCTACTAGATAAACCTGGGCATGTCATTTAACTGTGCCTCTTTTTTTTCTCCTGTTCTTTCCCTGTCTTGTCTGTTTAGACTGCAAGGTTTAGGCTAAGAACTGTTTTTACTGTCTGTATGTACAATCAAATAGGTCTCTTGCATCTTGCAAAATTATGAACTTAAATTCCTCATTGTATCTACCTGGGTATAGTATATGAACCATTTGTGTCTTTGGTTGGTTTGTTTTTGGTTTTGGTCTTTGTCACTCCACAAAACCACTGCCAGAAGCTTAGGAGTACAGGATGTTGGCAGAAGGTAGTGCATTAAGCAGTGCATAAGTGTTTGAATAGGCTCTTCCCATTCACATTTAGGGTTGTTTTTCTTCTTCCGTTTACTGTCACCAGGCTTTGTTACCCCAGATTTTTCTCAATGAGACAGTAGAGTGGTACTACTGGGGTTGGTTTCAAATTCCCTGTGGTGTTACTGTAACACTAGGGTTTAGGGATGGGTGAACATGGTTCGGAAGTTCAGAGTTCGGATCAAGCTCGACCAGTTCAGTCGACTGAACCGAACTTCTGAACCAAACTCGATTTTCGAACCGAAGTGAATTTCCAAATTCGGTTCTGTTCGCCCATACCTATAAGATAATATTCCATTTAGTTCAGTGAGGTTTGAATTTCAGAACTCTGTTCGGAAGTTTGGAGTTCGGACCAAACTGAACTTCCAAACTGAACTCGATTTTTGAACCGAACTGAACTGAATTTCTGAACTCGGTTCTGTTCGCCCATCCCTACTAGGGTTGCTGCCTCCCTCCAGGAGGTGCCATGGAAGGGGCAGGCCACATCAGAAAGGGGGTGGAAAAGTCTTTGTGGCCAGAGCCTCTAAGTTTGGGGGCCACCCTCAGGATCAGCAATGGAGGTGTCCATAGGCATGGAGTCTTGCCACTGCATCTGAGGATTCAAACCCTGAGTCTCTGGGTCATACTCAGAGAGGTGACAACTCCACATAAGACTGATACAAGTTCAATAGCAAGAGTGTGTGTGTGATTTGACATTGACCCTACTGGGAAACTGTACACCTCAGCTGAGTAGCACAGGGCAGTTCTAGTCAGCTTCCAATTTTGTTTTGGCCAGTTTCTGGAGTACAGTCCCTGGAGGCTTTTTCCTTTTCGGCTTCTTGATGTGTTTTTTAAATGTCAGTGTTTGATATGGTGTGATCCATAAGGACACCAGATGCTTGAAATGCTGCAGGATTGTGCCGTCTCATAATATCTGAAGGCTTTGATGGGTCAGATAATGTTTCTAGTATAAGGTACACGCTTGTGTCTTACTAGGATTGGCATTCAGAGACCAGCTGCTGCAGGATTCTTCTGGTATAGTAAAAAAAACCTTGTTCACTCAATGTCCTCAAATCTTTCCAGATAAGTGGCAATACAAAAATCATCTATATAAATGGATCATTTCCACTTCGTGATTTATTTATTTATTTAAACATTTTTTTACCCTGCTCCCATCCGGTCTGGCAGATCAGGGAGGCTAGCGTAGAATAAAACAACAATATAAAACATATAAAAACAGCTAAAATGATCACAGGTAAATACAATAAATAATGGGGGAAGTAAAACAAAATCAACCCCCCCACACACACCCTAACCCCACCCTCAACCCTTTACCCATCTCCCTCACGAAAAGCCTGGTGGAAGAGCCCGGTCTTACACATTCGTCGAAAGGAGGAGAGGTCCAGGGCCACTCGGGCCTCTGCTGGAAGGGAGTTCCACAGCCTCGGTGTGGCCACTGAGAACGCCCTCTCCATAGTTGCCCCCCGACCAACTCAGGGGACTTTGAGAAGGACGCTCCTCGCAGACTGCAGGGGTCGATTCAGCATGTGGGGAGTGAGGCAGTCCTGCAGGTAGGTAGGACCGAGACTGTGTAGAGTTTTATAGGTAAGCAACAACACCTTGAAGCGGGCTCAGAAGACTATAGGCAGCCAGTGCAGAGAACGGAGCAATGGTGTAATGTGCTCTTGTTGACCCGTCCCCGTAAAGAAACGGGCCACCGCATTCTGCACCAGCTGCAGTTTCTGAACCGTTATCATCGGTAGCCCCACTTAGAGTCCGTTACAATAGTCCAGTCTTGAGGTGATGGAATCGTGGATGATGGTGGTCAGGTCAGAGTCTGAGATATATGACTGAAGCCACCGCTCAAGATGTAACTGGCTGAGTGTGCCAGGACAGGTACTGGTCCAGTTCACAAATGGTGGCTCTGACCACCCCAAGAACATCCTCCATAACAGTTGTCGACACCTCTTGAAACTGATTCCATGAAACTGGATAAGGCAGGCCTTCCATAATCTCTGGTTCTTCTACTGTAATAAATGCAGTGTCGAAATCATGGTGAATCCGAGTGATTTTATCTGCAAAGTAATCAAAAAACATATCACAGGGGGCACTGGAAGACTCCAGTTCCAGGCAGAGGGAGGCCGGACCGAGCAGCCCCCTCACCACCCAGAAAAGCTCCACTGGATGAGACTTTGTAGATGCTATGAGGGCAACAAAGAAACCCTTCTTTGCTGCCCCACAGCCACAGGATAGGCTCTCAAACTAGCTCTGTGATGCAATCGGTTGGCTTCAGCACGTGAACAGCGCCACCGTCAGTCTAACCACCAACCTTCTCACTTCAGCTGCCTCAGATCCTCACTTAGACATCAATAATTGACTCTACTAGGCCCTATCAAAGACAGTGCTCCTTTTAACCTTGTTTTATACATCTGTTAGTGATGCTTCCACTGTTTCCTTTGGAAGATATTTCCAGCTGATAATCATCCTGACTTCAGTTTTTCTGATATTCATATTAAATTTTTTCTTTTACCAATTTAATCTCATTGCATTCCATTTATGTACAGCAGTTTCATCCTATTTTACCAACCTACAGAGGCCCATTCGCTCTTTCCTGTTTGTATTGTTTGGTAAATTGGGTGCTTTTAGATGAACACCAGCTCTGCTTCTGCCTGCGCCAGTGCACTTCCCCCCTGGGTTGACCTGTCCATTTAAAGAGTGGACACCAGATGTGCAAACCAGACCAGGCTGTGTTGGAGCACAGAACATGCTGCGTGGAGCAGGCTGGCCAAACCTGGGGCAATTGCCGAATGTGGAGCTGCTGCCTGTCTCTTGAACAGACCCACAGTGCAGTTCCATGCCTGGCCAGCCATTGCCCCAGTCAGCAGCATGGAGTTGCGTCCCCGAGCCTAGAACTTTGGGTGAGCAGCTGCGATTCTATGGGTATTTTTACACACACATTACATCCTGAATTTCTGTGTGTCTAAATCACTCACCCAGATCTTAAACATCTGGCTCTTTGAACTTCTGCACAGAACTCCTTCCAGAACTTTTGTGTGTAAAAAGTTCTCCTGGCAAACTGCTTTGCTCCAGGCAGTTGTGGTCACTTGGTTTCCATGGCAGCCCTGCATGACTACAGCTGGGGCTACTTTAGGCTGCCTCAGGGCAGTGTGTGTGTGAAGAATGCATCTGGAATTTACTTGTGGACGTGTAAACCCAGAAGATTAAAAAACCTGGAACTTTAAGGTGTGTATAAAAATGCCCAATGATGCGAGGCAGGGGCTGCTGTGTGGGCAGCAGAGGGGACCACTGGTCCATCAGAAGGGGATCAAAGTGGAGCTGGAAGTGGGCAGATGCAGGGCACACCTGTGGGTGGGCAGCCTTCATGTCTGTCCATTTTCACCCAGTGTGTAGTGAATGTTACCTGTTCACTCTAAGTGTATTTTTAAAAAAAAAATTATTGCACTAACTCCAACGACCTCTCTCACGACAATATCTGTGAATGCTTCCTATGAGAACAGTTAAGAATACAGAATCTCTTCCTTCAACTGCTATTGCCTTCATTAAAGACGCCATACGGAAGTGATAGCCAATTGTACCATGAAAAAATTCACAAAATACTCAGAGAGACAAAATGAAGACTGTTTTGTATTATTCCCTAAAACAGAGGTTTATAAACAATTTGTTGGACCCCTAGGTGGGCTTATGCCATTCACAGATATGGTCGTTAACTCAGTTGCTATTTAATGTACTTTTCCTGTCTTTCCTGTCTGGGATAATGGGATTATATTTAAGTCTCTAAATGGAGTGACATGGGTGGAAAAAAAAATGGGAACCACTGTCCTAAAAGAGTAATAATTAGATGCTATAAGATCTTTGCTTAGGTTCCTTTCTTGAGAATACTGTACTGTACACCTAGCTCCCAAAATCTGAACTATTGGCTGTTTGCCAAAAGCCAAATCACTTAATTAAATCTCAGTTGCTAGAGTGAGATGTCAGGAAAGGCAGTTTCTGTGATAGCTGTGTCTTGGGGTGTTAACACATGGGATGGGAGCTGGCTGGAGCACAGGGTCACTCCATCGAGCCCTCATGGAGCCCCACTCACAGTTGCTGCGGGATGGACCACAGAGATAGGCTGGCCTTCTGTTTCTGTCCTGCTGCGGGCTAGCGTGCACACTACTGAGCGTGCACAACCCACCTGCCTACCACTGAGTTGTGGTCACTCTAGTGATACTCTAGGCTGTTGCCTATGATTCCATGGTGTGGAATGCGTGCTGAGACAGCGCACACCCTGACACAAAGAGCGACCATGTTGGCACACCTTAACCCACCCCAACAGATGTGCAGTTGCCCCATGGGCACCTGTAGCCCCAGTTTTGCCCCCATGGCATGCTCCACATTTCCTGGGATGATGCTGTGGGGGGCAGCACTGAGACAAACATCTGGCAGTCACCATTCAGGTAGGCAGGTGAATCTAGGGCTAATGGGGGGCAACATCTCATTTGGTAACACCCTTAGCTAGATTACTACAAGGCTGCTGTTGATGACTGTTCAGAAGCTGTAGCTGGTGCAGAATGCAGGGGCATGGCTCCTTTCGGGGACAGAGTTCCGGGAGCACATTACACCAGTGCTCCACAGTTTGCTTTGGCTACTGATAGCTTTCTGGGCACAATTCAAGGTGATGGTTTTGACCTTTAAAGCCTTAAATGGCCTAGGCACCACTTATCTAAAAGACCGCCTGTCCAACCATGCTCTGTCACGTTCCCTGTGATCAGCCAGGGGCATAGGGATGGACAAACGTGGTTCGGAAGTTCGAACCGAACTTGACTAGTTCGGTCGACCGATCTGAACTTCCGAACTGAACTCGATTTTTGAACCAAACCGAATTTCCAAACTCGGTTCTGTTCACCCATCCCTATAAGATAATATTCTATTTAGTTCAATGGGGTTTGAATTTCCAAACTCTGTTCGGAAGTTCGGACTGAACTCGAATAATTCGGTCGACCGAACCGAACTTCCGAGCCGAATTTCCGAACTCGGTTCTGTTCGCCCATTCCTACAGGGGCACTCTCCTGTAGGTTCCACCTGTTACTCTTGTCTGTATGATGGGGGGCCACAGAGCAGCATTGTTGGCTGCTGTCCCAATATTGTGGAACTCTCTCCCTCTGGAGGTCAGTTTGAGTCCGAGCCTGGGCATTTTTGGGAGGCTGTGCAAAACTTTTCTATTTAGTAAAACAGATGGTGGGCAGCGGGGACAGGGATTAGGTGAGAGGGGTTGGTGGGTTGGGTTTGGAGTGAGTTATTTTGTTGAATTGTATTTTAGTGTTTTAATTTTATTTGATATTTTTGTGAGCCGTCCTAAGCCTTTGGGGAAGGGCAGGGTAAAAATACCAATAAACAAACAAACAAGCAAACAAACAAACAAATTAATTAATTAATTAAGAGTTATCTTTGTACTCTTAATTAATTAAGAGTACAAAGATAATGACCAAAACTTTAAACTGCATACAGAAATTTAAACGCATAATAGTCAAAGTACAACTTGCTGGTGTGTTCCTTAGCCACATCTCTGGTGTGGTTCCTAATCCAAGTTTAATTACATTTGCCTACCTCCAAAACTTTTAAAAAGAACTAACTGTCCAAGTTGCTTTTGGGCAGTGAATGGAAAACTAGCTCCCTTTCGCACTCAAACTGATAGGTCACAAAACTGAGCACTTTTGTTTTCAGTGGGGAACTAGATTTGAAAATTAAGACTAAAAACCAAATTCTGCCCTCAGTTATTTTGAGACTGTAATTGAGAGCCAAGCAGTAAAGGGAAAGTTTGTATTTATTCTATAGTTACTGCTCTGCCAAGTCTTTTGAGACTTCTGAAGTGCAATTGGTGTCATACATAACTGGGCCTTTCAGAAGCTTCCTTTAAATTTGGCTTTGTGAGCCATTTCCAGTTAAAAGGAGTGAGAATGTTACTATCTGGTACCTTCATTTGAAACCTGTATTTTAATCCTGGGTTTTTTTCCCCTGCTTTTTTTTTTTTTTTTTTTAAAGGAGGGAGAGGGAACCTTTCACTGATTGTCAATTTCCAGTTCCTCTTCAATTAGCAAATTTTATGAGGACTGGATTCAGAAGACTGGTTTCAGACTCAGATTTTTTTTTTGGCAGCCCGTTTACACTAGTTTTGTTGTCGTAGTACAACAATGAACAACATGCTTCCTTTTTTATATTCCCTTTTGGATAGTAAGGTTTGCTGCTAGATCGATTAGCCATTGTCCCTTAATAAACATTAAAGAAAGCAGCAAGTTTTAGCTTACCTTGGCTTACCTCCCTGCTTAATACCTCTGATTTAATAATTTTATTAAAAGAAAATGCAGTCAAAGCATTCAATATAAAACTAAGTCTAAGTAATTCTGTAGCATGATCTTCCATAAGTCTTTCTTTAGACACAGGTCACACAGTATCTTAATTAAAAGATGCCTACATAGAGAGCGAAAAATCTATTCCATTCTAGTAGAAGACATCTGGTATCCTCATATAATTTCCATTTGATTCTGAATGAAAACATAACAGGCTTGTTCTATAGAAGGCAGTGGTTATGCAGCCTCCTCTGGGCGGAGATGGGTGTTGACCGGTGGGTGGGGATCATTTCCCTGGGTGGAGATGGGTGGGGGCAGTGCTGTCCGTTGCTCCGTGGGTGGGTGGAGATGGGTGTTAGCCGGGAGCAAACACTCACCAACACCCACCGAAAGTGGCGTTTACACAGACGTCCCCACCCATCTCCACCCAGGGAAATGCTCCCCACCCACCAGCCAACACCCATCTCCACCCAGAGGAACTGGGAGGAGGCATCACGTGTGCACAGGGCCCATGGTGATTGGCTACAGTGGTGCCCTGCAACATGTATAATAAAATGTAGCACCCCTTTTATGGGTGTTAGAGCGTCTGTGTAAAAAGGTCCTTAGTCGTAGTGAGTGCTTGGTATTTGTTTCACATTATGTCATCAAGCTCGCAACTCTTGCTGCAATTATAAATATTAATTAAAACAATTAATGAATAAGGTAAAATGGATTGAGTGTTTTACATATGAAGAAAGGGGTAGCATTGGGCTGCATGTAAGGAGACAGAAAAAGCATACAAGTTGACAACTGGGGGGTTGTGAGAGCGTTTGGAGAAGGAGGGGAAAGGTGTCATGAACGTGAGAAGAAGAGGACAGTGCAAGCATGCTGGGAAAGGGAAAGGCAAAATTACACAACTATGAGGAGTCAGCTGCAAGTTCCAAGGACAGCTCAGATCTCTGCCACTCTGCCAAGCCATACTGTCAAAGGATGCCTCGTAGACTGGGAAGCATTCTCTGTCCAGCTTCCCGTGCTACATGGGGAGGAGATGATGATGGCAGGGGACTCTTTAGCCTAGAAAAGAATGATGAGCTTTAGCAGGTGGAAGCTAAACTGAAGCTAGGCAAATGTGGGCTAGAAATAAAAGGCACTTCTTCCTAACAGTCAGGGGAATTAGCCACTGGAACAACTTGAGTAAAGAATACAGCCAGAATAGAGTTAGGAACAGTACTGTAATTTGGTTTCTGAATATAAAACCCCCAATCTTAGCTCACCCCTACTAGCCTCTGCTCCTGCCCCCGGACTGCTGAACGCCTCTGGCACAAATCCTGCTCCCACCCTGACGTCCTCAACTATAAATTCTCCCCCTCTTCCCTCTCTTCCGCTATCTCCCTGGCGAGCCAACACTACTATGCCTCCCAAGTGGAATCCTACTCTCGTGACCCCCGCTGCCTCTTCTCCATATTTGACTCCCTTCTCAAGCCCCCCTGCTCCCCTCTGCCCTCTTCCCTTTCTGCTCAGGATCTCATGTCATTCTTCACCTCAAAGATTGACAAGATCCACCAAGACATTGCTTCCCACCCATCCCTCACCGCCCCTCCCCCCTCTCTCCTCTCCTCCTTCCCTCCTGCCTCCCTTGAGGAAATCTCCACTTTGCTCTCTTCCTCCAACCCCTCCACCTACCCTCTCGACCTAATCCCCTCCCGCCTCTTGACCTCCATTCCTCCCACTGTCTTCCCCCCACTTACATGTCATTAATCTCTTCCTCTCCACTGACTCCTTCCCTTCCGCCTTCAAGCATGCCACTGTCTCTCCCATCCTCAAAAAGTCCACCCTTGACCCTTCTGACCCCTCTAGTTACCAGACGGTCTCCCTTCTACCCTTTGCCTCTAAGCTTCTGGAATGTGTTGTCTACTCCCACTGCCTGGATCTCCTCTCTGCCAACTCCTCCCTAGACCCTCTCCAATCTGGCTTCCGCCTCCTTCACTCCACGGAAACTGCCCGTGCCAAGATCACCAATGATCTACTTGTCGCTAAATCTAAGCGCCTTTACTCCATTCTTGTCCTCCGACCTCTCTGCTGTCTTTGACACTGTCGACCACTCACTCCTACTGAACTCTCTCCACTCCCTAGGCTTCTGCGGCTCTGTCCTTGACTGGTTCTCCTCCTACCTCTCTAACCGCTTCTTTAATGTGTCTCTTCCCAATTCCAAATCCTCCTCCCTCCCCCTCTTGGTTGGGGTTCCCCAAGGCTCTGTCCTGGGCCCACTCCTCTTCTCTATCTACACCCTGTCCCTTGGAAAACTCCCACGGCTTCCAATACCACCTTTATGCTGATGACACTCAACTCTATCTCTCCACCCCCTCTCGCTCCCCATCTGTCCAAGCTCGCCTCGTCAACTGTCTCTCTGACATCTCCGCCTGGATGTCCCAACGTCAGCTCAAGCTCAACATGGCTAAGACTGAACTTATCTTTCCTCCCTACCCTTCCTCTCCCTCTTCCCTGTCCATCCTTATTGATGGAGTCACCATCTGCCCCGTTCCCCAAGCCCATAGCTTGTGCGTCGTCTTTGTACTCACCTTTCCTTTAAACCTTACATCAGCTCTGTTGCCAAGTCCTGTTGCTTCACCCTCCACAACATTGCTCGAATTCGCCCCTTTATCTCCATCTCCTCTGCCCAAACCCTTGTTCATGGCATGGTTATCTACTGGCCTCCCCTGCTCTCACCTGTCCCCCCTTATCTCCATCCAAAACTCCGCTGCTAGGGTCATCCACTCAGCCCATTGCTTCGACCACGTGCAGCCTCTCCTCTCCTCGCTTCGCTGGCTCCCCCTTCCACAATGGATCCTTCACAAACTCCTGGTATTCAAGTACAAATCCTTTCACAACCTGGCTCCCTCTTACCTCTCAGCCCTAGTCTCCTTACGCACTCCTGCACACACTCTTTGCTCCTCCTCTATCCCCTCCCTTACTGCCCCCCATTCCTGGAACTCCCTCCCCACATCCACCTTGCCCCCTCCCTCCACACCGCCCCGGGCTGTGTAGCAGGAGGGGCGGGGTATAAATTTATTAAATAAATGTAATAAATTTATTAAATAAATTAAATAAAAATCCCTTCTCAAAACCCACCTCTTTCTCATCGCCTTTCCCAATGCCTGCTAGAACTTTCCTTCAATATTTATTGTCTGCCCTCCCCACAGACAACTCCTGCCTAACTGCAGCCAAGCCAAGCACGTGCACCTGAGACTTCGCATCTGAGTGAATGTTATTTATCCCGTGTCTCTCCCTATGTCTTCTCTTCTTGTCTCCCCCCCCCCCGTGTCTATTAGATTGTAAGCCATAGGCAGGGACCACGTCTATCTTATTGTTCTGTAAAGCACCAGGTACATAGCTGGCACTATACAAATGCTTATTATTATTATTATTTATTTATTTATTTATTTAGCAAGCATTTATATATATAATAATAATAATACTTTATTAAGGGAACTAGCTTTCTCCATGTCCCATAAGGAAAGAATAACAATAAAATCACAGGTACAAGTACAAAACTCCTCAATCTAGGGGAAATATATGTGTACAAAGTAAACATATGCACTAATGGAGTGTAATCTCAATCAAGCGGTAAATCAGGGAGGCTGGCAACATGCCAGAGAGGGCTATCTAAACAGCAAGGCAGTGGAAGGCGCTCAAGAGGGGCGTTTGCAAAGCTCACAGGCCAACAAGGCTAAATTAGTTATATAATCAGGGTTCTTAGTCATTGTAAAATACACTAGCAGCTGAATAGGGGAGGAATACGGCCTCAAAGCAAGCCCAGGGGCAAGGAACAGCTCCCTCGCATACTGAATAAGAGGGCAGACAAATAAAGTATGGCGCAGATCCTCAACGCATCCTAGATTACAAGAACATAGTCTTTTTTCATAAAGGGTTCCAGAGCGCCTCCCTAACAATACTTTGGTGGGCAGCAAATCGAAACGCAGGAGAGTCAAATCCCTGCGTAAGCCAGGATCTTCTAATAAATCTAGATATATTTCAAGCCCAGTGGAACACTTACATTTCTTATAAAAAGGGGCAATCTTATGTTCATGTATTTTCCCTATGTCCAACTGGACTGCTTGATCTGTAAGCTGTTAGAGAACAAGCTTCTTTTTGCTGCATTGAGGAATGGTAAGTACTAGCATTTCCATGGAAAGGCCAATCCTATGTAATAAGCTCCCCACCCTATAAGGCCAGGAATACGGCGAGAGCCAGGTCTTAGCCTCAATGTAACAACACCGAGGGAGACGATCCTCTGGCATGCCTTCCAGTTTGTGCCAATAATTCACTACGGCCATAAGAATTTTTACTTTTATAGGGAGAATATCAGTTTCGAGCCACAGGCATTTATATAATGCAAGCAATGTACCTGGCACCTTGGTTAATTTGCTTGCTTTGGCATAATCGGTTAGGATATTTTGGTCATTGTCAATAGCATTATTTTAGCACAAACAGCCTGACCAAAATGACTGGAGTACCCAAAATGATTAACCAAATAAACCAAAAGACCCTAACCCCAAAGTTGACAAAATAACCAAAATAACTGATCTCGATATTCATTTTGGTGAATGAAGCAGGAAGCGGAGAGTACATAATTCCCATTTTGTCCCAAACTAAATGGATAGGTCCCCAAAACCACCTCATTTGTTATCGAATGCAGGTAGGCAATTCAGTCCCACTAGGAATATGGTGGATCCTCCATCACTTGAAATCGAAGTCAGTTGACATCAAACCTGTTGAAAGATATGCTGTAGCTCAACCAGCAGTATGCAGGAATACTGCATGAGGTTATTATTATTATTGTTATTATTATTATTATTGATTTTATTTTAAATGTATATGCCATCCATTTCCCTAAAGACTCAGGATAGCTTGCAATCAGTAGTAAAATAAAATATCTCGTTACAATACTAATACTAACCCCTTACAAACAAACAAAAAACTCTAAACCCCCCACTCCTGTCCCCCCACCCACTCCTACACCTCTCACATACAGAAAGTCCCCACCCCCAACCCATGCCCCTGTATCTCATTTAAAGGCGTTCCCTCTTTCCCCTGCCCTTACCTGCCTCACACTGGAGGGGTCAAGTCAATATCCAAGTACCATTTACCCTGCCATTACCAACCCCTCTATGCCTTTGCTTTGATCTAACAAATCATCACAAGAATATCCAACAATTAGTCTAGCCCCGCAGTCACTGCCGAAGGGCAACACCGAAGGGGGGGTTGCCCTTTTGTGGTACCCGGCACCACAAGCAGGGAAGCCAGTTTTAATAAGCAGGATGCTAATGGTGTGGTCCTCTGCAGCAGACAAGGCATCCAGCTTGATGCCTGTATTGGACCCCATAAATGAAATGCTTCTAATTATCCCTTCTGATTTTAAAATCTATATACCCATAAAAATAATCACTGGAAGCACATTCTTGGATATCTGAAATGGTTCTGGAATCTGCCTATATGCTACAAGCCAGTATGTAGGACTGGGCCCTACTTATCTGCGGGACCGCCTCACTCCCCATGTGCCCATGAGACCCTTGAGATTGTCTGTGGGAGTCTTTTCGGAGCTTCCCCAGGCGAGGTGGGTGGCCACCGATGTTAAATCTTTTTTGGCATCCCTGTGCTGTGGAATTTGCTCCCGGAGGTTGGCCCCCACTCTCCTGTCATTTTGACATTTATGTAAGACCTGGCTGTTCAGCCAGGCCTTTGGTGAGGGGTAGGGGTGGGGGTTTCCTCTGCATTTTATGATTTTTTTACTGTTTTAAATTGTTCTTATATTGTTGTTTGCCGCCCCGGGCTGCCCTGAAAGGACAGGAGGGGCGGGATAAAATTTTTATATAAATAAATAAAAATAAAAAATATGTGCCTGCCTGAGACCAAACAACCACACTGATGTCCCATTGAAAAGATGCTCGTGTACTCTGGAACCATGGCAATGAACAGGATACAATCTCTAGAGACTTGAAACAGATGCATTTGCTTCACTGAAATGTGACCACGTCCCTCCACAGGTACATGAGGAAAAATGAAATGTAAACACTTCAAAACCTAACTTATAGGAAACCTCCAGGCTCATTCCTATTCCCAAATCAGGTGAAGAACAAAAAGATAAATTGTAGACTCTGATATTCGACAAGCAATCCCTGCTGAAAACCAGAACCAAGCAAGGCTGGGTGCAGTAGAAACACATAATCCCACCTCCTTTGTCTTGGCAATTCATTGTTTGCCTGGTAGATAATTTATGGCTGCCTTAAGTTCACATAGAGAAAAAGTATATTTTATGGAGAGCATGAAATTTACACTCAACAGAGCTAAATATGATTCTAATTTGCTAAATGCAACTCTGCATTGGTCTTGTGGAATCAGAGTCACTTAGCCCAGAGGGGAATGTACTCCTAGTATGTTCAGGCTCATAGACAGTATGTAAGGAAGGCCACATCGTGTTGGGTTGCTCATTACACAACTGTGTGTTATAAATGGTGTAAATGAATGTGTCTTCTCTTTAAACACTGACAACTAGAAATACTGGACAGGTGCAATATAAGTATTCTTCATTAAACATAAATTCCGTAAACAAGCATTGAAATATAACGATAACCATATCATATTGGATACCCTCATAATTTTTTGTGCAGAAGTCACTAAAAATCTTTTCCTAGGGTGGTAACATGGCTTTTCCAAACCGGGAAGGATCCTAGATTGACCTCACATATGTTGCCACCAAAAAATATTCCCTACCACCACGTTTAAGCCCTTTTCCGGGATTTGCCTCCAGACTATTAGGGAAAGGTGGAAGGAATTTTGACCTCTTATAGACTCTTTGTGGTGTAATAATGTTGATTTTTCTTAAATATTTGGATACTCCATCATATGTTCTTAGCAACATTTGGAGGTTTAGACAAACTGATTTTATGTTTTAGAAGGAAGGGGTGAAAAAGGTCACATCCTGTCTTCAGTCAGCATGCCTACGTCCTATTTTCATTGATTTCAGTGAAAGTGTTTCAGGCAGAATGATCACAGCAGGATATGCACCTTACGATTTTTTGGACAGCAAGTTGACAGTTCTGCACCACGTAGCATAATAGGTCGTTGTTCTTTCAGGAAACCGTAGAACACTCCTTTTGTAACATTGAGAATACAAAGATCATTCTTAATCAATAGGATTTTAAAACACATCATCAATATAATGAGTAAATGTAAAACAAGATGGGAAACACAGCAAAAAGCTAAGCATAATATGAAAACGTAGAAAAGGTTGGATGAAATCCTGGCTCCACTGACGCCAATGAGATTTTGCTGTTGGTTTCCATGGCAACAGGATTTCAACTGATGTGAATAGAGTATGTCACTTCAGCTTCTTAATTCTGGGTTTGTTTTTTTAGTTTCTTTTTTAGTATCCTACTTTTTGTTGGCGTCTTTATAGCAAATGTAAGAATTTCTATCCCTAGCATTAATTTTACAATTTCTGTTTCATAAAGTTCGATACTTTTGAACCTGGCAGATGACCAACTTGGCATTTTTAAATTGTTATGTGTTTTTAATCCTGAGAGATAGCGTGGTTGCCATGTTGGTTCCAAGTGACAGAGTGACACAGTGGTTCTAATGATATCTTTCATTGGACCAACTGTTGTTGTTGGAAATCAGCAAGCTTTCACGCCACACAGGGCCCTTCCTCAGGCATGTAGCATAGCCAGTAGAAAATGTGTGTTTACTGTTTACCCCACTACCTATTGTTTCTTTGGCCCTTTTCACACGAGATGCGCCCCCCCCCATGCCCATGCAGATCCGCTGCGTAGGAAAGGGGGGTGTCCATGTGACCGCCACGGTCAGTGGGTGGGGATGCCTGCACACTCCCACACTCCACCCACCTTCACCCATTGCCCACACATGGAGCAACTGGTGACAATGACAGTTGTTCCATGCATGGAGATGGGTGGAGATAGGTGTGTGCCCGTGTAACGGACGTCCCCACACCACGATGTACACCCTCCCCCATGACCTGTGTGAAAGAGGCCTTTGTCTCCTACACCAATATATAATTTTATAGATGTTTTTAAATGTCTGATACCTTTCTCTCTCTCTCTTTACCCCATCCCACCTGCTACTTTGTCCTATCCACTCCCAAACTCATATATTATGATGCATAGTATATTCCCATGTAGTACAAGATGGTGGGTTTGTAAAGAATATAAGATTCCTTCCTAACCTTGCTGTTGACTTCTTGCAGGCTAAATTCTGCTAATCTTACTCATGCAAGTAATCATCTTGATTTTAAGAGTAAAATAAGAAATATATGTGTAAGAATAAGGACACTGTTAATTTTGGAAATCTTCAAAAAGAAATTTTAAAGATTAAAAGAAAAATACATCAGCTTTGTGTCAGCAACAAATTCTTCATTTAAGATGTACCTTAGGAGACAGGTGTAAGATGGCTGCTTGCTATCTGATATTTCTTAAAGCACATTGTTAAGGTGGAGGTTATTTTTTGTGATTACAAAGTTCATCAGCAGATATCATACCCAGTATTAATTAATTCGAATGCTCTATTATTGTGATAAGTAAAAAGCCAGAACAGTATTCGTCAAGTTCTGGCTCGCCAAGAATCATTCTCCTTCAGTTTGTTACTATTACTATTAGTACCAATTACATGTTCATGTTAATGGGAGGTCTTCTGACTGTGATGTGACTATGTTTTGCAAAGTGACCTGTCAAACCATTGCACATGGAAAAGCCATCTGATACGAGCAGGCTCATCAGCATTTCAGATAAAGAAGTAACAAGGTCCAAAACTTCGATAGTGAAGTTGGACACATTCAACTTCAAACTAAGACAGAACATCCTAGCAGTGAGGGTAATTAAACTCTGAAGAGAAGAGCTGGCAGACTCACTGGGTGAAGTCACACGAGATGTTACCATGAGTT
Organism: Sphenodon punctatus; assembly: GCA_003113815.1. Classification (NCBI taxonomy): domain Eukaryota; kingdom Metazoa; phylum Chordata; class Lepidosauria; order Sphenodontia; family Sphenodontidae; genus Sphenodon; species Sphenodon punctatus. The sequence goes on from QEPC01015544.1 coordinate 1,316,097, forward strand.
GGGCAGCCTTACCCCAATTTGGGCACCATTGCCATGAGATGCAGTGGCTCCTATGCCTGGTGGCTGCCCGATGTTCACCCCATCGCAGGGTGGGTAACTAGCTGTTAAGCCCTGCATCCTTGGAAAAAGTCCGGGGACAGTGGGCATAGCCGCCATACCCAAAGTGGAATAAGGCTACCCAAGTCATTGTAGTGCATTGCTGGTCATGAGCCCAGCTGCCTTCTGTCCCATGTTATGGCCGGCAGCAGGCTAGTGGGAAGGCTAGAAGAAGGTGGATGGGGCAGGATGTCTGACAGCAGCGTGTTCAACCAGTTTCCTCGTGGAGGGGTGGGGGAGACTGCTCCCTGCTCTCTGTGCTGGCCCAGAGGTGTGGTGCCTGTGATTGCCCATCACAGGGCACGTGGGGAATCGGTCCCTCCCAGCTTGTGTGGCTTCACCTACTGTTGCGTGGAGTCTGAAAGTTAAGAGTGGATATCTTTCCAAAATAAATAGGGCTGAGATGAGAGCAAGTGTTCCCGTTCTGAAGCAATGCAAACTACTGACCTTTTGGGAGTACTCACCAGTGATCTGTTGGTATCTTGTCATTTTCCTGTGTTTCCTTGCTTCTGCCATTTTTTCCCGTTATTTTAATCACTATTCTTGTTTCAGGCCAAAAAATAATTGCTTTAAAGCAATTATTTTTTGGCCTGAAATGAGGAAAGTGATTAAAACGATGGGGGGAAAACGGCAGAAGCACAGAATCACTGGATTCACAAGGAAGTTTATGTAGATGTATTTTATCAAATGTATGACTGCAGTTTTAGGGAAACAAAGTCAATAAAGGAATACAATACACACACACACCATACTGTATGCACTGCCCTGTTCATTGACTTTCTGGGTGGGGATGAGTATATCAGTCGGAGGAAATGGTATAACTGTGAATCCAGTTATTAAAGTATGAATTGTAAGCCACACAAAAGGTCTGGTGCTTTGTGAGTACCAGTGGGATCTCAGTAGCATGGTTTTGAAATATTTAGAAGTGTTTGAAAGCCTCCCCTTTTTATTGCAAACTCCTACTTCATAGTCCTCCAGTCTCTGCAGGTAACCAACATCCTAGCCCTCTTTCCCCTGGGTTAAATGTGTGCCATGGAAGGGGGAGGGGGGATCTGTGGCTGCTGTGTGGTGCTGGGTGCCCACACACATGTGCATGGGGAGCACTTTAAATGAACGCTCCCAGTATGGCTGCCCTTTCCATGGAACACTTAGGATTTTTCAGAAGTGCTCCATGAATGACAATAAGTGGCTGCTGCGTGGATCATGGGAGCATGTCTCCTGATGCATCACCATGACACAAGCAGTTGGACACGTGGAGTGGACGGGGGAGTATGCATGGACACGTCTCGTTTAAAAACACACCCAGAAACAACTTCATTCTCATAGATAAACAGTAGTGTCAGAAAACCCTATAGCCATCACTATTCTTAGCAAGTCTTAGGAATTTTGCTTCACCTGTATTCACAATGAAGTTTATGTAGATCTGTTTTATCAAATGTGTGACCGCAGGCTTAAGGAAACAGTCAATCAAGGAATATAATAAGTGAACAAATGATATGTATTTTACCCTAGCTTTGGGGATGGTTACTTAGTCTAATAGCCAGATTTCATGCTAATCTATTCTCCTATAAAACTGAAGCATATTTCTGTTAGATCTGTTCCACCATTTCCCTTCATGTGAAATTCTGACCATTTGAACTGGTTCTCTTAAAGCCACAGCAGGACCAGCAGCGATTAATGGTCACTGTTCATACTCTAGCTGCATTGTCACAAAGTTCTGTTCCCAGTGCCATTACTAGGTGTCTAGATTACTTATGAAAGTTTGCCTGACAACATTTTTTAAATCTCAGGCCTAGATAAGTGAGAAGCTGATCCAAAATCTGTTTCCATTGACTTGAAAGAGCTTTTTATGAGACTCCAGGATTGCTATGGTACACTTGTAACTAATGCAAGTGATGGTGCTGTATTCACTACCAGCAGTGGTGGTTTGTGTAGAGAATTTTTACTTATTTATTTTTTATAAAAAATCTTAGTACCCCACTCTTCCTGACACAGCAGCTCAGGGCGGCTTACAATAAACATTAAAACATATAAAACAACTCACAACAAGGAGGATTAAAAATGAAATCCCTTCCCCACCTCCCCTAACCCACCCTTCACCCATCTTCCCCGCCAAACACCAGGCGGAACTGCCAGGTCTTACAACTACGTCAAAATGAGTCCCCTAAAGATGTTGGACATTTGGTTCTATTCAGATCTCCTTGTTCAGGTGACACCCTCGTTGGATCTAGTGGCCCAGCTCTGGGAAACTGAGTCTGGTTGCCATTTTTAATATTTAAAAGTAAAAATTTACAAATGATCACAATGCCTTAAAAGCATATTGTGCAGATAGCCCAAAAGCTAGGTGGGACTATGAGCAGCTCTTGTAAGTTAGATCCGTTTTCTGCCTAACTTGAGTATTTAACTAACACTGGTGAACCAACCAGCCTGGCATACAGCTGGGCCATCTTCACAATGCCTCCCTTCATCAGCATTTCTGCATAATGCTATTTCATTATTTTGGTTTCCTCAGGTTTGTCTTCATCCCACTATCTCTTGTCTTACATTTGGGTTGTAAACTCTTTGAGAAAGGGGCTGTCGTTGTGGTGTTTCGTAGTCTGGGCCTGTGGTGTATGCCTGAGGTTTGCATTTTTCAAAATTTTGAAAAGAAAGTGATGAACAAGGCGATTGAGGTGGGGTGGGGGTCTGTGCCTGCAGCATGGCTCTGCTGTGGACCACCCGCACAGGTAGAGTGAGTGGGGAGTAATTCTAATGGGTGGCTCCCTGTGTGGCTACTGTGGCCAGAAGAACATAAGAAGTGTCATACTGGGTGAGACCAATGGTCCATCTAGCCCATCATCCTGTCTCCGACAGTGGCCAATCACGGTGGCTTGGGAGAAGCACCCAACGATCACAATGGGGGATCCATTCCCTGTTGTTTTCCCCCAGCTCCCGTCATGTTCCCTGATCCTGTCTGGCTAATAGCTGCTAATGGACCTATCTTCCAGAAACTTGTCCAAACCTCTTTTATATTCAACTATAGTACTGGCCCTTACCACAGCCTTTGGCAGTAGATTCCACAACCCAATTATACACTGAGTGAAAAAAATAGTTTCTTTTATTTGTTTTAAACTTGCCACCCATGAGTTTCATGGAGTATCCCCTAGTTCTAGTACTAGCTGAGAGGGTAAATAACTGTTCCTTGTTTATTAGTTCCACCCCACTCATGATTTTATAGACCTCTATCATATCTCCTCTCAGTCGTGTCTTCTCCAAGCTGAAGAGCCACAACCTACCAAGCCTCTCCTCATACGGGAGCCCTTCCATGCTGCCCTTGATAATTTTTGTTGCCTTTCTCTGTACCTTTTCTAGTTGCATAGATGCAGTTGCCATATGCTCTCCCTGCCACGGACCATGAGGGAGGGGGAAGTGTGCTGGCCTGGCCTTTGTAAGTGACATATTCCAGGCATGAGAGCTGGGAAACCTGGACTCCGCAGTGCTCCTGGCTGGTTTTGTGACATGCAAAAGCCGCTTCCACTGCCCACAGTGCCTATGAGTGGTGGACCGGTCTACTGGTCTGGCTGGCTGGTTGGCTGCCACTGTTCGTCTTTTGATAAAGTGTTTGGCAGGTGGCATTAGGGGTTGGAGGTGGTGGGGAGGTTAGGGGTGAAGGTGGGCTTTTCTTTTAATGAAGTTTTTTAAGGGAGTTTTTCTGTATTTCTGTATTTTTATTTTATGCTTTTATGTAAGCCACCCTGAGCTTTAGGGAAAGGACAGGATAGAAGTCTAAATTAATAAATAAATAAATAAAATATGGGCAAGGGCTCTGTGGCCGCCTGTCAATCTTGCCTGCCCCAGATGGAGCACTCTGGATTTCCTTATTGTGCTCTGTGCATGGCCATGAGTGGGTTCTTCGTGGCTCACAGGTGCGCGCATCCAGTGGCATCACCTTCAGATGGGTGGTCAGATCTGTGGCTCCTGGGTGGCCATGCGGGGTAGTATCTCACTTGAAAATGCCCTCTGTGTAACATAGACAATTTGTATTACAATGTGCCAGAGGCCCAAAGGAAGAAAGAACATGCAATTGTTTATTAGAACTCAGAAACATTAGCATTTTAACATGGTAAATCATATTACAACATTTTTGTTACTATTTGGGAAGATTTGTCTTTTCTTGTAAACATTTTCACATGGTGAAACATATTCAAATATTCTCTTCTGATTCTCATCCTCTGCCCTGGGTCCCAAAGTATTCAGGCCCTAGGCAGCAGAATGAAAATGATGCTTTTAAATCTGCATTTTGTTGCATTAAAGTGACAGGTGGAGAAACGCTCAGTAACTTCAGAGTTACCCTGACCAGATGATTTATTCAAAAGAGAATTCGTCTTCCCTAATTTGTCTCCATTTTCCACATGAATACATGGAATAATTTGCTACTCTCGATTTATTCAATATATGCCAGAGTCCATGAAGTAGATTTTTTGTGTTTAATAGTTTATGTTGAGATATTTTGGTATATTATTGTTAGTGAGTCCCCTTTTCTCTCACTTTGAAATATATTATGTTTCCCAACATTTCAAACGTTTTTCGTAGAGAAAGTTATTCTTCAAATATATTAAATTGGCTAAAGTCTGCTCTTGTTGGCATCAGTATAAATCCATAGCAAAACAACAAACTACCATGGTATAGCTCCACGGTTGGTAGCTTACAGTAGAATTTGTCCCATTAACTTTGGGACACTGCTCTGGATTTTTAGATGTTTTTCCTTATTTGTTCATTATATTTTGTTGGTGAATTAACATTACAGTCTACATCACATTGCTGTGCACTGAAACAGCAAAGTGTGTTTCTGGGGAGTATGCAGCTATTTATTTCTAGGAAGATGTTAGAGATTATTTGGTAAAAGTATTGACAGTATTTTTATCATCCTACTGCTGCTTAAGTTAATGAGACACAGTAAGAAGTGTCACATGTTTACAATGAAATCATGTTAAGATGTGGGCTGTGCTAAATGCATGGTGGATGATGTTCATTCTGCACTATTTGCCGTGTTTTCTTTGCATTTGCCATCCAACCCAAGTAGAAATATAACCAAAAATGTTGGTACATATAATATCTAGGACTTTCAGGGAAATTCTTTAAAAACTGTGCAACTACACAGGTAGTGTGTATATAAGTATCTAAATAATTAATCTGATTTTTTTATAGTTGTTGAGAACCCTCAGATTCATTTGGTATCATGAAAGCTGCCATAACAGAGCACCTCTGAAATTCAGGCCATTTATTTAGGTGCCAAAACCAGGAATAAGTGTAAGCATTTAAGGTTGAGATTGGCAAGAACAGGACTCTTGTGTACTCAATGGTATTGTTTTTAAAGAGAGCTTTTGCAGCTTCAGTACTTTAGATCATGTTACTTAGGACCCCAACTTCCCACTGTTCTCATGAACTTCTTCAATCAATGTTAGCTGTTCTAGAAAACTAACATGCTTGAACCATTCATTTGATAAATGGCACAAATACCCCATTAAATCACACATTAACTACCTTGATTGTGAGAAGATTAGGAAGTTTAAAGTGTACAAATGGTGAAGGGGCAAGCAGTGAAATGGCAAATGGGATCCCAGTAAGTGGAAAGTCAGTAAATCAAGAAATGAAATGCCCCAAGAGGTTCTCAGTATGACCAAGATGGTATTGGGAACTGAGATTTTCCATTTTGGTGAAATCTCATTTAAGCCCTAATATTTGCCTTTTAATATTTTTTTTAAGTACAGCGTTCATATTTATTTATTTATTTTATTTCAATTTAATACCTCGTCCCTCCTGCCATCAGGCAGCCAGGGGCAGCTTACAATATAAAAAAACACAAATAAAATTCAATATAAAACATTTTTAAAACTACAAAAAGGAGGGTGACATTTAGCACTCCCATCACCACACCACCCCCATCACCACTCTCCACCCTTTCACCCCTTTCCCCTACCAAAAGCCTGGCAGAACAGCCAGGTCTTACAACTTTTCCAAAAAGAGGGGAGGTCCAGGGCCAACCGCACCCCCACCAGAAGGGAGTTTCACAGCCGTGGCATGGCCACTGAGAATGTCCTCTCCTGCATGCCCCCCCACCAAAACTCGCGGGACCTTGAGCAGGGCACCCTCGGACGACCGCAGGGGTCGATCCAGCACCCGGGGGGTGAGGCGGTCCTGCAGGTAGGCAGGGCCTAGACCGTTTAGGGCTTTATAGGTCAAAAACAACACCTTGAAGTGGGCTTGGAACACTATTGGCAGCCGGTGCAGAGCACGGAGCACCGGTATTATGTGCTCCTGGCGGCCCAATATTGTGAAATTGCTCCACTTATAAAACAAAAAATTAAAACAAGAGTACTTTTTGTTGAGGAAAGTACACCAGCATATTTAATGCTTTATTTATTTATTTATAAACCACCCCCTCTTGTCCAACGGCAGCTCGGGGCAGCGAACAATAATAAAAGCATAATATAAACATATAAAATACATTATATAAAAATCAACTACAAAAACCTCAAAGATAGATGAGGCTTGAATATTTATATAGGACCAATGATCTACCTGGCACTGTACAGTCAGTATACAGGTCCCTAACCCAAAGGGCTTACAATCGAAGAGACGAGGGAGAGGTGAACATCAGAAGAGACAAGGATACAGTCATGAGTTTGAGAAGATGCAGGTGCACGTGCTTAACTTCATTACAGGGAAGAGTTTCTAAGTGAGGGAGGGAGGAGGAGGATGCAATTTCACATATGCTGAGCCAGGGAAAGCCTGACAGAAGAGGTAGGTTTTCAGTAAAGATTTGAAAGTTGGGTGGGAGGGAGCAGAATGAATGTATCCAGTAGGAATGGGAATTTCGTTTTTGGATAAAACCGAAAGTACCCAAAAATGACAATTTTAGATTAATCTGAAATTTTGGGGGTTTTTCGGTTTCGGTACTATCGGATTTTTGCATTAATTTTTTGTACCAGATTTTTATCATTGCGGTTTCTCCCCCCTTGAAAAACCACAATGTTAAAAATCTGGTACAAAAATCAATGCAAAAGATCCAATAGTACCAAAACTGAAAAAGAACCGAAATAGATGAGAACCAAAACCCAAATTGACCGAAACTGAAATTTTGCCCAGAGTCCCATCCCTAGTATTCAGGGAGAGAGTTCCAGGCATGAGGGGGCAGCAAAAGAGATGGGGTGAAGACGTTTAGAGGAACATGGGAGTCGCAAGTAGGCAAGGGTGGGGGCAGAGGAGGAGTGAAGCTCCTGGGCAGGACTGTGATAGGATACAAGAATAGAAAAATATGGGGGAGCAAGGAAGAGCCTTGAAGGTGAAGACGAGAAGCTTGTGCTGAATGTGTTCCCATATAGGGAGCCAGTGTAGGGCAGAGAGGAAGGGCTGAACGTGGTCAAAGCGACAGGCAAGTGGATGACTTTGACAACAGAGTGTTGAATGGAGATGGGACGAGATCAGAGAAGAGGAGACCAGTAAGGACAAAGTTACAGTGATTAAGGCAAGAGATGACTAGAGCATAGACTAGGTTTTTGCAGTGGCAGCAGTAAGGCAGGACTGGATTTTAGCAATAATATACAGGGCAAAGCGGCAGGATTTGGCAACAACCTGGATATGAGGCGTAAAGGAGAGCGAGGAGTCAAAAATTAATCTCAGGCTATGTGCCTGAGGGGCAGGCTGGTTGATGCATTATGCTATTTAAATTATATGAACAAAAGTAGTTTCTAAAACTGTTTACAAATAGTTTTCTCATCTGAATGTCATTTTTAAGCCAGCAGACGTAAGCTTTGCTTAATATTGTTGGAAAAACAGCTCCAGATGACATCACCTTTTGCACCAACAAACCCTAATGACCACTAGGGGCATTTGGGAGTAGAGATAGTGAGTTAGTGTAAGTGTCACTTTACCTTTCCTGATCTCTGCTTCTAAGCCCCCTCCCAGGTGGGATGTGCCCAGGAAGTTCCTATTTGGACTTCCTCCTTCTTCCTGACCATTCTCCATCATTCCTAAATTCTCTCTCTGACCTTCAACATGTCTGGCCACCATGCTGGTGGCACCTAGCTAGTAAGACTAGGGATAGGCCTTTCCTATCACAATGTACTTCTCAATAAAGTAGTTTACTTTAACCTAGAAACAATCTCCAAGGTGTTGATTACTACTAAGCTGTTGCTACTAACAATTCAAGCTGCTTTTGGGGTTTTGTTTTTCTAACCATTAATAAAAATTCCCAACATAGGGTTATGGGCCCAGAATCCTCCTGAAGATCCTAACAGATTTTTTGGAATTCGAATTGAATCTCGTTGGAGAAAAGCACAGCTTATTTTTGTACCTGGTTTTTGTTTTGGAACAAGACAAGCAGCATGGAGAAAACTCAAGGGAACTTCAACATTCCAAAGCTGGAAGGAGCGAATTTCAAAGAGTGGAGTTTCCTCATGCAATCTTGCTTGAAGAGTCAAGGTCTTTATGAGGTGCTAACAACAGAAAGACCAACGGCTGCAGGAGCTGAACAAAAGCATTGGGACAGACAAAATGAAAAAGCTCTTGGGATTCTAGGAATCAATGTAAGTCCTAAGCTGTTTATACATTTTGAAAATGTTACTTTAGCCAGTGAAATCTGGAAAAGGCTGGAAACTCTTTATAACAGAAAGAGCCCCAGCGAAGCCATCTCTATAATACAGAGACTGTGCAATATGAAACTCAGAGAAAATGAAAATCCTACTGAGCATATAAGTGAAATACAATGCCTAGCAAGAAGACTGAAGGTTTTGGGAATAGATATTGGAGACACTGGGATTGTGGCTTTTGTCTTGAACTCTTTACCAGCTTCTTATGAATATTTGAAAACTGCTATAGATATTTCAGATAAAGTTATTGAATTGGACTATCTATCTAGCAAGTTGCATGAATGCTTTATCAAAAGGGCAAAGCAAACCTCTACAGATCAAGTTACAGCCTTTAGCTCAAAGAAAGGAGTAAAGAAAGGATGTTTTTCCTGTGGTAGTGAAACACACCTACGTGTTAATTGCCCAAGTGCCAAGACAATGGGGAAATCTAAAGCACCCATTAAGAGCCAGACAGAGAGCCTGGAGAAAACTGCTAGCTCTAAACAGAAGGAGAAAGAGAAAATTAAAGGTTTTAACGCCATGTCAAAAGTAAAAGATGATGTGATCTATATTGATTCTGGAGCAACTGAAAATCTCCTCAAGGATATAGAAATGTTTTCAGAAATTGAATTGGATCACAAAGTACCTATTTCTCTAGCAGATGGGAGAAAGGTCTTTTCAGAAGGGCGTGGTCAAGCAAAAATATTTTGTAAGCTCCCAGATGGTGAAATTGAACAAGTAATCATACATAAGGCTCTGTATGTGCCCTCGTTGAAAAACAATTTAATTTCTGTGAAATATGGAGTGAAAAATGGCTGCAAGTTTGAATTCATGGATGATCATTGCCTTGTAACAAGAGATGGTGACTCAATCCTGTATGCATCTCTGGGAGATAGTGAGCTCTTTGAAGTCCATAGTGTCAGTGAAAATGCAAATTTAGCAAGCAATCTCAAGTGCACCCACAGAGACTGTGATAAAACTTGGCATCGCAGAATGGGACATAGAGATGTTAATTCAATTCGCCAACTTGAGAAGAGGAATTTAATTAAAGACTTTAAACTGAAACTGTGTACTGAGAACTTAGACAAATGTGGATGTTGCATTTCTGCAAAAAGTGTTAAGCCAGCTTTCCACAAGCTAGAGGAGAGAAAGTCTCAGCGCCCTCTAGAGTTGATTCACAGTGATGTATCAGGTCCTCTGCAAAGGAGCATTGGAGGAAACCTGTACATAGTTACTTTTATTGATGATTTCTCAAGATTTGCCTATGTTTACACTTTGAGAGAGAAAAGTCAAGTGTTTGAAAAGTTTAAAGAGTATGTTGCATTGGTCAGCAACAAGTTTGGGAGAAAGCCTCAGAGACTAAGGTCAGACAATGGAGGCGAATACACCTCAAACGAAATGAAATCCTTTCTGAGAGAACAGGGAATTGAGCATGAGACTACAGCCCCATACTCTCCTGAGCAGAATGGTGTTGCAGAAAGGAAAAATAGAACCCTAATGGAGATGGCAAGATGTATGTTGAAAGATGCAAGTTTGCCAAGCAAGTTCTGGGGAGAAGCAGTGATGACTGCCAGCTATCTGCAGAACAGATTGCCAACTAAAGCCATAGAGAAAACTCCATTTGAACTGTGGTTTGGACACAAGCCTAGCCTAAATCACATCAGAGTTTTTGGTTGTGATGTGTATGCATATATACCAAAGGCAAAGAGAAACAAGTTGAATTGCAGAAGCAAGAAAGGAGTTTTATGTGGATATGTTTTAGGAGGCAAAGGATACAGAATTCTTGATGTTGAAACTGGTAATATTGAAATTTGCAATGTTGTGTACTTTGATGAAAGACACAGACCAACCAAAGGTGAATTACCAGACCTGGAGCCAAGGATCCAGATGCAAGAGGAACCAAGTGAGCAGGCCTTCAGCTACCAAATGCCAATCTGTGAACCAGAACCAGCTGCAGATTCAGAAGGGGTTACAGAAGCTGCAGATTCAGAAGGGGTCACAGAAGCTGAGCCAGAACCCAGGCGCTCACAGAGGTCCAACAAAGGAGTTCCACCCTTGAAATACTCCTACCTCACCACAAGTGCAGAGCTGCAAGAACCCAGCACATGGAAGGATGTTGACAGGATGCCAACCCATGAAGCTGAAAAATGGAGGAAAGCAGCAAAGGAAGAGATTGAATCTCTACACAAGAACAAAACCTGGACACTTATGGAACTACCTGCTGGAAGAAAACCTGTAGGTTGCAAATGGGTCTTCAAAATCAAGCAAGATGCAGAAGGGGATGTACAGCGCTACAAAGCCAGACTAGTAGCCAAGGGATACTCCCAAATATATGGAGAAGACTATGATGAAACATTTGCACCAGTTGTCAAGCACACTTCCATCAGAACACTACTTAGCATAGCAGCTTCCAGAAAGATGCATGTTAACCATTTAGATGTCAAAACTGCATTCCTGAATGGAGAACTTGAGGAAGACATCTATATGCAGCAGCCACCAGGCTTCGAGCAACCTGGAAGGGAGAAGCTTGTATGCAAACTCCAGAAGAGCATTTATGGCTTGAAGCAAGCAGCTAGAGCTTGGAATGAGAAACTGAATCAGCTACTGCTTAAGGAAGGGTTCACGCAAGGAAAAGCTGACCCCTGCCTGTACTCAAGATTCAGAGACAATAAGTGGACTTATATCCTGACTTATGTTGATGATCTGATCATCTGTTGTGAACAGGAGCAAGACAGTCACGAGATTGTTGAGCACCTAAACAAGGAAGTAGAGGTGAAGGAACTTGGAAGCATCTCACACTACCTTGGCATTCAAATAGAAAAAGAAGAAGATGGAAGTTATCTTCTCAACCAGAAAGCAAAGATCAAGGATCTTTTGGAATGTCTGGGACTGACAGATGCCAATGAGGCCAGAACACCAATGGATGTCAATTTCCTGAAACAAAGGGAAGATGATGAGCCTCTGGCAGGCAACAACCAGTACAGAAAAGCGATTGGCAAGCTTTTGTACATAGCCACAGTGACAAGGCCAGATATTGCCACAGCGGTGGGAATCTTAAGCAGGAAAGTAAGTGCCCCAACCAAGAATGACTGGACTGCAGTCAAGAGACTGGGGAGATACCTGAAGGGTACCGCGCACTACGCATTGAAGATTCCAGTAAGCAGCAACCCTAGACTGGTGGGATACATGGATGCAGATTGGGCTGAAGACATAGCTGATCGCAAGTCCACCAGTGGACACCTGTTTCTCTATGGAGATGGAGCCATAAGTTGGACTAGCAGGAAGCAGTCACTTGTTACACTCTCATCAACAGAAGCAGAATACATATCAGCTAGTGAAGCATGCAGGGAAGCTGTGTGGATACACAAGCTGCTGTTGGACTTTGGAATTGAAGAGCCAAAGCCTACCACGATGTTTGAGGACAACCAGAGTTGCATTAAGCTCTCACAAATGGAGAAGTCCAAGTCTCGAACGAAGCACATTGACATAAAGTACCACTATGTTCGAGAGGCACAGGAAGAAGGGCTAATTGAGTTGAAGTATTGCCCAACTGAAGAAATGGTGGCAGATGGACTGACCAAGCCACTACCAAGGAATCGATTCCAGATGCTACGTGAGCGAATGGGAGTCGTGAGCCGGTGCGACAGGCGATGAGAAGGGGTGTTGGAAAAACAGCTCCAGATGACATCACCTTTTGCACCAACAAACCCTAATGACCACTAGGGGCATTTGGGAGTAGAGATAGTGAGTTAGTGTGTGTGTCACTTTAACCTTTCCTGATCTCTGCTTCTAAGCCCCCCTCCCAGGTGGGATGTGCCCAGGAAGTTCCTATTTGGACTTCCTCCTTCTTCCTGACCATTCTCCATCATTCCTAAATTCTCTCTCTGACCTTCAACATGTCTGGCCACCATGCTGGTGGCACCTAGCTAGTAAGACTAGGGATAGGCCTTTCCTATCACAATGTACTTCTCAATAAAGTAGTTTACTTTAACCTAGAAACAATCTCCAAGGTGTTGATTACTACTAAGCTGTTGCTACTAACAATTCAAGCTGCTTTTGGGGTTTTGTTTTTCTAACCATTAATAAAAATTCCCAACAAATATGTAGTTAAAGTAGAAGAAAAGAACTAAAGAAGCTCATAAACTAAAGAAGAATAAAGCATCCGCCTATGAAAGTACCTATCAGGAGAGAGTTCTTTATGAAGAATACAGAGAGAAGAACTGTTCTTTCCCTAATGGGCAAATATTACATCTTGCTTGATTTCATAGTCCTAAAATGATTTCAGTCAATAAGCTTTCATTCCATACTGGAATCTTTTACTTTGAGCAAGTGTTGCAGTCATTTTATAGCTACATTCATGAAAATTAATACTTTCATTGACTGATTATCCGAGATCTTGAAGGTTTGTTCTCTTGTAATGCTGGTAAATAACAGTGACTGTTTTAAACTCCATGAAATTGTACAGCAATTATAGGAGGATTGAAAGGGTATTTCTTTTTATAACCTATTGCAGAGAATGCTACCTTTTGGTATGCAAGGCTGACCCCACTGAAATGAATGGGGCTTATATCAGTTGAGATTTCTGAAGATCAGAGCCAGGCAGGACAATTTTCCACCATTAAAGTCAATGGGAGTCTTGCCATTTACTTCAATGGGTGGAGGATTATTCCTTCAGTGTGTATATGTAGGGCCAGTTGTTGCCAATAGGAATATACTAGAAACAACTGCGGAACAATGTAGTTGAAGTAGTGGTCAAAAATGGCCAATTTGTTGTTTATAAAATGATTCACATTTTGTATTTTAGCTTAAATCGAGGTGATTAAAAAGAAGTACGTAGTTTATAATCTCATTCCATTTTAACACACACCCAACATTGCAGGTTTTGGCTCATAAACAATGACAAGCAGTGTTTCAGAACAGAAATATAGACTGACTGTCATTATCCATATCTCTGTTTACTAGTTTTATTTATTTTTATTTTGTTCAGTTTTAAACACATTTCACCTAGTTGCTACTGGTGCTTCTGGCCAGAGTGAACGTTGCAACACCTTGTGTGTGAACAGGATTTATCTAAATCCCACTTTATTTAGAGAAATTTTCTAATATTTCAGAGATTTGTTTTAGTAGCTGGGTGATAAATATGTCAGTATGGAATACATTGTGTATGCATATATGGATTCTTATCAGAATATTTAAATTATATGGTTGTAATTTCACCATAATTAAACTAAAGGGAAAAAAGAGAAAAGGCTTATTTAACAGTCATTTTGATCTGATGATTCTGGACCAGGCAGTCGACCTTGCGTGTGTTATGGAGACCTGGGGCAGATAGCTCTATGGGGATGTTCCCTCTGACCTCGATGGCCGCCCACTCAATAGTCTCGTATCCATGTTGAATTTCATGTTGACGGAGGCCGTCGACTGTGTGGCTCCCAAGCGTCCGGTCCCGAATCACCAATAACACAGCTCCCCTTGGTATATGGGGGAGCTGCGGCGGATGAAGCCGGAAGGGCGACGGTTAGAGTGACTTATGCACTTGTGTGCATAAGTTGACTGATTGCGACATAGAGTCTGGTTACACACCTATGCCATTGCGGTGCAGACAGCAAAGAAGACTTTCTTTGTTGCCCTCATTGCATCCACTAAATCCCACCTGGCTGAGCTGTTCCAGGTGGTGAGGGGGCTGGTCAGTCCAGCCTCCCTCTGCCTGGGCTTAGAATCATCAAATGCTTGCTGTGGTTTGCTTGTGGACTTTTTTGAGAATAAAATCACTCAAATTCACCACAGTTTTGATGCAACTTTCTTAGTAGAAAATGGGTCAGAGGCAGTAGAAGCCCCGTCTTGTCTTGTTTTGTAGAATGAGTTTCGGGCTGTGTCACCCTTGGATGCGGGGGATGCTCTTGGGACTGTTCGAGCCACCTGTTGTGAACTAGACCCATGCCCGTCCAGGCTAGTTAAGGCTTGCTGGGAGATATAGGGGCTGCTGCTGGCGGGGATAGTCAATGCCTGCCTTAGGGAGGGCAGGATGCCGGACTGTCTCAAGGAGGCGGTGGTGTGGCCCCTTCTCAAGAAGCCATCTTTGGATGTTGACGCCCTGGCCAGCTATCGGCCAGTCTCTAACCTTCCCTTTTTAGGAAAGGTTATTGAACAGGTGGTGGCTTGGCAGCTTTGGGAGCATTTGAACTGGGTCAATTTTCTTGATCCTTTGCAGTTGGGTTTTCATCCAGGTTATGGCACAGAGACTTGTCTTGCGGCCTTGGTTGACGACCTCTCCCATGAATTGGACCGGGACCGTTCGACCCTGTTGATCCTGTTAGATCTCTCGGCTGCATTTGATACCATTGATCATGAGTTGTTGGTGACTCAGCTGCGGGACTGGGCAGGGATTAGTGGGACTGTTCTTGAAAGGTTACGCTCTTTCCTGACTGGGAGAACCCAGTGTGTGGTCCTGGGGGAGTTTTCATCTTCCCCCCGGGGCCTCGTGTGGGGTTCCACAGGGTTCCATCTTATCCCCTCTTTTGTTCAATGTGTACATGCAGCCTTTGGGGGAGGTCGTCAGGGTGAGATGTCGTCAGACCTTTCAGCTGCGTTCGACACAGTCAATCATGAGGGGTTGGTGACTCACCTGCGGGACCGTGCCGGGATTGGCGGGACGGTCTTGGACTGGTTTAATTCATTCCTGGCTGGGAGAACTCACCAGGTTGTCTTGGGGGAGTGTACGTCTTCCCCCTGGGACCTCACATGTGGAGTCCCGCAGGGGGCCATTCTGTCTCCCCTCTTGTTTAAGAGCTATATGCAGCCGTTAGGGGAGATTGTGAGAGGGTATCAGGGCATGCAGTGTCATCAGTATGCTGATGACACTCAGCTCTACCTCTCTTTTTCCATCGACCCAGGCCATGCAGTCTCATTATTTTCCCAGTGCCTGTCAGTTGTGGGGGCTTGGATGAGGTTGAGCCATCTGCAGCTGAATCCTGACAAGATGGAAGTGATGTTGGTTGATGAGGGCCTGAGGGACCCAGGAGTGGTTGAATCTCCTCTTGTGGGGGGAGGCGGGTTCACCCTCCCATGGTCTCGCAAGTATGGAGTCTGGGTGTGCTTCTCGATTCATGGCTCAGCCTGGAATCTCAGGTTGTGGCCATGGTGGGGAGTGCATTTCGGCAGTTACATCTTGTCCGGCGGCTTCGGCCGTATCTCTCAGACTCTGACCTCGCCACTGTCATCCATGCCTTCATC
>QEPC01015544.1:1332098-1348141 GCA_003113815.1 Sphenodon punctatus
AGGCTGGATTACTGCAATGCGGTCTATGTGGGGCTGCCTGAGAAGCTGGTCTGGAGGCTGCAGCTGGTGCAGAATGCCGCGGCCCATCTCCTTACTGGGGTGGGCCACAGGGAGCACATGACACCTGTGCTCTGCACTGGCTGCCTATAAAGCACCAGGCTAGGTTCAAGGTGCTGGTTTTGACTGTCAAAGCCCTTCACGGCCTGGGCCCTGCCTATCTACGGGATCGCTTCACTCCCCATGTGCCCGTGTGACCCCTGAGATCATCCATGGGAGCCTTTTTGGAGGTTCCCTGGGCGGCCACTGATGTGAGATCTTTTTCGGTGGCTGCCCCTGTGCTGTGGAATTCATTCCCAGAGGAGGCTTGGTTGGCCCCCACCCTCCTGTCCTTTCGATGTTTGTGTAAGACCTGACTGTTCCGCCAGGCTTTTGGCGGGGCGGGGGGTAGGGTTTGGGAGGGAGGGAGGGGAGTTTTATGATTTGTTTTAAAATTTGTTAGTTTGTTTTTAAATGTTTTATTGTTAATTTTTTTGTGGTGTTTGCCGCCCCGAGCTGCCTTTGGGCAGGAGGGGTGGGATATAAGTTTTAAATAATTTTTTTTTTTTTTTAAAAGTGCTGATGACACCCAGATATCTCTCTCATTTTCTTCCGACTCAGGCCTGGCAGTCTCGGTGCTTACCCAGTGTTTGTCAGCTGTGGGGGACTGGATGAGGGCGAGCTGCCTGAAATTAAATCCTGATAAGACGGAGGTGATTATTGTGGGGAGGGCCGAAGGAGTGATGGCCCCATCATTGATGGGGTCCGTCCTCCCTTGGTTTCTCAGACCCGGAGTCTGGGGATGCTCCTGGACCTGCAGCTCCACCTGGATGCCCAGGTGATGGCTGTGGCGAAGGGGGCCTTTTCACCAATTACATCTGGTGCATCGGCTTAGGCCGTACGTCTCAGACTCTGATCTGGCCACAGTCATCCATGCTTTTATTATCTCGAGACTGGCTAACTGCAATGCACTCTACATGGGGCTACTCTTTGTGCTGGTTTGGAAGCTGCAGCTAGTGCAGAGTGCGACGGCCCACCTTTTGACTGGGATGGGCCGACGCAAGCACATTACACCAGTGCTCCGTGCTCTGCACTTGTTGCTGATAGTTTTTCGGGCCCAATTCAAGGTGTTGAGGCTGACCTTTAAAGCCCTAAATGGCTTGGGCCCCACCTACTTGCTAGACCGCCTCACCCTCCGGGTCCTGGATTGGCCCATGCGGTCGGCCAGGGACACCCTCCCTGGGATCCCCCGGGTTTCCTGGGTGTCCTCTATGAGGGCATTCTCTTTGGCTGTGCTGCGGCTGTGGAACTCCCTCCTGTTGGAGGTCCACTTGATTAACGACCTCCCCTCGCTCCGTAGGCCTGTTCCACCAGGCCTTTCCTGAGGGAGATGGGGTGGGTGGTTGGGTTAGGGTGGGTGGGATGGGTTTTATACTGTTTTAATTGTAGTTTATAATTGTTTGTTTTCATATGTTTTTAAATGCTGTGAGCTGCCCTGAGATGCCTGAGGCAGGAGGGGGCAGCATATACATTTTAGAATAAATAAAATAAAAATAAAAAATTTAAATTTTTAGGGAACAATTTATATAGAGCAGAAATATATTTTTAGTTTGTGGTAAGCCAATGTGGATTAATTTAAAGCAGCCAGCCCTGCACAAAAATCCCATTCAATCCAGTCTGAGGCTGACCATGCTGGGGCCAACGCAAGGTCAGGGCTGATACAACTGAGCCCTTCCCAGCCCAGGTCCAAAAATAATCTTCCCCTCATGATGTCATGATGCTGAGTGGAGTTGGGATAATGGTGGCATTAAGCCTTTTCCTGGTGTGCGCCCTGCCCGCGCAGAGCACTGTAATGTCACAGTGGATGGGAACAGTATGTTAGGAAAAGGGAGGGTGGGAAGCACTCCCCTCTTTGTTGCCTGATATGGCCTTGCCCTTTTCGAGTGTCACTATGCATGGGATGGACAGGTCCTCTTGACATGGCAGGTCTGCTTGGCATGGCCAGGACCAGGAAGCCCGGCCCACGTCTGAGGATTTGGGCTGGGAGGGTTCCTGAAACAAGCTGAACCTGACCAGACACTTAGTATGTGATCAGGTTTGGTCTGGTCTGCAGGGTTCTACCACAAAGTCACTATATTGAAATAATGTGGGAAGATGTTCGTTGTTGTAAATTCATACAGTTATGCCCTGTAATCATTAATTTATGCCTCTCAACGTCTCTCTGAGGCAGGGCAGGTGTGATCACCATTCCGTACTCTCAACTTTTAACCAATCACACATACTGTATCTACTTGTCTTTCTGACATCACTTCTTGGATAGTTCTCCACCACCTGAAATTAAACTTTGTATACTGTCTCCTTTGTAACTGTTGCAGGTTAGCAACTCTGAAGTTCTTCCTCCACAAAAATTCTGTATACATTTTCCTTATTTTCTGTAAAATCTGTCCACTCCAGTGGCTATAAACCTATGGTCAACACATTGGTCATCTTCCATATGCATCTTCCAGCTCTCCAGCCTTCCATCAACTTTCTAGCTTCCTATATCTTTCCCAACTTTAGTCCATCCAAAATGTCACCCATCTTTCTTTATTGCTACTCTGACCCTAGGTAAAAACAGGTGAGACTATGGTCCACTTTGGACCGAACTTCACCTGCATGTCTGTGCAGGCCCTGCCAGATATTGACCCAGGATTTCCCTGGGCTGTGTCAGTGGATAGCCCAGGCACTGACCTTGAAAAACCTCTGTGGCCACAACCCAGGCTAAGGCCCACCCACCTGGGTCAAAGCAGGTTACAACAGACTATCATGTTTGTTCTGCAATGGTTGGCTGTCATTGGCCACCATGGCTGCCTGTCATGATAGGCGGCAGGACGCTGGGCACTGTGTCCAGTTGGCCTGGCCACATGTTCATGGTTCTCCCCAGGTGATGGGTACATTTGTTGTGTGGCTGGACCCACCCTGAACCACGTCTATTGCAGCTTTCCACCCTGCCCCAGGTTGCTACTATGCCGAGGTCATGTTTGTTTTTCTTCTTTAGTCCCTTCACTAGCTCTTGATCTCATTTTATTTTTATTTTTATTTTTATTTTTATTTTTATTTTTATTTTTATTTTTATTTTTATTTATTATTATTATAGTGCCATCAATGTGTCTAACATTGAAAAAAATTGTGATAAGAAAAGTTTGTTATTCATCATCACCTTCAGGAGTTCTAGCACCACTTACATCTCTTTTATCTTTTCTTCAAGCTCAGTCCATTTCTGATTCTGTTCCCAAAAGTCTTTGGGCTGCTTCATCCGGTTCTCCAGCTCCAGTTTTGGAACTTTTTTCACTCTCCATAGTCCCCTTTGCACATGGAACAGTCTCCTAAACTTCCCGTCATCCTTGAAAATTACATGATATCCACATCTTCCAAGATGAATTGAAACCATAAGATCACTCTTTCCCTGTGTCTCTCCTTTTTAGTTTCTCTCTGCGTTTGCTTCATGCATAAAAATGCATTTCTTTGTAGGCAGACCTTCACAGAGCACATTCAGTGCAGTGTTGTGCTTATAAAAAAATAAATTATAGTTAATAAATTAGATTATCATTTTAAAATTGGGCAAAATGAGGCATAGAGAGATGAAGTGTCTAGTCTAAAGTTATAGAGAATTATTGGCAGGATTAGCAATGGCATTTCCAGCTTTGCCTCCTAGTTCTGAGCTTAGCTTCTACATAGTAGGCCCTTTTCTGTGGCTGTTTCCACGTGTACGAGAATGGGTAGGGGGATGGGTGTGCTGTCACGGTCGGTGGAGATGGCCCTTTTTACACAGACACTCTAACGCCAATAAAATGGGTGTTACATTTTATTATACATGGTACACGGCAACACTGCAGCCCTTCAACATGGGCCCTTTTCACATAAGATGCCTCCACCCAGTTTTGCTGGGTGGAGATGGGTGGAGGCGTCTGTGTAAACACCACAGGTGGTGGGTGTAGGTGTGTGCGTGCTCCCATGCAACACCCATCTCCACCCACCCCCCACCCATGGAGCAATCAGCATTGGATGGCCCGTAGGTGGAGATGGGAGGGTGATGGGTGTAGGTGGGTGTTCATTTATTTTTATCAATTTATTTTGTTATATTTCTATCCCACTCCTCTTGCCTCTGGCAACCCAGAGCAGTGTACAATACTAAAATATCACAGTAAAATAGACACACATACAAAATATAAAAATACAAAAGTCAAATAAAATAAATAATCACTAGCAGGACAACACCCCCTCCCCTCCCTCCCTCCTCCTTCTCCCCCTGCCAAAAGCCTGATGGACGAGCCAGGTCTTACAGTTTCGGCAGAAGGCCAGAAGATCTGGACTGAGACAGACCTCCACTCAGAGGGCATTCCACAGTGATGGTGCGACTGCTGAGAATGCCCTCCTGTCTGTCCAGACCATCAATAATGTGGGAACTCCAGGAGGGCGTTCCCAGATGACCGCAAAGGCTGCCCTGGAATCCGGGGAGTGAAGCATGCTTCAGATAAGCGGTGTGTACCGGGAGTGTGCACGCACAAACACCCACCGCCTGTGGTGTTCACGCAGGTGCACACCTGGGGCACACCAATCCCCCCACTCACCACCAGCCCATTTCCATGGATGCCCCCCACTGCACACCTGCCAGAACAGCCAGTCGGACTCGCCCCACAACAGCTTGCCCCACCAGGGCTTACCAGGGAGTGACTGGGCACTTTGGCCCCTGTTTTTACTTAAGATAAGTGGTTCTTGGGGAATCGAGTGGTTCTTGGGGAGTCTTTTTCATCATACTGAAACCTCTCATGTGGACTCCCGCAGGGTTCGGTTTTGTCCCCTCTCCTGTTCAACGTATACATGCAGTCACTCGGTGATGTGATCAGGAGGCTTGGCGTGTGGTGTCATCAATATGCTGATGACACCCAGCTGTATCTCTCTTTTTCAACAGACCCAGGTCCTGCAGTCTTGGTGCTTACTCGGTATTTGACAGCTGTGGGGGACTGGATGAGGACTAACCTACTGAGGCTGAATTCCGACAAGACGGAGATGATGTTGGTAGGTATGGAGATGGTGGCCCCCTTTATTGGCAGGGTGTGCCCTCCATTGGTACCCCAGGTATGGAGTCTGGGGTGCTCCTCAACACGCAGCTCTGTCTGGATGCCCAGGTGAAGGCTGTGGCAAGGAGTAGCTTTTGCCAATTACATCTGGTGCAACAGCTTCAGCCATTTGTCTCAGGCTCTGACCTGGCCACCATCATCAGTGCTTCCATCACCTCCAGATTGGACTACTGTAATGCACTCTACACAGGGCTACCCATGATGATGGCTCAGAAATTGCAGCTGGTGCAGAATGCGGTGGCAGTTCTGGTAGAACTGGGCCGCTGGGAGCTAATTAGACCAGTGCTCAACTCTGCACTGGCTGCCGCTGGTTTTCCGGGCCCGATTCAAGGTGTTGGTTTTAGCCTATAAAGCCCTAAACAGCCTAGGCCCTACCTATTTGTGGGACCGCTTCACTCCCTGGGTGCTGGATCGACCCCTGTGGTCATCTGGGGGCGCCCTACTCAAGGTTCCCTGAGTCTTCCGGGGGGTCACCCAGGGGAGGGTGTTCTCGGTGGTCGCACCACGGCTGTGGAACTCCTTTCCGGTGGAGGCCTGGTTGGCCCCGGATCTCCCCTCTTTTTGGAGAAGTTGTAAGTTTTGACTGTTCCACAAGGCATTTGGCGGGGGAGATGGATGAGGGGGTGGAGGGATTTTTTGGGTATGGGGTTATTTTCTTTTCCTCCTTCTAGTTGTTTTAATTGTTGTTTTGTTTTTATTAATTGTAAGCCGCCCTGAGCTGCCTGTGGCAGGAGGGGTGGGGTAGTAAAAGTTTGAAAATAAATGGAAAATAAATAAATGAATTCAGTTAGTGAACTTATCTTTTTGGGGTATAGTTTACAAATGTGTGTTTGAAGGCAGATTTATGAAATTAAATATATTGAACTGAAGATTAGATGTAATGGGGGGAGGGATTTGTGGCCAGCTGATCCCATCATTCACTTTTAACTCGGACAAAACTCTCGTCATGGCAAATGGAAGTTTTTGGCAGAGTAAAAAAAAAAGTGCCTTTTATATATGTTAGGAAGCCAGACAAATAAAGTGGTGGTCTCATTTTATTCCTTTGTTCCACATTTTAGCATTTGGACACTGCATTTAGCAAAGCTAGCATCTCTCACTCTATGATGTGTTTATGAAATTGTTCACTAGTGAAGGCAATGGGATGATTATAGCTTAATGGTGAACAGGCCTTTTAGGTCAGCTGTGTTTTGGTTAATGGGTCAATTTCCCCCCATCTGGCACAGTCATTAAATATTGAAGACACAAGGGGAAGCTGCTGTGGACATTTGGAATATTTTCCAGCCTTTTTTATGTGCGTGTCTGCGGGTTTTTTCTACTTTGAACTGCTGTGCACTGTCTGCGCCATCTGTATTGTCTGTGCTTCTAGTATATCTTCTTTCTCCATCAACCTACACCATCCCTTTGAGCTTGATGAAAGATTATATCATATCGCGTAAATATATCCACTGACTCCCTCATTACTTGGAGACTTGAGCATCTCCATCTTATTTGCACATTATTTAAACTCCTGAGAAATAGGCAGAATTTGCTTGCAAAACCACAAAACGAGTTGTCATGCAGCTTTGTGAATCTGAGACACATACCAAGAATTGAAAAAAATGTCACGCATGTCTGCCAGAGGGAGATTGGAGTCATATGCTTGTGGTTGGAGGTTATCTTCTAATGTACAGTCTTCTGCAGTTGTCTTTACAGATCTATTTCTCAGATATCCAAGCATTTTCAATGGGTTTCTTTTTTGGTAATTATCTTTTGATGTGGGATCATATAAATTTGATTTAGCAGCTTCACTGTTCCCAGCATTTTGATTTTGCCATACTTTCTGGGATTTCATTTTTGTGTATCCTGTTTTGTCTCCTCCCCTCTAATTCTTGATCTTTTCTGAGTACCTACAAGCTCTTTACTTCTGAGGATTGCTACGCTGGAACTGCCCGTCCTTAAACTTCCCTCTGATTTAATAGCTTGCAAGAGCAACGGCATGTAATGGTGCTACAGAATGAGGCCGCTCTTTTTGTTGTTGTTTTTATTTTTTTCAAAAGGATAGTTTTATGAGGCTTTTTGTAGTCCTTCAGGGACAACAAATTACACAATGGCCCAGAGTTAGCAAGCAATATAAGTATCCCAGCCATTAAATTGAATTATTGGAGTCCTTCTCATTATCTTTTGTTTAAAAACAGTAACCTTCAGTGTGGTAATCTGTTACCTAAAATCTTCCTTGCAGAAAGGTGATGATGAGTAATTTGACTCTTGGTATTATAGGCAAACAATGCAGCAGAGTTTATTGAAATGGGAGTTAGATATAAATCCCATAATAAATTAATCCACTTAATAGAAAAATGTACGTTTACAAGGGTAATGCAAGTAATGAAAGATTCTTGCTCTTTATAAACATAGAATTAGTGTATTGTTGGTCCCATGGGCCTTACTGAATATGCGCAATAGTCAGTATATTAATGCACTTTATATAGTTTGCATTTTAAAGACACCACGCAGGAAGCATGCAATGTATTTTCTTTTTTCCACATTCATCTGATAGCTAGTGTTGTTTTGATTTCTCTAACTATAATGACTTGGGCTCTGCAGACTTTAAGTTTTTGTCTCCAAAGGAATGGTCTTTTTGTAAAGGAAAAATTTTGAAAATCTTTTTCCTAAAGTGTGGATCAAACTGTGTATGTGTATCAGGGTGTAATCGCAGTTGTTCTGTCAGCTTCACCACATTTATTTTAATCTCTGAATTAATTTTCCTAGGTTGCTAGGCAATTTTTACAGTTTTTTAAAAACAGTTTTATTAGGAAATGTCTAATTCAAATTCTCAGTCATTTGTGCTAACCTCCTGCAAGACACATTGAATAGCTTTACAAACATATTTAGCAGAATGCCTTATTGACGTGGGTCTGATTCTGCATACTTTGTGCACCCTATGTTCTTAGTTCAGTAGGAATTTCACACACGTGGGTGGGTGGGTGCACCCGTGAAAATGCCACAATTGGTGCGGGGGAGATGGGTGGGCGCCCATGGGAACACCGTGGATGGTGGTCCGTGCTCCCTCAACCCACCTCCACCCATCACCCATGCATGAAGCAATGGGCGCCAATGCCTGATGCTCCATGCGTGGTGATCGGTGGAGGTGGATGTGCATCTGTGGGAACGGTCATACACCCACCTCTGGTGCACACCAGTGCCCCCCGCCCCCACTGCGGCCTGTGTGAAAAGGGCCATTATATCTTAATGGTGTTCCTCTGTGTTACTTTGGAATTCTTTGGTAACTCATGCGGAGCTAGAAAAGTGTGCATCCCCATGAGTCCCCTCTGAATCCATGATGACCCTGAACAAACCATGATACAATCCAGATTTTTTACATTGCTGACTTGAAGGGTGTTTGGCAAGCATATATCCATACAAGTTACTTATAGGCATACCGTAAAAACAACACTGGCAACGTAAATGTAAAGTGTTAATAAGGCAGGCCAAGAGAGATTTTGAAGGGAGACTTGCTAAAGAGGCAAAAACAAGCAACAAGAACTTTTTCATATACATCAGAAGCAAGAAGCCTGCTAGGGAGTCAGTTGGGCCATTAGATGACAAGGGAGTAAAAGGGGTGCTCACGGAGGATAAGGACATTGCAGAGAAGCTGAATGAGTTCTTTGCGTTGGTCTTCACTGCGGAGAATTTTGGAGAGGTACTCAGGCCAGATCCTTGCTTTGTGGGCGAGGAATTGGAAGAGCTGTTACAAAGCAATGTGACGTTGGAGGATGTTCTAGGGCAAACTGACAAACTGAATATTAACAAGTCACCAGAGCCAGATGGCATTCACCCCAGAGTTCTGAAGGAACTCAAATATGAAATCACAGACCTACTGTTAGTAATTTGTAACCTGTCACTAAAATCTGCCACTGTACCTGAGGACTGGAGGGTGGCAAATGTAACCCCGATATTTAAAAAGGGATCCAGAGGCGATCCTGGAAACTACAGACCAGTAAGCTTGACGTCTGTGCCGGGCAAAATGGTGGAAACCATCATTAAGGACAGAATTACAGGGCATGTTGACAAACATGGCTTAATGGGGAAGAGTCAACACGGATTTAGTAAAGGTAAGTCATGCCTCACTAACCTGTTGGAATTCTTTGAGGGTGTAAATAAGCATGTGGACAAGGGAGACCCAGTAGATATAGTGTACCTGGATTTCCAGAAATCATTTGATAAGGTCCCTCATGAGAGACTATTGAGAAGATTAAAAAGTAATGGGATAGGTGGTAGTGTCTTACTATGGATCAGAAACGGGTTGAAAAATAGAAAGCAAAGGGTAGGACTAAGGCCTTTTTTACAAAGATGGTGCAGCAGCGCCGATGGGTGGAGATGGGTGTGGATGGGTGGGTGAGCACACCCAGCAAACACCTGGCGGCGCCGAGCAGAGAGACATTTACATGGACAGCGCCATGGGGGGTGGCGGGAAGGAAAGGAAAAAGGCCCAGAAACGCCCAGCGGCCAAATCCCGGTAAACACCCGGCAAACACCTGTGCAAGTACATGGATGACCAGGACCGGTGGAGAAGCCCCGCCTGACACAGTGATGGCACAACATGGCCGACCAAGGGCAAACAAAGCCGTGCAATGTGGCCCTGCCCCCCAGCAGCCAGGACCCGCGCATGTGGGGTGGGAGGGAGATGGGATGACAGCCGCTACAAAGGAGCCAGCTCCACACAGCCCCAGCACAGAGCCCAGACCACCTGGTGCCAGGCCCCCCTTCCCCTACGCACACCCACAGCAGAGCCGCACACGCACAGCAGGCAGCAGAAGCACACAGGGATGGGCCCACGGCCCATGAGGGGCAAAGAAAGGGGGGAAGCTACCCACACAACACAAGCAACACCCCCACACACCCCGCAGAGGCACCTGCACAAGGGGAGAGGTCACAGTAAAGCACAACATGGACACACCAGGAAAGGAACACAAAAACCTTTATTAATACAGGGAACCAGCAACAGGGGGAAACAACAACAGGGCATGGAGGGGGACGGGGCAACAGAAGGGGGGGAACAGTGTCAGCAGAGGCAGACCCGGGACAGAACCCTGGTCAATACAGCCAGTGACCCCGTGCCCGTCGCCCAGCGCTCAGCCTGCATGAGGTCCAGATGGTGCAGCTGCTCCAGGACGAGCAGGAGGAGCTCCAGCAACTCCTTGCTCCTGGGTCCCTGCTCCAGGGTCCGCTCCACGATCATGGCTTGCACTGAAGGGGACAGACGGAGTGGAGACAGCCATCCGATCAGGCCGCAGGCACCAAGGAACAGAACCCCCCACAGAGGGACACAGGCACAGGGCCCAGTAAAGTGGCAGCAGACTCACAGATGCCATCGAACAACTGGCCCACCGCCCGCATGTCCCATGCCGCCCACTCCAGCTGTAGGACCATAGCCCCCAGGCGCAAGATCACCAGCAGCACAACAACAGTAGCTGCAGGAAAGAAGGGACAGGGCAATGGGGAGTGCCAGGACCAATGGGCCCTGGGAGGGCCAGGGGCAGTGACACCACCAGGGGCATCCCACACACACCGAGAGCCATCACCTGGAAGACCACCCTGACCCCTGCACCAAGGGTGACCAGAGGGGCCAAAGCCTGGGGACAGCACAACCCCTACTCATGCTCAGCCGCCCAGCACCCATAGTCCCGCTGCCCATCCATCGCTGCCACCACTACTGATGGGCCACACCAACAGGGGGCAACAGCAGAGGTGAGGTGAGGAGCAGGGGGTGCCAACACACCAACACACAGGCGAGGCCAGGGGGTGCCCGGCCGATGGCGGTGGCCCATACCTCCCCTGGAGTGAGCACAGGCACTTGCGTCCAGCAGGAAAGCCACCAGGGGAACACCCGGTGCACACCCAACAGGCCCGGAGCCCTCCAGTACGCACCAAGCACACCCCCAGCACACAACCACACAGATGGGGGCAGGAGGGTCATCAAGGGGAAGGGGCAACCAGCCGCCACAGCAGCAACAGAAGCAAGGCAGGACAGACCATCACAGTACAGCAGTTTATTGGTTCCAGGGGGACAGGGGCCCCCAAGCACTGAGAGGCTGAGCAGGGGGGTGCAGGTGGACTCACAGCTGGGCAAGAGATGCACAACAGGAGGGCACGGGAGCACCCGCGCAGAGTGGGCGAGGGCACTGGGTCAGCCCCAGCGACAGGGAGCAGTGGTCACACAGAGCGGGCAACGGGGTCTTGGGAACTAGGCGACAGCCAGACGTGATGCAGACGGAAGTGCACAGCCCACCCAGAGGCAAGAGGGGTGTGTGTACTGGGCAATGCACGGGACAGGGCACCGCAGTGGCCGCTAGCATCTGGCGGTGAGGGGCCACTCATGGACTGTCTGGTAAGTGCTCCCGGGGAGGTGACCCCAGCACGAGACCCTCCCACGCGAACAGGCCCCGTCGGAAGTCACGGGAGCACACATCAGCATCCACCAGGAAGTGGGGAAGGAGTCGGTCCCCTCTGGCGGCTGCAGCCCACACAAACGGAAGGTCCTGCACCGATCGAAGGGCAGCGGGATCCTCACCAGAGGGGTCCCCGGTTCAGAGCGATCCTCCAACATCAAGGGACAGCAATCCCAGGTCCCACAGGAGGGCCCCCATGGGATGCTGCGCGCCTGCAGGAGGTTGCTGGTGTACAGGGCAGCAACAGGGGGACCCCCAGACAGCAGGGTGAGGCTGAAACCAGGTAGCTCCATCAGCAGACGAGCCGCCATCACCTCCACATTGGTCCATGGCATGACAACGGCGGGCGGGCGCCCCCACGGAGGCAGCCACAGTGGGGTGAAGCCAAGCTGGATGGACTGGGCCCGGCATGCTGGGGCCCCGACCTGGTGACCCATCGTCCACATGCACTGTGACAGGAGCTGGAAGCCATCCATCTTCAACAGGGGATCACTCACCAACAGCCAGAGGGCCCTCAACAGCATGTCCGCACAGGGCAACCACCGCTCCCCTACACCCCTGGATGAGGGACACGCAGGATTACTGGCCATGGCAGGAGTGGGGTCCGTTCCAGTGAAGCAGCAGGCAGGAGATGGAGGTATGCAGTGACAGGCCGAGCACGGAACGTGTGGCTACCCTTGCCCACAGGCAGCCTTGCATGCCAGAGATAGTCCATGGACTGGGCGCTGCAGCCCACACACAGGGCAGAAGGGATGCAGCACAGGTGCCGAGAGATGGAGGCCATGGTTGGGCACAGAACCAGGCCAAGAAGCTGAGCCAGGCATTGTATCCACACTGCACACAGCTGCAGCAGGCAAAGGCTGGCCTTGACTGGGGGGACTGTAGCGTGATTGGGGGAGCAGGGATATGCTGCAGTGCACGTAGCCCCATCCCCTCATGGCGGGCAGGCAGCCCACGCATCGCAAGGATGCACAGCTGCAGGCGGTTGGGTGTGGGGTGTAGGGACTGTAACACGGGGTCGAGCAGCACAGAGAAAATAGCAACCCCAGGCTGGGTGGACACAGAGGAACTCCTGCACCACCAGGGGAGAGTGGGGTGTGGGCACAGTCCATAGAGCAGAGTGCGCTGTGGCCCCGGCACGTGCCAGCGGAGGTGTGGACCTGGACCATACACCCATCCTTGTCCTGGTAGTGTGCATCCTGTACAATGTATGTGAGACAGGGGGTGCTGCCCTGGACCACCCACCACCTGTGTACAGGGCCGCCCCCGTATCCCTGTACCAACCTGCCCAGGGAGGTGCATTCCGGCACATCTCAGAGGAGAACAGGGATGCCATCTGCCACCGCATCGTTGGTCAGGCGGCCAAACGCTGGGCAGTGCCTGACCTATACCCATGTCCATAGGCCTGTGAACCCCTTCAATAAATCAGGGTACTACCCTTCACCTGCAACAGTGCCTCTATTCCATGTGTGGACTGAGGGTTCCCGGGAACGGGTCTCGTGGGTAGCTTGGGTGCGATCGCCCTCCACTTGCTGTTGGCCGCGGAGTACGCAGCCCCCAGAAAGCCCTACTGGCCAACACTCACCGGCTCTCCTGAGCAGGTTCAGTGTACACCTGTTCCAGCCACCTCCACTGCATGAGGCGGCCCCATCGGCTGAACAGGGACTGTACAGAGCCCCCAACATGCCAGTGCCCCCCTGCACACTGCAACACACACACCCGCCACATGTCCCAGGACAGATGAAGCAACTGCAAGGTAGAGGTACAACACATTTATTGGAGGGGGACCTGTACAATGGAAGGAGGGTGGGGGTTAACATCTGGGGCACCCTCTCCCCCTCTTGGCCACACCACCGGGGCTGTTCCCTCCCGTTTCCTGGCTGACCTCGCCAGGGGCACCTTCCCCCCCTTGGTCTGTGGGGTCTATTGGGGGGGGAGCGTATTGCCCCTACCCCTGGCGAAGGCGCTGCCGTGTGTGCGGGAGGTCACGATGTTCCCATCCATGCAGAGGAACTTGTCCAGCTCCTCCTGGAACTCGGCTGTGTGCATGGCCCGGCCGGACTTGAGATTGTTGTCCTTGATATGTTTATATCCGGACCTCAAGTCCTTTGCCAGCTGCATGCACTGGGTGACATCCCTATTGTACCCCTGCTGCTGCATCTCCTGGGCTATGGCTTCATAGACCTGTCCGGTCTTGTAGCTGTGCACCAGGTCCTGCTGGACCCTTTCGGACTGCCACACGTGTATAAAGTCCCTGATCTCCTGCCTTGTCCAGGGCTTCCCCTTTTGGGACCCACGTGTGGGGGGCCAATTGGCTTGCCAGAATGGAACCTGCCCTGTGGATGTGGTAGCTGTTGTAGTGGTGGTGTCTTGTTGGAGGTAGTGCACTAGGGGTTACTATGGCTCCTGCTGGTCCCCTCCACCCACCCGTGGGGCCTGGCCCCCCTTCCTCCCCTGGGGTTTCCTTCTGCTCACCTGCCTGTCTGGGAGGCCCTCCTCGGCCATTGTCCTGGTGGTGCAGTGCTCTGTTGTCTGGGAGCTGTCCTGTGGGGATGGGGGACCGGGTTATGCTGCTGCCCCCTGCCCTGTGTTCCCTGGCTCGGTGGTCAGGGCTTGGGGAATGACCCTCCCCTCCCGGGGGGATGGGTTCCCTCATGCTCACCTCGCTCTTGCTGCTGCTCCTTGGGCTGTGCCCATGGGAGGTGCTGGGCTTGGGGTCGTCCACCGGGGGGGTCCTCGGTGTGGCCCCTCTGACCTGTGCTGGAACACGTGCGCCGTGTTACTTTCTGGCGCTTTCTCGCACCCGTTCCCCCCCACGTGCCTCCCGGCCTGCCCCCCTGTCAGCGGTCCATAACACCCCCTTGTGCCTTCAGCCTGGGGTGCTTATCCCCCCTGCACCACCTTGCTGGGGCTTCTCTCCCCCTGGGCACCCCAGGGTCCCCATGCTCACCTGGCCCCTTCCCCCGTGTGGGGTGGCGTTGGCTCCCGGGACCTTCTCATGGGACTTCCTGGTTGCCATCGTGGGAGCCCGCGTGCATGTGCCCTGGTTCCTCCCTCCTTTACACGCTCTCGACCAGACGTCCGGCATCCCCCCACCATGTGGGCATGTCTGCGTGGTGGCGGGTGTATGCCTCATGGCGCTGGCACAGTGGGGCTCCGCTGGTCCGTTTCGCGTGGGTGTGGGTGTTTTGGCTTTTACACGGACGTTCGGGTGTTGAACATCCATTTCTACCCACCTCCACCCATTTCTACCCACCTCCACCCTCGTGGGTGCTCCCTGGGTGTTGGCAGGTGTCGGCGGTTGGGTTGTGCACGCACCCCCACCCACTCGTGGACATTTACACGGATGCTATCCCACCCATTCGATGGGTGTTTCTGAGTGTTCGTGGGTTGGTGGCGTCCATGTAAAAGTGGTCTAAGAGGTTGGTTTTCACAATGGAGAGATGTAAAAAGTGGTGTGCTTCAGGGATCTATATTGGGAATACATTTGATTAATGTATTCATTAATGATTTGGAAAAGGGTGTTAAGAGTGAGGTGATCAAATTTGCAGATGACACCAAGTTATTAAAGGGAGCTAAAACACGAGCAGACTGTGAGGAACTGCAACAGGATTTTACGACACTGGGTGCCTGGACATCTAAATGGCAAATGAGATTTAATGTGGACAAGTGCAAAGTGTTGCATGTAGAGGAAAATAATCCAAACTGTGCATACACAATGCTGGGTACTAAGCTAAGAGTTAGCACTCAGGAAAAGGACCTGGGGGTGGCTGTGGACAATACAATGAAATCCACAGCGCAGTGTGCAGCAGCAGTTAGAAAAGCAAACAGAACATTAGGAATTATTCTGAAGGGGAAAGTGAATAAAACTGAGGAGGTCATAATGCCTCTATACAAATGTATGGTGCAACCGCACCTCGAATATTGTGTACAGGTCTGGTCACCCCATCTCAAAAAAGACATAGCTGAACTAGAAAAGGTACAGAGAAGGGGAACAAAAATGATCAAGGGCATGGAAGGTAGTGGTGGGACCCCGGGCCCATTACCGGCTCCCGGATTTACCGGTTACCGGTTCCACGAAAACCGGATTCCCGGATTAAATCCGGTATACCGGTACCGGATTTATTCCATTAGTTTCAATGGGGCGCTGTGTCCCCATTGAAACCAATGGAATAAATTCCTCCCCCTCCCCCTCCCAGGCTGCGCGGGTGGAAGGGGGGACACCCCCCACCCACCCTGCCCAGCCTGGCTTTTTGTTTTAAAAAAGAAAAGACTAAGAGTAAGACGGTGAGGCGAGCCCCCCCCCAGCACCAGCGGCTGCGGCGTCCCCGCAGCCGCCGGTAAGTATGACCCGATCCCTGAGGGGGGTGGGGGTGTTTAACACCCCCACCCCCCCAGGGATCACCCCTACAGTGCGCTTGCCGCTTACCTTTGGGAGCTCCGGCGGCGGCGGGCGGTCTGG
>QEPC01015544.1:1354919-1366058 GCA_003113815.1 Sphenodon punctatus
CTGGGCGCGGGCGTGCACCTTTGGCTTGTGGCTATGGGGTGGGGCCCTGCTCGCCTGGAGGGGCTTTCTGGGCGCTGCAATGCCTGCTTGTATCAACCAAAGGTTATAACAATATAGCAAAATCTAAAATACATATATATAAAAATAAATAAATAAAATATACATAAGCTAAACATCCGCCTAAACATAAAACTCCACAATGGAGCGGGTCCCAAGGGGGTTTTAACTGTAATCTCCACAACCCCCTGGCCAACCCTTAGTAGTGCACTTCCTTCCCATACATACTTCCAGAAAAGTCCAGTTAGTTGTCCTTTCTAACAGATACTTAGCAGTGTACCATACTTATTCAGAATGGAAGACCGCTAATCCCTTTTATAAAATAAAGCCATATACCTATTTAATTACATTGGTTTATATCCCATATCATCCCATTCAGGGTTTAATCTAAAATATCCCCAACTCTTCCCCGGGGCTTGAATACAAGAAACTCTTCACCCCTACTTAATTTATTCTAATCTGTTCCTAGCACAAAAACACCCCCGGCTCTCACTGAATTCAACTTATTCAAGATCCCCCTGTATTTGGTTAAATCATAAACACCCTACTAGTCAGCCTCGCTCACAACCAGCCCATGGGCCCCCCATATCTAGTACCCATCGACTGCCAAAGGAGATAGTTGCTGGTCGGGGGCACTCAGGGCTTCAACATATGCCACCCCATGGACGTCTAGGGAGATTTTAATTCAGTTGACCGCACTCAAAAAGTGTGCAACCTGTATCGAAACCTGAGGCAAGCGATCCCCCAGCAAATAAACCAAAAGTAATACCTCAGGACAGCCAGGTAAAGGTGCCAGCAGTTGAATAAGATAAACTCCCCTCTGTGTCCATAAAGGGGGCAGTACAATAAAATATGGGCCAGGGAGACTACGGCTCTCAAAGAGCAGGGGCACAAATGCTCGGCCAAAGGGGTCTGGTTGTATCTGCCAGTCATAACAGCAGATGGAAAGGCATTCCACCTTCCTAATAAAAGCAGCCTTCTGGAATTCAGTGGGATCCCCCCATCCAAAAAGGGCATAGGCAAGACAGTTATGTTGGCCAGCTGAGCATAGAGGCCAATGGCTTTGTAGGCTTTAAGCTCAGCCCAGACCTCCTGCCATATAGAATCGAGCAGTCGGTTCAAGATAAATTTCTTTGCCCCCTTAAATCCCAGCTGGGACAAAGCCCCAATAGAAAAACCCAGCTGTCTAATTTTCTCAGCCACCAGTCCCAACCAAGGGTTTAGGAAGTTATCAGACAGAACCAGCCGAGCTCATGGGGCCACCAGATTAAAAAGGAGGCGTAAATAATACGTAATGGCCCCTTGCCAGACCCTGGCCTGCAGGGGGAGCAGATCACACTCACGACAGAGAGCCTGCATCGGAATGCCAGGGGGGGCCATCAAGATTGCCCGTGCCACCCCGCCTGGAATTTTTCCAAATCCCTCAGCTTACTCAGTGCCCAAAAAGCACCCCGTACAACAACTGGGGCACCAACTTATGGCTATAAAAGTAAATAGCTGGTGCAACTAAGGAACCTCCCCCTGCCGCAGCTTTAATTTGCGCTGGAATTGTAGTTTCTTAGACAACAATAAGATTCAGTATTAGAACCTTTCAATTGGGATTCATGTTAAAACAATCTTCTCAATTGTTGGTTATTTTACCAAGTATATTTATAGGAGTTCTGCACATTGAACAGTAGGCCAGCCAGTTGCATTCTACATTCTAAAACTAAGGCCACTTTCACATGTTACCAGGGAGGCAGGGAAACATCCATGAATGCAATCACGGCTCTATTCTCATGGGAATTAGTGTGCGTTGGATGAACTGTTTTGCGTTTATCCTGTGAGAACACTTGTGCATGACCGGGTCCCCAGCGTAGATTTTATAATGATGGGTTTTCTCGTGGGATAAATCGGAATATCACATATGTGCACTAATTCCCATGAGAACAGAGCTGTGATTATATTTCCCTGCTCTCCCCAGTAATGTGTGAAAGTGACCTAAGTGCCTTTCATTGTTGAGAAGAAACATCACCCAACAACCAAATGTGGTAGTTGGGGAGAAGCAATGATCACACTTTTCACTGTTCCACTGTGTTCTGATAATGACAGAAAACCAAAAAAGAGTAATAGATGATAGCTCTCTGGAGGTTTACTAAACCCTTCATGTTCAAAAGAGGTAATATTTGCAGCCAGCATGCTTAAGACTCAGCATTCTAACACTGATATTAGCAGGTTTCCCAGATTATTATTTTTTATCCTACCATCTCTTGCTAAGTCATATTTGCTTTGCACCTTAATTGTAGTATGTGGTGGTGATTTTCTGGTAATGGTTTTACATTTCCAACGCGGATAACCTATGTTGTAGATCCGATGCAGCAGAAGCATGAAGAAAGTTTTCTATTTCAGAGTAGGTGAGAGGACTCTGATGGGGATGTTATAAAGTATCTTTGCAATTTGCATTCCTGTTATGTTTGATAGGGGTGGGACACCAGGGAGAATACCGGGTGCCAGATGTATCGGTATCAGATCTCCCAGGTACCGGATATACCGGTATCGGCATACCGGATTTTTAACATTGGCTGTGGTACCGGATTTTTTACATTGCGGCTATTTACTTCAATGGCCTCAATGTAAAAAATCCGGTACCATGGCCAATGTTAAAAATCCGGTATGCTGGTACAGGTAAATATCGGATTTATTGATTAAGCCGATACACCCAAATACCGGCAATATCGGATCTCGGGAGAACCGATATTCCCACCCCTAATTTGATATCATACTGTGTTTATCAGGCAAATCCAGTTCTGTGCAGTACCCAAGAAACTCTCCATCTGTGAGGTCCCTCAACAAATAGAAGACAGGAAACGCAGTAAAAAAACCCTCTAGCTAATGCCATAAAGGTGTGCCACCAAACTACACCAATGCTCCATAAAAACTGGCTTTTCGTTTACTTTCCAGATTCTCCTAATACACAGATTAAAAAAAAACAACAACCAACCAAATAATCCATTTGTAACATAAGTTTATAACTAAACACTTTACATGTTCTAAAATAATGAAGGAACCACAAAGCAATTAAACGTTGGTGTGGTGTACTTTTATAATACTGCACTGTTTACATAGAGCTATTCACTGTGATTAAAGATACTGGCAGGGAGTCGGAAGACCTGTGTTCATTGCCATGGTTTCCCCTTTTTGATTTCAGCTACGTCACTTTAGAGCTGGATTTTATGACCTCTGCTTCAGTGCAATGTAATGGCAAATTCATCCCCATAAACTTTGTGCAATTTATTTCCTCATCTATCAGATACTATACCTAATATACTATCTCCTTTCCCCTACCTTTTATGCCTTGTACCTGATTACAGTGCAGTGTAATGGCTTACTCACCCCCATAAACATTGTGCAACTTAGTTCCTCATCTAGCAATACTATACCTAATATACTATCTCATTTCCTCCACATTTTATCCCTTTATTACCTGATTTTGGGAACTGGGACTGCAGTATTACCAATGATCAAAATTTATGAGTAAGCACCCAGCACTCATTAAATGAGGTGAAAGTTATTAGGGCTCCATGGGTGTATGCTTATGCTTTGGACAGTTTGGTTTAAAGGTTGCCCACCATGCTAATTATCAAAAACAGGGAGTTACAACATTTTGTGCAATGTATCATTAAGTGAAAGGCACGTTACAAGAATGATTCTTGGCAGTGGCATAACACAAGTGAAGAGTGGGTTGGTGCTCCCCTTCGTGGCATGCACTAGTTGATAAACATAAAAGAAATATGCTTTTTGCTGTGCTTCAGTTGCAGGAACACCACAAAATGTTGCAAACCTTTCTGCTTCCTAATTGCTTATCACTATACAATGCAACGAACATAGATGCTTCTGTGTTCCCCTATAAGTAATAGCTGATATCTTTGGAAGGTGTCCAGGATTACAGAGTAACTTTCCAAATTATTTGTGTGACCTTTTGTCAGAAACATACACATATTTCAGATCAATGACTATTCCTTGTTAAGAAGATGGTCATTACAATTTCAGGTAAATAAATGAATTGGAAGTCTTTTCTGTATCATGCAACTGGAAAAAAAACCCATCTTGAATAAATAAAACACAATAGAGCATGGCCGGATAGGAAGATTGCTTCATTGTGTATTTCAGAGATAAAGGACTGTCAAACTCTTTTCACCAGCCGATCCACATGATGTAGGAAGAGTTTAGTGAAGATTTTCAGTTCTGATCAAACACAGTAGTCTGCTGAATATCAGGAGTTAAAGTTGAAAAATCTCTACAAGAATAGAATTTTTCATGTGATTCCTATATGCCACATTGTCCGTAGAGAGTGAGAGTAAAGAACAGAGTACAAGCAATAGTGAAGACAAGATAGGTAACATTTGTTTTATTGCTGCAATTTTCACAAAAGGAAAAGTACTAGCACCTCTCAGAAGGTTTGTGATTTGGGGGAGGTTTGTGGAATATTAAAAACCCCTGGCTACCCTTGCACATCTCAGTTCAGTTCAAAGTCAAGCCCTTAGGCCACATACTTTCCCCAATGATACTGGTGGCTGTTCTGCTGCAGATTGAGGGC
Source organism: Sphenodon punctatus (assembly GCA_003113815.1). Classification (NCBI taxonomy): domain Eukaryota; kingdom Metazoa; phylum Chordata; class Lepidosauria; order Sphenodontia; family Sphenodontidae; genus Sphenodon; species Sphenodon punctatus. The sequence goes on from QEPC01015544.1 coordinate 1,359,553, forward strand.
AATATTTGACCTCCGTAGTTCTTACCCAGATTGATTAGGTGCCAGGATTAATTAGAGTATTGGCAGGGACAAAACATTGAGTCTAGAGTAATACCAGTCATGAATTTTTCATTTTATATCACTAATTTTATAGGGATACTTGCATATCTTTAGAAAGTAGGTTGCATACGTGAAATTTGATCATATAAAAAATCCTTGTTTTATAGTCCAAGCTGGAAAATGATCACCAGATTATTTTTATCTCCCTCTGTGGATGTTTCAAACAAGACACCCCCACGCATGCCCATCTACTATCCATGTGGGGGAAGCGCTCATGTAAATTCAGTACATGGCGGGTGGGGTGGGGTACTCCTGTGACCCACACATCCCCACATACAGGTCAATCTGGGGAAAAAATCGAGAAGGCCCTGTGGGCGGGGGGAGATGGCAGAACGGTGCTTGGGGAGAGGTCCCCCAGCCATCCGGTGCTCGTATGAACAGGGAGACCCACCCACAGCATGGCACAGGTCTGCCAGTACCATGGAGAATCTGTCATCTGAAAACATAGAGCAGGTGCGAGACTGTCCGTAGCATGGTTGACCCCTTGTCCCGCCCACAGCACTGCTGGCAGCCCTTAAAGGATGTGCACATGAGAAACAAAGCCGGTGTTGCTTAATATATTAATGATTTGGAAAAGGGAGTAAAAAGTGAGGTGATCAAATTTGTAGATGACACCAAGTTATTGAAGGTAGTTAAAACCTGAGCAGACTGAGAGGAGTTGGAGGAGGAACTTGTGAGACTGGATCATTGGTCTGACCCAGTATGGCGCTACTTATTTCCTATGTTCTTAATGCAAAACTATGGGTGAAAACAGACATGACACTAACAACCCTTTATCCATCCTTGGTGGTCATTTATGCATGTTTCAGGGCTGAATAGTGCAACAATACAGCCCTGCAATATGCATAAATAACCACCAAGGCTGGTTAAAGGGTGGTTAGCGTCCTGTCTGTTTTCAACCTATGGCTACATTAGAGAAATCTAGAGAATTTTTGAAAAATCTGAAGTTGAATGTTTCATCCCTTTTTACTGGTTTTTCTTTTTTATAAAAATACATCTAAATGGCAGATGAAATTTAATGTGGACAAGTGCAAAGTGATGCACATAGGGAAAAATAATCTAAACTATATGTACACAATGCTGGGTTCTAATTTAGGGGTTACCACTCAGGAAAAGGACGTTGGAGAAATTGTGGACAATACATTGAAATTCTCAGCTCAGTGTGTGGCAGTAGTCAAAAAAGCAAACAGAATGTTCAGAAAGGGATAGAGAATAAAAATGAAAACATCATACATTTTCTATATAAATCTGTGGTACGACTGCACCTTGAATATTGTGTGCAGTTCTGGTCACCCCATCTCAAAAAAGGTACAGAGAAGGGCAACAAAAATTATAATGGGTGAATGGCTACTGTACTAGGGGTGGGAAGTTTGGATCTTCTGGTATCCGATACTGCTGGTATTTTGGTGTACTGGCAGTATCGGATTAATCCGGTATTTGGGGGGTTATTACCGGTACCGGATCTTTTACATTGCGGCCATTGAAATGAATGGCCGCAATGTACAAAAATAAAAGAAAAAAAACAAACACTTTCCCTTCCCAGTCCAGGCTGCGTGGGTGGAAGGGGGACACCCCCCCACCCACCCTGCCCAGCCTGGATTTTTTTTTTTTTTTTTAATTTCCCCGAAGTCCCCGGAAGGGTTTCCCCGGAAGGCCTAGAAATGCTGAAGCCAGCAGCCACAGCCAGCGCTGAAGCCGCCTAGAGCGCCACCACTGCCACCCGGAGCGCCAAAGTTAGGCGATCCCTGGGTGGGGAGGTAGGGTGATCCCTGGGGTGGGGTGGGGTATTAAACCACCCCCACCCCAGGGATCACTCTAGTACTGACAGTACCTACCTGCTGGTGTGGGCTCTGGGTCACTGGCGGCGGCCCAGAGCCTGCACTAGCAGGGACTTCGGGGAAATTTTTTTTTAAAAAAAAATCCAGGCTGGGCAGGGTGGGTGGGGGGGAGGGTGTCCCCCCTTCCACCCATGCAGCCTGGACTGGGAAGGGAAAGTGTTTGGTTTTTTTCTTTTATTTTTTTACATTGCGGCCATTCATTTCAATGGCCGTAATGTAAAAGATCCGGTACCGGTAATAACCCCCCAAATACTGGATTAATCCAATACTGCCGGTACACCAAAATACTGGCAGTATTGGATACCGGAAGATCCGAACTTCCCACCCCTAGTTACCAGTCATCTATGGCATGAATGAATGAATGAATTATATATATATATAAACTCACGAGTCGCTCTACTTTCATTCCCTCTCTTTTCGGGCCCTCATCCTCACTGCAGTGACAGCAAACAACGCAACGGCTACTTCCACATCATCCCTTGATATTATTATCCTCTGCCTGATAGAACTAGTCAAACACATGCCTGTTGACTGCAACATCATGGTACGCACCTGGGTATACAATAAGCAAAACAGCAGGTAGTGAGCTAAATCTTCCACACACCTTTCTCTACAAATGCACAAGCAATTTACATAATCAACCCCCTCAAAACGCCCCAGCCTAACAGCTGTATGCATAGATTGCAGTCTCAGAGCTGTAAAGGTTTTCTGCTGCTGGGGCCAGTTCAAAGATTAAATGTATCTGGATCCCACAGGTCCTGGGAGCCAAAACCTATACCAGGGGGAAACCTTAGAACATGCAGCTTCTGCCTGGTCTGATTGTCGGTCAATATCCCAGACCTGCTAACTCAACAACCTTCTGGCCACCTCAATAGGGATAGCTGACAACATTTCCATAGAGAACCCCACATGCCTAATATGATGAGGTACTTGGGGCAGCCCGGCATGCTTACTATGTGCTTCTGCACCAAGTTTCTCCATGAAGCATAATTTAGGGAGTGACCTTGGGGGGAGCCCAAACCATTTTTAGCCAGTACTTGAGAAGGTATAATAATGTTTCGGGCATGATTGATATTACCCCCAGTTTCAAACGTACCACTGAGGATGCAGTCCCACAAGGGACACCCAAAAAGCCCTTCAACCACAAATTTTGCACAATTTCCAGCACCTCCCATAAACCTGAGCCCCATAGGTCAACTGGGGCACTACTTTTGAAACAAAGTTTTTCAAGGTGGGTTTAACCAACCAACCACCCTCAGAATAAAAAAAAAATGTTAATAGGGCTTGGATGGATGAGGTAGCAGCTTGCTTAACATGCTGCATGTGTGGATCCCATGAACCTGTCATGGAGAACATAATCCCCAGATCAGTTCTTCTCTCTGGCACAGGCGTCCAAAATCCTGTAACATATGACACAAACCCATTCAAGACTGAGAGAGTAAAATGGTATTGTCTGCATACATCAGAATAAAAACCCTCCTAATCCCTAATTTTGGAGCCAGATAGACATCGTGGCCCTGACAAATAAATTGTTAACATAGATGTTAAACAATATCAGGGACAACAAACAACCCTGTCTAACCCCCCCTTGTTGTAAAATTAGGGAAGATAAGGAACCTTTCCAATCAACAGAAATGTGAAGACTAGACCCCGCCCACACACCGACTTTCCAATATTCTGGAACCATCCCTGATTTGTTAATCAGTGTAAAAAGGTGCGCCAGGATGTAATCTTAGAGAAATTACACAATCACCGTTGAAATGAATGCGACTTGCACCCCCAGAGCACTTAAGAGGATCGAATACTTGAAGGTGAGAAAGAAGTGCGGAGACTGAGACAGACAGGCACAGGCTGACAAGCTTGTGGGGGTTGATAGCCTGGCTGAGGAAGTTGGAGAAGTGGGGAGATGAGGACATTCTGGTAGGGGGAGAAGAATGAAAGGACACGCCGGTTGTAAGAGGAGAATAAGGAAAGGTACAGCAAGGCTGCCTGAGGACAAAAGGAGACCAGTTGGTAGAGTTAAGAAGCTTGGATGAGGCTCTTGAGGAAGCACTGGATCAGGGCAGCAGGAGGATAGGGTAGCAGAGGAAGTATCCACTGGAGGTAGGACAGTTGCTCGGGGAGAAAGAAGAGAGAATATACCTTGTCCAGGCCACGGAGAGCAGTTGTTGGGCAGAGATAGGCAAGCACTCAGTGGATTCAGAAATCATGATCTCCTCCCTCAGATCTTGAATTTCACTTCAAAATAATGACATTTTAAACCATAATAATTGTTAGTTTTATTTTAGGTTGTATTTTCTTTTGTTGTAATCCTGAGAACTGCAAACTGTGTTTTTACAAAATGAAAACCGAGGGTGCTCTTAGACAAGCACCTCCCCCACGTACTACCTACCCATCTCCCACCCATTATACATGTTGCAGGGCACCCATAGGGCCCCACTTCAGCCTCATGTACTGCAGGCCTTCTAGTGCCGTGTGTGGCAGTGGAGGAGGGCACTGCCAGGAGGCGACGCTGAGCCGCTGAAGTTTGGGGCCCTAAAACAGGCCTGCTGAGTTTGAGGCTTGGTGATGTGCTCGGGCTGCTGCCACTCCCCTGGCATGGCCCCTGCTGCCTCTGGCACGTGCCCCATTGCCTTCCCTACGGGCAGCAGACCATTCTCTCCTTCCATTCTCCATTTCTCCCTCCAAAATAATGTTTTTATATATTTTTTTCTATTTTTTTAAAAAAAATGTATTTACATTTTTTATCTAATATTAGATATCTATCTTTCTACACTAAATCTAACTGCTATAACTATTCTAAATGCTATCAACTATTAACTAAATGGATTATCTATCACAAAGGCCTGCTCCTCTAAACCTGCTCCTCTAAACGCTGGGGGGAGGGAGGGAGGGAGGAAGGAAGGAAGATTGAACACAGGGAGGGATAAAAAACAAAAAATAACACCTAAATCCATCTAATATAATCTAAATAAATGATAATATGGAGGTAAATGGTTTGGATGGGTGAAATAGGAGGAGGATGGCAATGGATTGGGAATAGGAAGGAACAAAAACTGCTGGGAGAGGGAGCCTTCTGAAATGCCTGCTGTTCAGGAACAGTGACTAGCTCAGAAGGTGTTGGGAAGGGGGGAGGCAATCAGTTTTGTTTCTTGCAAGCCTCTCCACCCCTGGTGCCTGGAAGTCTGCTCCTCAGCTGACTTCCCCTCCCTGTCATGTTTTGCCTTCCAGTGACACGTTTTTGCCACCGGAACACGATCCGAACTGACCGAACTCTTTGGTCATTTCAACGTTCAGAATTGAGTTCGGTTCGGTCAGTTTGGGTTGGGATTCGGGTTCGGGTTCGGTCGTCCGAACAGGCCGAGTTCGGACTGAACTCCGAACTTCCAAACCGCGTTCGCCCATCCCTAGCCCTCAGTTTGAGACAGCTGGAGTAGCTTCTACAGGGAGCTTGGAATCAGTAGCAGGTAGGAATGCAGAAGGACTTCCTGTGCTGGAGAACTGACCGCTGTTATGGATGTGGACAAGGGCATAGGAGCTGCTGCCAGGAGAGAGTGGGTGGCTTGGGAGTTTCAGAGTAGATCCCAGGAAAGAAGACTTCTGTAGGTTCGGGAAGAGAAAAGTGTTGGGAGCAAGGCAGAAAATCTTATTGACCTCCCACTCAAGTACATGGTTTGCCTTAATGTTTCACTTTGGTTGGATTGGGAGTTGGCTAATAGGAGAGCCTTAAACACTTGACCAGACCCCAGGGTCTTAAGAGCCACATGGCAAGCACAGAGGAAGTTTCAATGACTTTAGATATTGGTAAATAAGGTGTTTCAAATCATGAGGTGCCACAGAGACATAAAAGTTTTTGTCTTGTACATCGCTGTCAACTTCCAATCAATTGGACCTGTGCCAATCCTGAGCCCCATATTTATAACATCATCCCTTCCTCTGGGTTTCCTTTCCCATTGGGTCTCATCTCCTTTGTGTCCGTACGTTAGATTTTAAGTTTTCCCAAGCCAGGCACAGCATTCATTCTTGGGTGGTTGCTCAGTGCAAAGCATGTTGTTATCTCCCAGTAAGTAACATAAAAAAATACATCTGTGCTGTATACATGTTTTGAAGAAACATACTGGTTTGACTGCATGGCATGGCATGGGGATGCATTTATTTCTGCATCTGTTGATTCCAGAGGTTATTACCAAAACATTATATTATAGGGATGGGCGAACATGGTTCGGAAGTTCGGAGTTCGACCCGAACTCAGCCTGTTCAGACGACCGAACACGAACGCGAACGCGAACGCGAACATACCAAACAAACCGAACACCGAATGGTGTGTATATATATATGTGTATATATATCCATGTATGGGCGAACAGATCGCCCATATATATCCATGTATGGATATATATACATCCCATATATATGGGATGGAGGGGAATCACAAACAGAAGAGGAGTCTGTAGTGAAATACATACATACTCAATGAGTCTGTACAGTGAAATGCATAACACAAGGTTTCAGTTTAAGGTTTAAGTTTCATTTCAGTACAAAACTGAAATGAAACTTAAAGCAATCTAA
>QEPC01015544.1:1366238-1382853 GCA_003113815.1 Sphenodon punctatus
TGATTTAGTTTTAGTGTTTGTAGGAGTAGGTCTGTGTACTTATTAGATAATCCATTTAGTTCATAGCATTTAGAATAGTTAATAGCAGTTAGATTTAGTGTAGATATATATATATATATATATATAATATTAGATAAAATAAATAAATAAAAAAACCCATATAAAAACAACAAAAAAATAAAACAAAAGAAAACCATATAAAACCCAATAAAAAACCAAAAAAACATATAAAAAACAAAAAAACACCCATAACAACATTTCCCGAACGGCCGAACAGTCTAACCGAACGGCCGAACAGAACAGCCGAACCCGAACTCGGCGAACTAGCCGAACTGCCGAACCTAACGGATGAACTGAACGCAGCCGAACCGAACAGACGAAACGAACGCAGACGAAACGAACGGCCAAACCCGAACCACGATCTGTTCGCCCATCCCTGTTATATTATACAAATGGTAAAATATCGTCTCTCTTCTTCTATTTTAATTGCAACTGTCTCATTTCCCCCTGGTAACAGCAACTATTTTGCACAGCAGATTGGATTCTGTTAGTGCTTAATAACAATCTAAACAACCCTATTAATACTTTTGGCTGGAGCTTACTGCAATTATATTGAGGGGAAATTATGCATTTACCAGAATATTATTTACTAAGTGTCCAATGTGGTCAGTTTGCGACCTGGCATATTGTGACTATTCTGTGGAGTAAGACCCACTGCACCCTGTGTAGCCAACTGTTGTGCTTTTCAGTATGAGGCTGGGAATTTTTGGTGCTTTCTTAATTTCATAACAATGAAACTCACAATAAATTTAGTGAAATTCTCAGGAAGGAAGGGTCTAGGGCTTCTGACTGTAGAGGAAAGCTGGAGAATGTGACTACAGAGTCCCCTGTGAGTGTGGAGTCAGTGTTTGGAAGGCTCCAGTTTGTTTGGATTAGCTTCAGTGATTGTCACCTATTGATGTGAACAATGTGCTTTGAATGATGCAGGTGACTAGTTATGAATTAGATCCCTACCCATACTGGCTGGTGAAAGCTAGCTGTGTGCCGTATGTAGCTGTCTATGGTTGTCAATGCTTCTCTTTAGGAAGGCCTCAAAACCGATGGTCTCAAAATGTGGTTGTCTGGCCCCTGCTGACCTCCCCCCCCCAAAAAAATCTGTTGATGTTGGTTCCCCTGCTAGCTACTGGCCTGTCTCTAATCTCCCTTTTTAAAGGGATGATGATTGGGCAGGTGCATGTGGATGTCATCAATTTCCTAGACCCACGTTATTAGTCTAGCTTTTGTCCTGTGTGTGGTACTGAGACTGAACTCATGGCCTTGGTCTATGAGTTACCCCTTGAGATCGACAGGGGAAATTGTACCTTGCTGATTTGGCTAGATCTTTCAGCAGCCTTTGTGAGCTGGGATTGTTATGACTGCCATGACCTGACAGATTCATGGGACTGCTCTTGATTAGTTCTGTTTGTTCTGTCATGGAGGTGCCAGAACTTGATGATGAGTTGTTGCTTGTTATTCTCTCAGGACCTTCTCTGTGAGGTTGTGCCGGATTCTATCTCATCTCTCTGTTTCAATGTGTATCTGAGACCACTGGGTGAGATCATATGGAGATTTGGTGCCATCAATATGCTGATGACACCCACTTCCAGCTCTCTCTCTTTTAAAAAAATCTGATGCAGGTCCTGCAGTCTCAGTGCTTTCCCTGTGCCTAGCTGCCATTGGAGCCAAATCCAGACAAGATTGAGGTGACAATGGTTGGCCAGTCCTGCAACCTGGGTGACGTAGGCACACCTGTCAGTGATGGCGTTCACCCCTTTTGGTCACTCAGGTTTGCAGCTAGAGGGTGCTCTGAACCCATTGCTTGCCTGGAACATTAGGTTGCAGCGGTGGCCAGGACCACTATTCACCAACTCCGTTGGGTGAGAAGGCTGTGACCCTTTCTATCAGATTCAAACTTGGCCACTATCATCCACACCTTCATAACCTCGAGGATAGACTACTGCAATGCGCTCTACATGGGGCTGCCCTTGATGTCTGTTCAGAAACTGCAGCTGGTGCAGAATACGATGGTCCATCTTCTGTCAAGGTTGAGTCACCAGGAGCACATTACATGACTGCTCCAGAGTCTGCACTGGGCCACTATGGGTGTGCATCGAGGACTCATTTTATTTTTTGTTGTTGTTTTTCTTGTTAGGGCTTTTGGTTTTTCGTTACAGATAATTTTGTTGTTTTTAATTTTCATTTTTCATTGGTTATAATGGGAAATGGAGTTTCAGCAGTAACATCTTCATTTTGTATTATTTTTGCATGGAATTTGGTCAGATTGTATCAATTACCCAAGAGATCACTACTACTAATTTTCATATAGATTGGATAATGGTTCCCAATGTTATTAGCAATTTAGATTCATGGTTTGCACACATATTTCCAGCTGTAATGTCTTTGTTTTCCATCCAGAGTTTGTGAATTTGGATTCATTTTACTCACTATGCAAGGGAGCATCCCTGAAAAGTTTTAGAAAGATTGGGTAAAGGATCCTGATTTTATAAGCAATTTAATCATTTCATGGTTTGTGCACCCATTTCCAGCTGTAGTGTCTTTGTTCCCCACCTGATTTGGATGAAATTTGGATATGTTGATCCCCTCACTGGAGGGATAATCCCTGCCATATTTCAGAAAGATTGGATAAAGAGTCCCAATTTTATAAGCAATATCAGTTTTGTGGTTTAAATAGAAGTTGCAAATTTCCTTCAATCACTTGCAGGTGTTGCCTCTGTTTAAACTGTAGAGGTTTTACTAGATGCAGAGATCTGCTTTTTGGAGCATTTTCAGAGAGAGTGAAGAAGATAGGAAGAGGTGGGCAGAGCAGAGGTGAGGACGAGCAAGTGCTAGAGGTACTGGCACAGACTTCAGTCATTTGCACCCCAAGGTCTGTGGAGGCATACATGGGGGAGAGTAGCTGCTGAGTTCTGATTTTCTGAGCACTTGCAGTGAGGCTGAAGACTGCAGCACACACAGTCAGACACAAAGAGCACTGAGCCAGTCTACCAGTCACACAAGATCTAGCCATGATGGGGGCTGTGAAGCTGACAGCAGCTTATATTTGCTCTCCAAAGCCCAAACCACACACCTTGCTGATTGCGGTGATTGGGTACTGGCAAGGTGAAAGCCTGGGCAGTATCTCCAGAGAATGAGCCTATACTAGTGATTCTCTTATGTTTTTCACAGTTGTACAAGATGGGTTTGTGATGCCAACTGGCACAGCAGAACTGTCAATCACGTATCCTCATTCTGTGCTGTGCTGTGCTTGCTTGTTACTAGGAATTTAACCCCCTTTGCGTGTTACTAGGAAGTTGGAAGCATCTGCTTAGGGAAGAGCCAATAAGAGATTCTCTAATGTCCTCTGTCACAGTACTGCAAGGTGTATTTGGGATGCCAGTTGGCCACCCTGGATGTGTCAATCATGTCTCTTGATTGTAGGGATGCTTCTCCCTCCCCTCTGCCTTGATGCCTGAAGTCCTGGTTATGTCCTGAAATTTTCATTTTTGTCCCAAAATGTTCAGGATTTGTCTTCGCATGTCTTCTGTTAAAATCACAAAAGTTCAATTGCTAATAAAATTGGGGCCTTTTATCCAGCCTTTCTGATAATCCCTTGGGTGAGCGGTACAATAAGTCAAAATTTCATCCATATTGGATGGAAAACAAAGATGTTATTGCTGGAAATACGTGTACAAACCATGAAATGTAAATTGCTTATAAAATTGGGACCTTTTATCCAATATTTCTGAAACATGTCAGGAATGACCCCTTTTATAACGGATACAATATGTCCAATTTATATCCAATTTGGACAAGTAGAAAAGAAGTTACAATCAGATATGCATTACAAACCATGATGCATACAGAATCAGGTCCCTTTATCCAATCATTCTGAATTTTGGCAGGGATGTGCCCTTGGAAGAAACGTATAAGTTTGCCAGCATTCATGCAAATCAGATGAAAGACAAAAATGTTACCACCTAAAAAGTACATTGCAAAATATTTATTTTTTTTAATTTCAAAATTCCCTGGTTTTTATTCCAAAGTTTCAGAATTTTTGTCATCTTTGTTATTGCAATAACAATAAAGAAAATAAGATTCTAATTATCATTAAAATGAAAATAAATTGCACACCCCTATGGCCCACACAGATCTGAAAGATTGCCTCCTCCCTCACGTTCCACTGTGACCTCTGAGGTCTGTCAGGAGCAACGTCTTGTACATACGATCTAGCCATCAAGTTGAGGGAAACAATGAGGGAATGCAGAGAGGTGTTCTCAGTGACTGCTCAACAGTTATGGAACTCCCTTTCCCTGGAAGTTCATCTGAGCCCGAGCCTGCTCACCTTCCAGAGGCAATGTAGCTTTTTATTTGCCAAGGCATTTTGCAAGCAAGGCTAGGGTTTGGGGATGTTTGAGGGTAAGAGTTTCGGACTTTGTATGCTGTAACTCAACCTTGGATAGGGTACAATAATACATTTAAATTAATAATAATAAATGAATTCAAACCTAGTGTCTTATCTCTAGGACTGGAAAAGGAAATGACAGGGTGAATAGATGTGTGTCGTAGCTTACTTGTTTTGGAGGGTGCTGTTTTCTTTTGGTGTTTGAGACACCTAGAGATGACTGGTTGACCTGCTGATGCCTGAATTGTTTGGGGTGGGTAGGATAAGATACCAGGTGGTTATTTAGGCCATTAAGTGGTGCCAGAAGGAGTACTGAGGGTTTGGGTACCTGTGGCTTCTGGATAAAAAATGGGACAATGTTGGGGCTTCTGGGTGGGAGTGGGCACACTGCAGGGAATGAAGCACTTCTGGGATGGGGGTGGGGAAGTGATTTCTTGCTGCTGACATTGTATCTATGCTCTTTTCTCTGGCTGCTGACATGTAGATAAGTGAACAGGGAGCAGACAGACCACCTGACCCTTTGCACAATAGGCCTCACTGCAATAACTGGGGGCTATAGCTGTAATAGCAGATTCTGACTGTATGTTAGTGCAGATATGTTGGAAGTGGGAGTTTCTGGCTCTATGGCCAGACCAAAAAGAGCATGGTTCTGGGGACTGTGGCACTAACTTCAGAAAATGCTGCTGGGAAGATAGGAGAGCACTTTTCCTGCTTCGAGCAGAGCAGGAGTTGTGCACCCCTTTTCTTTAAAGCTGGGCTTTGTTGGACAAATAATAAGTGTCTTTCTGTAGGCCATCCTCCAGTGATGTGTGCACACTAGAGCTGAAACAAGTACCCTCCCTGTCAAATACACACTACCTGATTCACCATTTGTGGGTCGTGTAATAGCGGCTACTCACACATGATCTGATGACTACCTGTTTTCCATTTAAAATTACTCCTCCTCCTCCTCCTCCTCCTCATTTCTATAGTTGTACATGGTGCTGTGGGTGTGTGTGTGTGTGTGATGTAAATTCCCACTAATTTATAAGCCAGCTGTTGGAGGGAGACTTGGGCGAGCAGAAGGCAGCATAGAGGTTAGAACCATTGGCACAGCTATCCCAAAGCAGAGCAGCTGAGCCTCACAGGAAGGGCCCTTTCAGGTTACTAACTCTACATTCTTTATATGGCTAATATACAGTGCCTATCCTCATGACCAAAGTAGATAGACACAGCTAGCAGTTGGTCTGATAACTCTCCAGATAGACCTTTGGAAAGCAAGTGGAAAGGATGGAGGTTCAAGGTTCGTATAGGCAAAGAAACTTCATGGAAACATTTGCCCCCAAGCTCTCTATGGGGATGAATTATGGGGATACTCCGCTTCAGCATATCTGGAGGTTTTCCAGAACACCTTAATCCAGAGTATATTGGGGGTCCCCAAGGGAGCCCCATCTTTTTTGACCAGAACTGAAACTGGTATCTTGCCCAGTAAGATGAAGGAACTTCTGCAAGGGTTTTATTATTGGCGGCGTTTGAAATCCATGCCTAATGATCGGCTCCCAAAACTTTGGTGGAATGAGCAATTGCAACTCAACATTAGCACCATCTGGAGGAGGAATCTAGATAGGTTATTGAGAACGACTGGTTTTTCCGCAGAGTTTTTTGATGGCATGGGTCTGGACAGGGCAAAGACTATAATTAAACTTAGATTGAGAGATATATTTGTGCAATCTGATTTGGCCGTGTTACCTCTGCTTAGGACAGCCCCTTGGTACAGCAAAATAAAATCCCTACATCAGTTAGAATATTATTTGACTATTTTGGATAACTTTACTTTGTGTAGAGAGTTCACACTATTAAGATTCGAGCAGATGCCATCTGAAGTTTTGGAGGACCAGTATAAGGGGATACCTGCTGACCAAAGATTCTGACATTGTCAGTCCGGGCAAATAGAAAATTTACTGCATTATTACCTTAGGGACCGCCTCGCCCTCCGCGCCCCGGAACGGCTCCTGCGGTCTGCCGGGGGTGCCCTCCTGGAGGTCCCCCGTGTTAAGCGGGGGGCCACGATGAAGCGGGCATTCTCGGTGGTAGGGCCGCGGCTGTGGAACTCCCTTCCGGAGGAAGCTCGCCTGGCCCCAAGCCTTTTGACATTTCGGCGGAACTGTAAGACCTGGCTGTTTGCCCAGGCCTTTGGGAGGGAGGGGGGGTGAGTTTTAATCCCCCACTTATATATTTATTTATGCACACAGCCCTGTTTTATTGATGTATTTTATATTGTATTTTAAATGTTTTAAATTATTTTTATTGTTGTTAACCGCCCCGAGGTGCTTCGCAGGATGGGGCGGTATAAAAATCTACGAAATAAATAAATAAAATAAATAAATTTATTTTCTTGTCTGGCTACACAGGAGATATGATCTAAATTACTGACACCTTTACTAGTGGGAAAATCCCACTGGGACATGGGCTTTAAAAATTCTTTCTTGCTTGCAAACCCTTTAGATTATATTATTCAGAAGGTTATGCATTTTACACATGTGCTAGCTGGAAGTAGACTTATAGCACAGAGTAAGCATCTTAATACTACTTCCTTGAGGAATTCCATTGAAGAAACCATGTTTGAGATATTTTGTCCCAGGGGATGAGAAGCTTTAATCTCTATCTACTTGATCCATAATTGAAAGATTTTTGGTAATCTGATCATTGATATTTTATTTTAACTTTATGTGATCGTTTTGTTGTTGTTGGTTATATATTTTTGTTTCGTGATTCTACATTTTTATGACCTATGGTCAAAACAAATTATTCTTTCTTTCTTTCTTTCTTTCTTTCTTGCTATCTAGCTATCATTCATTCATTCATCATGGAAACATCAGAGAATCCACCACACAGTAAACTGATAAGGCTATGTTCTCACCTGTGGTGGCAGTAGTGGGAGGGGCGAGGGAAGACGCGGCAGCGCAGAGGAGCCGGCCGATGCCAAAAGAGCTGGTGTGAACGGGGATCTGCCACCTCTTCTTTTGCGCATGTCAGGGCGCAAAATCCTGCCCTGACGTGTGAGAGAAGCTGCGGCAGAGCCCCATTCGCACTGACTCTTTTCCCGTTGGCCAGTTCCTCCGTGCTGCTGCGTCTTCCCTTGCCCTTCCCGCTGCCGCCACTGGTGTCACAGGTGAGAACACAGCCTCAATTCCCAAAGTAAACTTATAAATTAAGGAAATCACACCTTCAGTTTACCACACAGTCCCTGTTGGTCTCCTTTGCTGTAGTCTACCAGCAGAACATATGATAAACAGCTAGCTGGAGTGTTTGCCAGCCAGCAGGGGAAGGACTCTATATAGTGCCCAGAAAGCTCGATAACTGTTTGTAAGGGTGATACAGGTGCAGTTATGGTGTGGCTGAGTGGCTAAGCTTTGTGCTTACTACACCTGCACAGGCATGGGCTCTAGCCTGCATTGTGTTTCCTTCCTGTTACTTTTTAAACGAAATTAATTATTGGCTGCTATTGGCCCTAATGGATATCTTATTATTATTATTTTATTGATGATGCAACCTGAGCTATGAAACTTGGAGCATCTCTTTCATTATTAAAAACAAAAGACAGAGGGGATGTCCCCTCCCCCTCTGGCTGATGTTTCCATGCAGTTTCTTTGGCTATAGGAGCTTTGAACCTCCAAACTTTCCACTTGCTTTCCAAATCTCTACCAGGAGAGCTACCAGAGCAACTACTAGCTGTACCTATCTACGTTGGTCATGAGGATGGGCACTGTATATTGGTCATATAAAGAGTTTACAGTTAATGCTTTAAAGGGCCCTTCCTGTGTGGCTCAGCCACTTTGCCTTGGGACAGTTGTGTCAAGGGTCCTAGGTTCTATGCTGACCTATAAAATTAATGGACATTTACACACACACACACACACACCCATCATTTAAAATCCCAAATAGTAGGCAAGTACTCATTTCCATTGCAGTTATAGGGCCAGGTACTTGCAGGGCTACCCAAAAATCCATATATTACTCACAGGTAATAAATTCACTACATGTTTCAGCTCTAGTGCACACGTATGCATGGGTATGTAAAATTACACAAACGATGGCTGGTTCTCAAAACACTTGCAATACAAAAGGGCCCAAGGATAAAAACACCTTCTTATGAAGATCTAATTCATACTAAACTGAGAGTAACAGTAGTAATAATAATAATAATTTTATTTTTATAGCACCTCCCTGCCTACATGGCACTCAAAGCATTTTATATAAAAGTAAACACAATAAAAACAACTTAAAACAATGAATTTAAAAGAATATTAAAAATTGTAAAATAGGGGAAGGAAAAAGGGAGGGAAGAGCATGTTAAGGGAACCAGCAGTGGATCCTAAAAGCACCTAGAAAAATATGTTTTCAGGTGCCTTTTAAAGGTAAGGAGGGAGGAACTGAGTTGAACATATACAGGGGGAGCGAGTTCCACACCAGGGGCCCACCACAAATTCAAATTCAAATTTATTTACTAGGCGTACGGCAACTGCCATTGCCCAGCACAATATATAGAGAAAGACACAGTATCTGCAAACAGATGCATACTGCATAAGCCTATTGCAACAAATAACTCAATAAAACACAGTATTAATGAGCCAACATATAGCATAATAGAGCTACTGCATAACGCAAGTTATTTCACCAGAAGTCATATAAAACTATAAAAATAATCAAATATTTTAAATATTCAAAACACACAAAATATTATTTACAAATAAAAACTGCTGCTGGTGGAAAGGTTGTTAGTTTTCTTTCAGTGGAAAACTCAAAATGTTGGCATAAACAATACATATAACGATAGAACTGTTATTTAGTATAGATTGTTACACCAACAACCATAAAAAAGAACCTACCCCCCCCCCAACTATATAAGATAGTCAGAAGATTTAAGTATTCAAAACACACATAGGGTATCTTTTACGAATAGAAGCTGCTGCTGAAAAAGTTGCCAATTTTCTTTCAATGGAAGACTCAGAATATTGACATAACCATATTAATCTTTCCAGCTTCGAAAACCCAGCTAATCTTTCAAGTATAGGAGTATTGTTGTTCTTAACTCAGTAAAGAACAAACACTCAAGTATGTAATGTACGTCATCCTCCACCACTCCCATCCCACACGGGCAAATTCTTTCTTCCCTGTGTATTCCATATCTATGTCCCACAGTTAATGCCATGTCCATTAAGGACATTCTCAGCCTTGTTAAATGCATCCTTAATAGTTTCCTCAAATCTAGCTGTAGGTATGATGTTAAGCCAGAACGAGGAAACCAATGTTTGTAGAGGGGTGCCATTTTCAAAAAATGAATAGTAGCAATATCTTCTTGCCAAAAAATATCATTTATTCTAAGAAATACCAATTCCTTCTCTTGTGATGATATACATCTGTTATCATCCTGCACCAAATACTCAAAACCCATTTGTCTAAGCTGTGTTGTTATAAAGACATACCAGGGTGAATATAAGAAGTAAGTATATTGTTCTTCAAGGAGGCACATTTTTGGAAAATGATCTGGATTCAATGTTAAAACAGAAAACCAGAATTTTAGGATTTTCTTTAGCACATAAGCTCCTACTGAGAGGGGGCCACATTGAATATTAGTATGAGCTCTGAGGGCCACATAGAGGTTGGGGGCAGGGGCACTTAATGGGTTTATTCAAGAAAAGCAGGGCCCAGAACATGGATCTGTGCCGTGTGCAGACCCTCCTCTCTGCTCCATTATCATGAGCTCAGGTTTTTATTGCTTGGGGGTAGAGAATGGATCCAGGGTCCAGATCCAGGCACTGGAAAGGGACCACATAAAAACTTGCAAAGGGCTGTATTTGGCCCCCGGGCCTGAGGTTCCCCATCCCTGCCCTAAACAGCCGGTGGTTCCTGAATGCAGATACCCATCTGTGTAAGGCTCCAGAATAAGGTCTCAAGTATAGGCAGGGCCTAAACTGTTAGGGCCCTGAAAACCAGCAGCACAATCTTAAACTCAGTCTGTCATTCTACAGGAAGCCAATTCAGAGAATGCAGGGCGGGTGTAATATGATCACAGCTGCCTAAACCAGTAAGCAGTTGCTCTGCCGCATTCTGAACAAGCTGCAAGCGACAGATAATCACTGCGGGTAGCCTGTAGAAGAGCAAATTACAAAAATCAAGCCAATGTACAGTCCAATTACAAAATTAACCAAGCATACAAACAGTTGCACATGTTGTTGTTGTTGTTTATTTTATTTATATAGCACCAGCAGTTTATCTGGAACTGTACAGTCAGTAGTTATAGACAAGCCTCACCCCAAAGGACTTACAATCTAGGAGAGACAAGGAAGTGGGAGACGAGGGAGAGGTGAGAGACAAAGATACATTCATGAGGTTGAGAAAATGCAGGTGCATGTGCTTAACTTAGTTACAGGGAAGAGACTGAGTGAGGGAGGGATTTATTTATTTATTATACACATTTTTACCCCGCACCCTCCAGCTAACAGCAGCTCAGGACTGCTAACAATTAAAAATGTAAAATACAGTACCCTCTCCATAGTCGCCCCCCGAGATAACCGAGGGACCTCGGGAAGGGCACTCACGACTGAACGCAGGGGTCAATCCAGAGCCTGGGGAGTTAGGCAGTCCCACAGATAGGTAGGGCCTAGGCCTTATAGAACTTTATAGGTAAGCACCAACACCTTGAATCGGGCCTGGAAAATGATAGGCAGCCAGCGTAAAGAACAGAGCACCGATGTATTATGCTTATGGTGGCCCATCCCCATGAGGAGACGGGCTGCCACGTTCTGCACCAGCTGCAGGATTGATATGGATGGAATTTAACTCATGACAAGCCTTTTGACTCATGACCAGGGAAAGCATGATGGCAGAAGTAGGTTTTCAGGAGGGATGTGAAAGTTGGGAGGGAAGGAGCAGAACGAATGTAACTAGGGAGGGAGTTCCTGACATGCTCTCTGCTTTGGCTTTCGGAAATACAAGAAAAAGTTTTAAAATGTTAACCAATGGGTAATATTGCATTTGGAATCCATAGTTATTTATTATATGTAAAGAGTTGCTTAAAAGTAGGGCTGAACCGCGTACTAAAAAAAATATTCTCAAGTGTTTCCGAGTTTCCAAGGATCAGGCCTGAGTTTTTGGGCTGCTTCTTGGTAATTTGGTGAATGCTCGGTAGTCAGGCATGGCGGGAAACGAGGCAGGAATGGGAGATGGAGGGCAGCAGGGGAGGGGCAGGGGGCAGCAAACTTACCAGAAAGCGGAGGGAGTTGGCACTGCTGTACAGTGCTCTGGGAGCATAGAACAGCTCTGTCCACTCCACAGCAGCATGGGTTCCCTCTGCTTTCCAGTGAGTTGACTGCCCCCTGTCCCATCTTCCCAGGGGACAGCAAATTCACCAGAAAGTGGAGGGAGCAGCACCACTGTGGAGTGGACAGAGCTGTTCTAATGCAAGTCTCTGGGAGCATGCTTTATAATGCTTTCTGGGGGTATGCTAGGAAGTATAGTCCAGCAAGCTTCCGGAGAGTATTGAAAGCTGCAGCTGGCTCTCTGGGAACATGCTGGACTACATTTCCCAGCATGTTTTTGGAGAGCATTATAGAACATGCTCCCAGAGACTTACATTAGAACAGCTGCTCCACTCCACAGCGTACTGGCTTCCTCTGCTTTCTGGTGAGTTTGCTGTTCCCTGGGAAGGAGCAGGAAAGGGAGGAGTGGAGGTTTCAGCCTCCTGCCCTTTCCCCTGCTGCCCTTTGCCTCCCATTTCTGCATCCATTTTCTGTGGCCCATACCCCTCGATCAAGGACTTGGCAAGTACCAAGTACCGAGCCAATTCTTTGGTTGCTTGGTAGTACTTGGCAAAATTGAGTCAAGTGCTGGCATATTTGGCAAAACCTGAGTAAATTCAAGGACTTTGTTTCAGCCCTAGTTAAAAGCTATAATGGTTAACCACTTTCGAAGCATGGAAGAAGCACTCTTGAGAGAGGCCAAAGCTCAGAGAACTTAGCCAAGGAGATTTGTGCAAGAGAGTCATGCCGTATGGAGACAGTGCAAGCCAGCTCCACATGGAATCCAGTAGTACTGTAATACAAGTATTTTTCTTGACATGGTCCCTGAGAGTTTGTATAGTGCACCAGTCCTTAACAGTGGCCATAGAAACATCATCTGCTAAACTCAGTTGGCCCCAATACCTAGTAGGTCCCAGTACTCACATTCTAACCGCCCACAATTCCTAGGACCCCACATTCCTTTCTTGTGTGACCCCTTGATCAAGTGTCTTCTAGAATGTTACACGTTCTCTCCTGCTGACAGCCTATTACCTTCCTCAGCCAGTGGGAAAGAGTCAGTCCCAGTATAGTATATTATATTCCCTACGCTGTCCTCTGCTGACCCTTCATTGCTCAGTGGATTCATCAAAGCAGTGTGAAAGCCTGTCCTGATATCCCTGCCAGAAAACAAGTCTGGGAGGGAGACAAAACGTTACTTAGGGTGAAAAGAGACATAATGCTAGCTCTGCCTTAACATTCCTTATGCATGTTGCAGGGCTGTATTGGTGCCTTATGCAGCTCTGCGACATGCATAAGACATGTTAAAGTGGAGTTAATGTTATGTCTGTTTTCACCCTTAGTTTACCATTACTCTCCCCATTCCTGGGGTTCTTAATTGACTCATTTACCAGTTGAGTAAAATTGGGGCAAGGGAGTGACAAGGTGAAAGGTTTAGGGACAATGTTGAATCCTGCTTTGCTGTGTGTGTGCTCTCTCTCTCTCTCTCTCTCTCTCTCTCTCACACTCTCTCTCACACACACACACACACACACACACACACACACACACACACACACACACAGAGACAGATGTGCTGTATTAGAACTGGAATAGAAAGATAAAACCTCAGTGGTTGCCATCTAAAAAATAAATAAATCAGCATTTGCCAACAGACATACCCACCCGCCCCCCGAACAACCGCACTAGACTTAGAACTAAGTAAGGATAAATCAGAGGTATTGGAGATACTCTGGTATGGAAGTAGTTAACAAATGATTAAATGCATATATTTTTCTAAATTCACAGCTGCTGTTGCAAGGGCTTCTGGTGATATCATTATACACCATCAGAGTGACATGTGAATATATTTTATTTATAGGCTAAGAAGTTTGGTTTTATGCCACTGCAACTATCTAGTTCATTATACAGTATGTAGGCTCTCAATTGAATTATTTAGATCATAATAACCCATTTGCAGATGTTAACAATGGAAGTATAAGGCTAAACGTGGTTACTGAAAAGACTGGAAAATTAAGGCACAGTGTGTTTCAGCTTGCAAACCTCTTTCCGTCGCTGTGTGTGTGAGGAAACAGAACAATCTAGAAAACTGTTGCTATAATTAACCCTTGTGCTATTTTAGCTTTTCTTTTAAATATGAATTCTGGATTTTGAAGCACAAAATAGCTTCCCAGCTTGCTTAAGGCAGTGTTGACTCTATGATTAATTTCTATGATACCCACCCATGCAACCATATTGCACGGATTGGAAGCACTAACCCTTTAGTTCATGTCTTTGTAACCATGGTGGTACATTTAAATGTTAAATGTTTTCAGATTCCAAAAGTAGGAGCCATGGACACAGCAACATTTATTTTATCATACTAATTTAATGATAGACTAAGGAAACAGAGGTTGCATGGAGCTGATTACGTTAAAAATGGCTATTTAAGAGCAACAGCCACATTTAAGGATTAAAAGGCATTATGACTACCTCTATTTATAGTGTTTTGCCCTGTAAAACTGACTAAAATTTTGTTCCAGACATCTTTGTAGTTCTGTTTCTGGGATTTAATCTCAGTAATGTGTTACCCTCGCTATTGTCCCAGTGAATTTGTTGACAGACAGTAATTGGGTCACTGCATTGAAATGCCCAGTGTAAGCTCAGAATTCTCTGTGCTGGTTGGCATGACAACCATAGTGGTCGATTAAACATGCGCAGAGAGGAATCGGCAGCCTGTGGTTCTTAACTGCTGTAAACTAGAGGGTAGGAAGAAAAAAAATGTAGCTCTAATAGCAAAACAGAGACTGAGCAGAGGCAGAGGCTTGCTTCTTTGTTGATCCTCCCTTCTCCCTCCCCCCCATAACATATTTTATTTGCATTGACATAAAGTGGACAACAGGACTATAATCAAAATGCATGCAATGAAAATGAACATCTAACATAAACAAACACAGAAATGCATCGTCTTTAAATGCCAGATTTTATAGGAAATAAGTGTAGACTTTTACAAATAAAATTAGTCCTAACACTTAGTACAGCTTTGATTTTTTTTTTTTTTTAAATTGAGTGTAAATTGTCAAAAAACAAATTAAAACCCCTGTACTCCAGTTTTGCAGAACCGTAGATAGTGACTGGAAGAAATAATTAACAACCTGCAATTGATTTCTCTCTCACTTCTCAGTGCTCCCTGCCTCCCTCCACTCCCACTCCAAATCCATCCTTAAACAAGCTAACGGCATGTGGCATGTTCTCCATATGGACCGGCTCTGTTACATGGCATTAGTTATTCATGGCTGGCACCAAGTGATGATGTATGATGAGGGTTTTCTTTTTCTGAGGGGGAGGGAGGAGGGGAAAAGGAAGAGGGTCCATATCATAGATCCTGTCCACAGATCCATACCTTGAGTGAACACCTTATCATGGTTCCATTTCCCACTACACTCCTGTCCGGGAGCTCTGCGCCTCCTCTGCCACCACCCTCGCCTACTCACGACTCCCCTGCTCCTCAAAACACATCCACCCCTTTCCCCTGGCAGCGCCCCATGCCTGGAACTCCCTCCCTGAACACATTCACTCTGCTTCCTCCCTCCAAATCTTCAAATCCCTCCTCAAAACCCACCGCTTCCATCAAGCTTTCCCTGGCTCCTCGTTCCCCTTGCCCCCTGCTGACTTATCCTGAATCGCATCTTGTGGAACATTAAATGAGTAACTACACCTTTGTAACTAAGCCAAGCACGTGCACCTGAGACCTCAAACGTTCATGTATGTATCTTTGTCTCTTCCTCTGTTTCCCCCACCCTTTGTCTACCCCACTACCTTGTCACTCTTAGATTGTAAGCCTGCTGGGGCAGGGATCGTGTCTCTTTCTTACAATTGTAAAGTGCCAGGTACATTGCTGGTGCTATATAAATACTTAATAATAATAATAATAATAATAATAATAATAAATTCCCTCTAAGCACAGTCCTTCAGATATTGAGAGGGTAGGGGTAGAATCTGTGGTCCAGACACAGATAGTGGAAATGAACCAAATGAAAAACATCACTGGGCTGTATTTGGCCCATGGTTCAGGGGCTCCCCATTTCTGAAGCATCCCAACCTTGCTTAGGGGTCATTCTCATTATGGGAAATTGCTGGCAATAAAAAGAGAGACCAATTGTGTGGTTCACTGGAACTTCTCATCCTCTGAGAAAAGTTTTCCTATGTCCTGTGTACGCATGAGAAGAGTTAGTATAGGCAGCAATGATGCTTCGAGGCACAGCAATCTTCATTTTTTCTTCTTCTTTTGTTCAGTGTGAATTGGTCCTGGATCATGTAATAAAGTATTCAGTGGTGGCATGGAAGGAAGAAATCGTTTTTTTATTTTTTTTAAGTGCTGTGACTAATTTATTTCAGGTTGCAGTAGGCCCTTTTCTGATCTCCAAAGAGTGGTGGGACCCCGGGCCTATTACCGGCTACCGGATTTACCGGTTACCGGTTCTACGAAAACCGGATTCCCGGATTAAATCCGGTATGCCGGTACCGGATTTATTTCATTGTTTTCAATGGGCCGCTGTGTCCCCATTGAAACCAATGAAATAAATTAATTCCCTCCCCCTCCCCCTCACAGGCTGCGCGGGTGGAAGGGGGGACACCCCCCACCCACCCTGCCCAGCCTGGATTTTTGTTTTAAAAAAGACTAGAGTAAGACCCAGAGGCGAGGCGAGGCCACCCCCCACCAGCACCAGTGGCCGCGGCGTCCCCGCAGCCACCGGTAAGTATGACCCGATCCCTGGGGGGGTGGGGGTGTTTAACACCCCCACACCCCCAGGGATCACCCCTACTAACGTTCAGTGCGCTTACCTTTGGGAGCTCCGGCGGTGGCGGGCGGTCCGGCGGCCTCAGCGCCGGCTGTGGCTGCCGGCGTCAGGACGCT
>QEPC01015544.1:1383182-1439072 GCA_003113815.1 Sphenodon punctatus
TTTTTTTTTTTAAACTTTCTTGCTGGGGCTTTTAAGTTTTTTACATTGCAGCCATTTTTAAATGGCTGCAATGTAAAAAAATCCGGTACCCCGGAATCCGGTACCCGGTCCATATACTGAACAAACCCTTGTTCAAGGATTTTAAACTCTTCTTTTTGTTTTTTTAAACTTTTTGCTTCATGAACCAGTTGAACATGTAGTTTGAGCGTGAGCATCTTTTGGATGCCATGTAAAACTTTTCTTTTTAGTAAAGTATTTGGTGGGCAGGGATAGGGATTAGTTGGGAGGTTGATGTTGGTAAGGTTTTTTGTTGTTGTTGACCATCGGTCTGACTCAGTGAGGCAGCTCCTTATAACCTCACTTCCATATATTTTAGAGCCAGTGTGGTGTAATGGCTAAGTGCGTACTTGGACTGGGAGGCAGGGGGGAACCCCGGTTCTTGCCTTAGCCAGAAACTCACTGGGTGATCTTGGGCCAGTCACATTATTCTCTCAGCCTAACCTACCTCACAGGGTTGTTGTGAGGATTAAAAAGTTGTGTTACATATGTGTAGTGCACTCTGAGTGCCATGGCAGGGGAGCACTATATAATAATAATAATAATAATAATAATAATTAATAATAATTTTTATTATTATTTTATTATATTAAATGACTGTATGGTCTTTCTTTGGAATAAGAGATGCTTCATAAAGCATTGTGTATTTTGAAAACTTCAGTTACATTCCTGATGTAGTCTTTGATATTTCAAGACATGTTCTAACATGAGTCATGTATCCGAGACTGTAATCTCATAACATTTGTGTTCAAATGTGTGTTGGTAGCGGTGTCAGTTCAGGTGGGTCAATACATGGAATACAAAATACAGTGCAATACTAGTTTCATTACAGGACTGCTAGGACGGGCTCTGTATGGCTGCTTAATTATTAACAGTGGCGTTATATGATGCGATTGCAGCTGGATATGATTTTTGTTTAAGTGAAACAAAATAAAAATCTGTGCTTCAAACAGCAAAAACAGAGTGCTTCTCTGACTTGCATTAAAGAGATGTCTTGTTTTTCCCCAGTGTATATCACGCTGATCTAGGGTGGAAATAAAGCAACAACACAATGAATAAAACAAAGTTTAGATCAAAGGTGAGGAACCTTAGAGTTGGGGCCCAAGTGCTAATTGTTAAGTGAGGCCTTTTCCCAATTCCTGGATCTGGTTCCTGAATCTAGTCCCACCCCCCAAGCACTGAAAAAGTGAGCTCAGGGTAAGGGAGCAGAGATGAGGATGTGCACACAAGATAGAGAAGAGATTCATGATGCAGATTCATGATCTGGACTCTTCTCTTCATGCATGTCCCTCCCTCCAAAATTCTACTTAGCCACTGGAACTTATACTAGTTTTCAAAGTGACCCCTGGGTGGGAAAGGTTTCCCCACTCACCCCTGCTTTAAATCTTCCTTTTTACCAAGAGTTTGTTCATCTTTGTTGACATTTGAGCCAGACTTTGATCACATTTGTGATGGCGTACATCCTGAGTACATATTAGTGTATAGGTCATGGCGTGATCTTATTTAAACTGGTGTAAATTCTGAGTAATTCCAGGGACTCCAGTGGAATTCCTCAGAAAAAGTAGTGGTATAAATTAGACCAGAATTTGGTCCACTCTAGGACTGTTTAGATAGTCCTTTGCTTTGAGTGCAGATTATAACAGCATTCACTGTAGAATTACTGTACAGCAAACAGCAAAAAGGTCATCCAATAAGAAATTCTTCCCACTACATAATTTCTCTTTGCATTAAAGTAAGAAGCATACTAACTTGCATTGTCCTTTTCATTAAAAAATAAAATTGTTACGGAACCTGCTTCTGAGGCTGTTTTAAACATGCCCTGAAGAAAACGTTACTTTATAAGTGAAATGGTAATCTGATTAAGTTTGTTGAATGCTTTCCTAGATCTTTCTTATTATTTTTTCAATACCCTTTATAAAAGCTTGAAAATAAACTCACCTTTCCCTTTAAATTTGTGTGCATATTCTATTTGGAAGTAATTTAAGGCTCTCTGTAGAAGGCTTCTATAAATTTGCTTGCATCTTTAATGACATCATTACATCGCTGATACCATCTGTCAGTGTAATGCCGTGGCACAGCCAGCAGAGGGAGTGTGGGAGCACAAGAGTGCAAATCACTGTTTTGATTATATCTAATATAAAGTCATTCCCGAAGAATGAATGTAAAGGTTTAGTGAATGATGGCACGCATTATTCTTGATGTCTCTTCATGAATCTAAACTGATATTAGTGTCAGAAAAATATATATTAATTTTATTCTGATAAAGAAGGTGCCTCTACAACTGTAATAAGATGGCAAATATCCTGTTAGTCCAGAGTCCATTTTTTAAAAATGCACCTTTTGCCACAAAGAAACCCCCCCCTGTAAATATTGATAAATCTGTTAAATTGGTCAGTAGGCACTTCTTTCTTGGGGACAGGTGCTTCTAACTTTGGAGGAACAAAGACATGAGAAGACACTTAAAAGTAAAAAAATAATAATAATGGAAGAGTGGTAATACGTAGTTTATGTTTTTATTTTTCTTCACTGTGAGTGCAAAACCCCCCACACTTTTGCACTAACATGATGGGTATGTGTGTGAGTTTTTCCATCTGCAAAATAATTTAATTTTCTTCACAGTGTTATTGCAATCTTTAATTCATGAATGTTTGTAAAACAGTCTGAAATCCCTGGAAGTGTAAAGTACTAGTTATTATTTTGTGCAATTGCAAAACCCTGCCCCCAGCCACAACATTTTGAAGTGCTCCTTCTTTCTTGATGATTTATCTGCCCTAGTACGTCAGCTGCATACACTGTAGGGAATGCTCAAACTAAAGTTGTTTAGCTTATCTGACAATGTTGTTTTAATGTAAACCTAAGATATTTATTTATTGGAATTAATAAAAGTCAATTAAGCATTGCCCTTGATTTCCCTGATGCCATAGTACAAGCTATCTCACAGGATACAGGTCTATGTGCAGCTATTCCTAGCACTTTCCTTATATTCCCCTCCTTTCCATTTTTCTGAATTCCTTTGCCCATCTCATCCTATCCCATTGATTGTTTATGCTCTTTGCACTAGTTCCTTTTTGTTCTGTTTGGAGAGGCTCCTTCAAATTGAGCACATGTTCATTAGAGTCAGGGTTGCTAAATGTCCCTCTAAGTAAGGGAACATTTCTTATTTCAGAATCCCAGTGCTCCACAGAACATAATGGGCGTCCCTTATTTCAAAACCCTGTAGTTCCATGGTGTGACAGGGTATGCTTGCCTGACTTTGGTTAGCTTCGTGGGGAGTTAACCTTCCTGATTGCACTCACTCAGAGTCTTTGAGTCAGGCACCTTAAAGCCTCTTCAGTCTTAATATGGAGATGAGGATTTAATTTAGAATGGGCCTTCACAACACCCCTTTAAGCCTCATTATCACTGTCAGGTCCACTGTTTAAATCAAAATATAGTCTTTCACAAAGGTTCATTCATATGTCTGTAAATTAGTTTTCTCCCACCTGGATCTTCGCAACTTGTCCTCCTGGTGCTGTGATCTCTCTGTGGGTTCTGGTTGCTAAACTCAGTTTATGCCTCACTACTTTAGAGGCTGGCTTTGCTGCTCCTAGCAAGCCAGTTCCTGGAGCTCTACTTACTGGCTTGAAGGAAGTGCTTCCTGAAAAGTCATACGAGGTGCGTCTGGATGTACCAGAAGTAACCGGCTGCCATTGGAATCGTGGCTCATGCTATCTCTTTAAAGCCATATTTGGAAAACTCCCACTTACAGCACTTCCCCATGTACAGTTTCCCCTCTCCAGAACTGTTCCAACCTGTAAGGGGTTAACTCTGTCACCTCTACCTCAGAACTTCCCAAAGTAAAGAAATGAATTACATGGTTCGTATGACTCTCTAACTCAGAAATTTGCTCCACTGTCTCACTCCAGTATCGGGATCCACACAAGCACACCAGACGATTAAAATAATTTTAATTTTAATTTAAATTTAATTTATTGTTGTTGTTATAAGCATTTATATAGCACCACCACCTGGCACTTTACAGAGAATAAACCAAATATATACCTTACTAGGTGAGTTCTAAGCTAATCTTAGGGTAATTTCAGACGTGACGGGCTGTTTGACCCGCCACGTTGAACCTCGGACCGGGATCTGTCTCGGATCCCAGTCCGTGATCAGGCCGTCCATCCTTCAGACATGCCGGCCTGATCCTCACTGGGAATCGGGGAGGGCGCAGGGCTGTGCGGCTCGATGTGCAGCTGCACAGCCGCGCCCCCTTCCTTGGCTGCCCGCCCTCAGAGAGACGGGCGGGTGCAGTGGCCAATCAGGCTACTGCGCCTGATCCCGTATCCCAGTCAGGGCCACGATCCAGATGGGTCAAGGTAACACGTTACTTTTGACCCATCCCGAATCGTGGCCAATCTAACCATGGTTCTTGACCTCCGGCTGGCCAGAGGTCGAGAACCGTGGTTAGCTTTGACCTTCGCCAGAGATTCACTTTGGTGAACATCTGGCGGTGGTCAAACAGACGTGCATGGAAACACTGCCACCACAGGGAATCCACTGGGGTTCACTGTGGTGAAAGGCATTTTCATAACACCTGAAATTACCCTTACTCTATGCACTCGTATGCTTAAAAGTTAAGTTCAGTCTTAAAAGATTTACTTTGCAGCACCTGATGTTGAGAGCTGGGTGCAGTTTCTTACTGGAAGTTGCAGAGTTGATCAGTTCCAGGATGACTGAATCTCAATCCTTTTGTCTGTTGATGATTCTTAAATACCTTTCTCAGTTCTTTCAGGGTTTGCCCTAGATATATTGCTTGGGTCACGTATGCAGTGGCTTTGGCAATGACATCCCCTATTGAGTTGTTACTTAGTTTTGTGGATTCAACCTGTCCCTCTCACACAGAGTCTTCTTTGGGTGTTAAGAGCAAGGTGATCTTCTCAATGTATTCATTAATGATCTGGAAAAGGGTGTTAAGAGTGAGGTGATCAAATTTGCGGATGACACCAAGTTATTCAGAGTAGTCAGAACACGAGCAGACTGTGAGAAGCTGCAGTAAGATCTTACAAGACTGTGTACCTGGGCACCTAAATGGCAGATGAGATTTAATGTGGACAAGTGCAAAGTGATACACATTGGGAAAAATAATCCAAATTATGAGTACACAATGCTGGGTACTAAGCTAGGAGTTACCACTCAGGAAAAGGATCTGGGAGAGATTGTGGATAATACACTGAAATCCTCAGCCCAGTGTGCCACAGAGGTCAAAAAAGCAAATAGAATGTTAAGAATTATTTGCAAGGGAACAGAGAATAAAACAGTCATAGTGCACCTTGAATATTGTGTGCAGTTCTGGTCACCCCATCTCAAAAAAGATATAGCGGAACTAGAAAAGGTACAGAGAAGGGCAACAAAAATGATCCAGGGTATGGAACAGCACCCGTATGAGGAGAGGCTTGATAGGTTGGGGCTCTTCAGCTTGGAAAAGAGACGGCTGAGAGGAGATATGATAGAGGTCTATAAAATCATGAGTGGTGTGGAACTTGTAAACAGGGAATGGTTATTTACCCTCTCAACTAGTACTAAAGCTGGGGGACACTCCATGAAACTCACAGGTGACAGTACAAACCAACAAAAGAAAGTATTTTTTCACTCAGCGTACAATTAGGTTGTGGAATTTACTGCCAGAGGAGGTGGTAAAGGCCAGCAGTATAGCTGAGTTTAAAGGAAGTTTGGACAAGTTTCTGGAAGATAGGTCCATTAGCAGCTATTAGCCAGATAGGATTGGGGAACAAAACCTTTTACTGTGGGGAGCCTGGGGATGACCCACAGCGAATGGATAGCATTCTGACCTGTTGGGTGCTTCTCCCAGGTCCCCGTGACTGGCCACTGTCAGAGACAGGATTTTGGGCTCGATGGACCGTTGGTCTGACCCAGTATGGCACTTCTTATGTTCTTAAGTACATAACTCACAATATATTCTCATTTCATATCTCTTATCTACAAAGTTTCTATTCAATCTTTCATCATGTTTACATTCCATTCTTCTCTTAATTCTGAGTGGTATGACACCAAACATGGCTATAAAATATTAACATACCATGCACACAACATATACATGTATGTTTCATGTGCGGTATGCATGCTGGTTTGCTGATCTTTATCACAAGTGTAAAATAAGTGAATGTGGTAAGTGGATGTTAAGTGGATTGGCGATGGATGCAAAATGAAAAATGCTTAGCCAAAAACAAAGTGAAGATTTTGGAGGGGAGGGGAGGGGAGCTTAGTGGCCAGAGGTGTAGTCATAAAACTGATAGCCAGAACCACAGTGCTGGCAGGACTTCCCAACTAGCCTACTCATCATCTTTCCCCCAGCTGCAGATGGACCGCTCACCCAGCCTGACCCACCTCCAGCACTAGATGGCTAATTTTGGGGGAACAAGAGGCCCCCTTTACCAACCACAGCACAGGTCCCAGCCTGTCAGTGGAGTAGTGACTTCAGAAAAAAGTAGATAACATTGAAGCACATTCCGCCCCACCCCCCCCATTTCCATTGGTGACTGGTCCAAGGGAGATGTGAGGTATTTTTTGCATATGTTTGCCTAAGATTGCTTTGTGTGTATATTTTATAACTTTTGCTACTCTTGATCTTTTTTTTTCTTTTAAATTGAATGATCTTCATGGTGGGGAATTTATTTTCCTATGTATTCAGAAAGTGCCTAGCCTGTTGTGAGTATGACTGCAATATAAATAATAAAGAAGAAGAAGCACTGAAGGAGAGGCAATTCATATTTATTATTTAATTACTTTTTAAAAAGAGTGGCATACTCTTGAAACTGGGGTAGGCTGGTACTTTCATCCTTTTCATTTTTTATTTGACATGCTTAATTATGAATGTTTAAAGTTTGTCATTAAGCTTTTTAAAATTAAAATCAGATTAAAAGCAACTATGAGGAAGCAGTATTAATGTTTAGCCCAACTGTCCCCTAAATTAATTTCCTGCAAGCCCTTATAAATTTTATTTACTTTACAAAAATAACGGGTTAAAACTGGAAGGTGTTGCAGACACTCTGGTGAACAGAATTAGAATACAAAATGATTTAGATAAACTACAGACCTGGAATGGAAGAAACAAAATGTGATTCAATGAAGACAAATACCAAGTATTACATGTATGAATGAAAACCCCCCCACAAATAACCGCCCCCAAACAAAAAAACCCAACTCCCCCGCCACTCTCAGAGCATGTGGAGCCTGTCATGTGGGTAAATGGGGGTTAACATGTGCCCCATATCTGTGTCCCGTCAGGCTGCACGCAGTTTCATGCATGTACAGGTCCACTAGTACCATTACAGTTGCAGGTGAAGAACCTAGAGCATTCCGAGGAGCAACCACTTCTTGCCCTTTCCGATCTTGCTCTCACTGGTGTGCATGTAATGCCTACCTTAAAAGCCTACCGTGCCAATTTAGAATATTATTGTTATAGTAAATTATTATTATATTAAAACTTATATGCCCCCCCCTCCTGCCTCAGGCATCTTGGGTTGGCTCACAACATGTTAAAACATATTAAAATATACAATAATAAACTACAATTAAAACAATATAAAACCCATCCCACCTACCTTAACCCAACCAACCCACCCACCCACCCACCCTATCTCCTTTGGGAAAGATCTGGTGGAACAACCAGGTCTTACAATGTCTGCAGAAAGAGGGGAGGCCAGTAATCAAGTGGACCTCCAATGGGAGTGAGTTGCACAGCCGCGGTGCAGCCACAAAAAACACTCTCCTAATGGTGGACACCTAAGAAACCTGGAGTACCCCAAGGAGGACACCCCCGGTCAACTGCAGGGGCCGATCCAGGCCCCGAAGGGTGAGGCGATTCCACAGGTAGGTGGGGCCCAAGCTGTTTAGGGCTTTAAAGGTCAACACCAACACCTTGAATTGGGCCCGGAAAACTATTGACAGCCAGTGCAGAGAGCAGACCACTGATGTAATGTGCTCACGTCGGCCCATCCCAGTCAAGAGATGGGCCGCCGAATTCTGCACCAGCTGCAGCTTCTGAACCAGCACCAAGGGTAGCCCCACATAGAGTGCGTTGCAGTAATCCAGTCTCAAGGTAATAAAAGCATGGATGATTTTCGCCAGATCCGAGTCCGAGACATATGGCCTAAGCCGACACACCAGATGTAATTTGCAGAATGCCCCTTTCGCCACAGATGCTACCTGGGCATCCAGGCGGAGCTGTGGGTTCAGGAGCACCCCCAGACTCTGGACCTGCGAAACCAAGGGAGGACGGACCCCATCAATGACGGGGGCCATTACTCCCTCGGCCTTCCCCACAACCATCACCTCCATCTTGTCAGGAATTAGTTTCATGCGGCTCGCCCTCATCCAATCCCCCACAGCTGACAAACACCAGGTAAGTACCAAGACTGCCAGGCCTGGGTCAGTGTAAAATGAGAGAGATAGCTGGGTATCATCAGCATATTGATGACACCTCACCCCAAACTCCCGCTCCCCAAAGACTGCATGTACACATTGAACAAGAGAGGATAAGATGGAACCCTGTGGAACCCCATATGTGAGGTCCTGGGGCGAAGATGAAAACTCCCCCAGGACCACACGCTGGGTTCTCCCTGTCAGAAAAGAGCAGAATCATTCAGGCTAATCCCTGCCTGGTCCCGCAGCTGAGTCACCAGCAACTCATGTTCAATGGTGTCAAATGCAGCCGAGAGATCTAACAGGATCAACAGGGTCAAGCGACCCCAGTCCAGCTCACGGGAGAGGTCGTCAGCCAATGCCACAAGTGCAGTCTCTGTGCCATAACCTGGACGAAAGCCCGACTGCGAGGGATCAACAAAATTGACCCGNCACCAACAACTCGTGATCAATGGTATCAAATGTAGCCGAGAGATCGAACGAACCCGGTCCAACTCACGGGAGAGGTCGTCAGCCAATGCCACAAGTGCAGTCTCTGTGCCATAACCTGGACGAAAGCCCGACTGCGAGGGATCAACAAAATTGACCCGGTCCAAATGCCCCTGAAGCTGCCGAGTCACCACCCGTTCAATAACCTCCCCTAAAAAGGGAAGGTTAGAGACCGGCCGATAACTGGCCAGGGCGCCAGCGTCCAAAGATGGCTTCTTGAGCAGGGACTGCACCACTGCCTCCTTGAGGCAGTCCGAAATATGTGTTCTCCCAGCTCATCCTGGTTTCCAGCATGTGCCCAAAGCCTGCTCTTTCTGAGCCATTGCATTCTGAGGAATGACTTGCAGAGGCGTATCATTGCCAGGGCCATGACTAATACCAACAACCAGGCCACAACCAGCAACACTACCACTGCTATGCAATTGCAGTTGCACTAAAAAAAAAAGTCAACATTTATTTGCGTGGCTGTTGGCCATTGCAGGAAGAACATGAAATACACACAACAAAAATGCCATAAAAAACATAACAGAAATCAAACACACAGGTAGACAAATAAAAACAAATAAGAACTAACCATAATTTAAAATTACATTTAAAGCTAAACGTAGTCATAATAGACAACACTAGATAATAAAAGAAAACAGTCTCTCAGCCTGAAAGTTATGATTCTACTCCCACAGGTATATAAGGGTTTGAAGTCCAAAAAAGCCTGTCTTAGGGCAAAGGCTGACCTCAAATATTTTGCCACAGCAATAGTAGCCTTGTTATAAAGGTCACTCAGAGCTATCCTCAGAAGAGCCATGTGATCTCTGCCTGGGAATGTATCTAACAGGAAAGAAAGATGTTTTAATCTGAGTGAAGTATAGAGTTGGCACTCAAAGAGTATGTGATGGGAAGATTCTGTGATCTGGTGGTCAAAAGGACACAGTCAGTCAAAATACAGTATACCCCTAAAACGACCCTCAGTTGCACTCCACCTACCAATCCAGCTGCCAACGCTGCATTACATGGACAGAGGAAGAGACCAAGGCCTTCATCACTTTATGGGGGAAGCAGAAGTTCCAATATGCCCAGTTGAAGTGCTATCGGAATGAGAACGTGTTCCTGGAGATATAAGTCTAAATGGCGCAGAAGGGCTACATCTGGGACAGAAATCAGTGCCTGCAGCAGGTCAAGACTTGGGGCATGGGTGCAAGGAGATCAGGCTTCAGTCACCAACTGCTGGTGGGTATAAATATAGATATGAACTTCCGTGGGTGGGGATAGCAGGCTCTGGCCTGCCTCCTGGAGTCATAATAGCCAGGAAGATAGGAACAGCTGGTGCACATTCTTGTTCCCATGGTTTGCTGCAGCTGTGACTCGTGACAGGGTGGGATACTGGTGGGGAGGAGTAACATTTGAAATCGATTGGGTTTTTCCCTAGCAATTCCCTCCCAAGCCATTGGTGCCTTATTTATATCTGTCCTGCATTTGCTCAGTTCATATTTCTGACTTGTTACATGCCTGAGGAAGGGCCCTGTGTAGCCTGAAATCTTGCATACTCTCACCAACTACTGTTGGCCCAATAAAATGTATCATCTGAACTACTTTGTTTCCATGTGAATCACAGAAATTACTGATCTTTGCGGGGGGAGGAGTAAGGAAGGAAAAAGCAGAACCCAAGGGGTTGCTGGAAAGATTGTGTCATTTTAAGAAGTTACATTAGACCAAGAG
Source organism: Sphenodon punctatus (assembly GCA_003113815.1). Lineage (NCBI taxonomy): Eukaryota > Metazoa > Chordata > Lepidosauria > Sphenodontia > Sphenodontidae > Sphenodon > Sphenodon punctatus. Next base: position 1,393,866 of record QEPC01015544.1, read on the forward strand.
TTTCCTAGACCAGCAAATCTCACCACCTCATTCCAGTGGTTCAGACCATCTACACACGAATTTGTGTTGTCACTGTAAACTCATTGAGTTAAACTACTGCCGTATTGTGGTGAACATAGCTTCTTTCTGTTCAATTTGTGCCTGTGTTGTTGACACGATTTGCACTGTTTACACGATTGTTTAAGTAAAATCAGTGCAACTTCTCTGTTTGGAGATGACCTAAAGACCAAGCTCTGCACTTCTTTGAGCCTATGCAAAGCTCTCATGGGCTCAGTGTTTCAGGGCCTGGTGCTAGTGAATCTACAGTGCTCTGAGCTCCAGCAAGTCAGGGGTGAGCAACTAATAAATGAATTAATAGTACTCAACCAGAATTCTAGGGCACAGAACTGGAGAAACGCCAAATAAGCTTTATGTGGAAATCTGCCACAGACACTGGCAAACTCTGTGGACCTGCAGATTTCCAATGGGTCTGTGTTACTGAATGTATTCTCAGCTATGGAAGACACATGGCACAGGCTTATCCTAAATCTCACGGCCTCTCTATGAGTTTCCCATATTGATCACTGCATCCTTTCCTTTATTATGTGCTTTCCAAAATAATTGATACTTCAGTGGGCTTTGGAATTTGTTTCTAAACACCTGTGTTAAATGGTGTCCTCCTCTTGCCACAGACAATGTAATCATTGGATAAGCAGGACCTCTAGCTTCTTACAGATCAATGGATATCCATTTTAACAGTTGTGCAGCAGTCAGTGTAAACAAGGATGATGCCAGTTCACAGTCGGCAAGGTGTGTATACTAGGAAGAATATTTTCAAAGATTGAAAATAACAATAGCATTTTAATTGTACGTGTAAGCTTTAGTACTACAAAAATAAAACAATATACTGGTTTGCTTAAATATTCTGTTCATGTATTGATGTAGCCCAAGCATTTTGTTTGTATTGTCACAAATAATACTGTACAACTCCCTTTTTCATTAAAACTTTAAAATTGTCTCCAGTGGATTCAGATCATATATTTCAAGTGGATTGTCCTTTTCAAGGGTATACCTTGTAGTCCTATGAAGTCAATGCCAGCTCCAGATTGGCAGAATCAGGAAATGCAGAGCAGAACTTTAATGTTTACACATGGTTATTTATAATGTGTTTGCATTCACATACACACACATCCCTAGCTCTTTTCCTTGAAAATGTAAGCCAGTGAAAACCAAAAAGTAGGGCTAAAATTTACTCTCTGATTGTTTTTTTTCCTCTTAAAGATTATAGGTAAGATGGAAGCATGATTTTACCAATTTCAGTTCTGACTGGACCCTTGGAGTTCACCAAATCACAGAAGTTATGATTATCAAACGAGGTACCTAAATCCAGAATTGTGGATTTCAGGGGTATTTTTTCAAATGCAAAAAGGGCCGTTACACACTTTAAATTCATTGATTTTTAGTGGGAGTTAGGTGTCTACATGCCATTTCTATCTTTGACAATCTGTTCCTTGATGACATTAGGATACCCCCCACCCTGCAGATCCAGCAGCAGCACCACAGAAAGTGCTTCGGTGGGTGTTTTTAGATGGATGGGGAGCTGGAGCTGATTGGGGCCCCGCAGCCGCCCATTCCCAATTCTGCCTGGGTCTGCAACAGATGCAACAGCATTGTCCGCAGGTTGCAGTCTGCCCACGCAGCTTCACTGCCTCCGCAACCATAGAGCTGCTGGCGCTCACCTGATGCTCAAGGCTGTCACCCGTGACTCTATGGTGCTGAATGGAGCAACAGACGGACGAGTGTGGAGCTGCACTGTGGGTCTGCCCAATGGACAGGCAGCAGCTCCACGGTCAGCCATTGCCCTGGGTTTGGCTGGCCTGCTCCATGCAGCGTGCTCCTGGATGTTCCGGAGCGCTGCCAGCAGGGCTGCTCCAGAGCAGCCGCAGCCCGGGTTGAACATCTGGCGGGCACCCTTGAGACAGACTGGTTTCCCTAAGGGTGTCACCCCTGGAGCTGTCATCCTTCTGCTTACACCCTGTCAGACACCTGAGAGTGATCTATTCACCAGGTGAATGAATCACCACCGCAGCTCTATTCAGATGTCACAAAAGTTCCCACTGCGTGGTAATCTTGAGGCCACCCAGAATGCTGCCATGCCAGGTCAAGGAGATTGCTCTGAATCTGAAAGCACCATTCATGCTTAACTTTATGACCCCCACCCCCGCATCCTTGTTTGAGTGATGTAGCTTTGCTGATAAGGCCCCCATTCTGGGCCTTTAACTTTGTAGTCCTCTGTCCCTGAGAGGGAAAGGTACCTCCAGGCTGCCCAGGCAAGGCCTGATCTGTGAGAGAGACAAAGTTGGGCAGGCTAAGGGAGGCTGATGAGAACTGGAGGAGATTGTAGTAACTCTAGAAGGAGCAATTTAGAGCGGGCCTAGGCCCTCACAAGCCATTTCCTTCCCTAATATATGCACCTATATACTTTGACTGTACCATATACACACTATAGTCCTACAATATTGTAATACTTTATAAATAAAGTTTATGCTACTTTATATAAGGAAGTTGCTGTCTGTGTAAGGAGTGGTGTGTAAAATTGCACACAACAGACTGTGTTGAAGAAGCAGAAATATGGAATTGATCAATGTTTTCATACCTTGTCTAAAGTGTTTTATTTATATTGTATTAAATGCAACAGTCCTAAATGAAACATGAATAATTTATTCCTCAGACTTGATAAAATATAGAATTTTTCTTCTGTTTAAATTGTGTGTGTCATGGTAATGGAAGTTCTATATGTAATCACTTTTAAGTGCATGCAAAATAGCTTCCATGTGACTTACTGTGACTGGTGTGTAAGTAAGATAGGGTGAAAGGAAGACAGATTCTTGGTTAACAAGATTCCTTTCTTTTAGCAAGAAAGCAGTGTTCTCTGAGTTTTAGGCTTGCAAGCTCACATGATCAAGTAAAAAAGGAAACATTAAAATAATGGCTTCCACCTTCCATAGCATTTAGATTACTACTTGCCCATGCTGTCCTATTTGAGTCATTTTTATTTTTCACTCTGTGGGTAATTTCAGACGTGACAGGCCTTTCGGCACACCATGCTGAACCCTGAACCGGGATCCGTCTCAGATCCTGGTCCGTGATCAGACCGGCCATCCTTTATATGTGCCGACCTGATCGCAGAGGGCAATCGAGGAGGGGGCGGGGCTGCACAGCACGATGTGCAACCACTCAGCCCCGCTCTCCTGCACGCCACCGGCCGTCCGCCCTCAGAGAGACAGGTGGGCGCAGCGGTCAATCTGGCCACTGCCCCCAATCCCGTACCGCGGTCTGGACCATGGTCAGGAACAGGACGAGATAACAGACATTACTTTTGCCCCATTCTTGACCGTGGTACAGCTAACCACGGTTCTGGAGGTGAGATCAGCCTCACCTCCAGAACCATGGTTAGCTTTGAACCGCGCCAGGAATTCACCGTGGTGAACATCTGCGGGGCTCAAACAGATGTTCACGCAACCACAGCCACCACCCTGAATCCACTGTGATTCAGGGTGATTGACACTGATCCCATAACGTCTGAAATTGCCCTGTGCCTTTACTTCTGACTGAGACTTCTCTCAGATCCAATTCGCCTGAAAAGGGTGCTTGGGAAGTCAGATGGAGGATTGCGCCAGGCAGTAAGCCAGGAAGCACAGTATTTCTTAAGCAAAGAAATGCTTTTTTACAGTTCCTGTGAAACCAAATTGATTGCTAGCAATGCACAGGATTATCCGACCAGTATTCATGGTGCGCTTAAGGAAGATTGTCTACTGAGTGTAGTGAGAGGGTCTCTACTGGGAAGGAACATGAGGTACTGACGTGTGCATGAGAGAGAGAGAGAGAGTGCTTGTGATGCTGTGAAGCTGCAAATGGAAGGAGAACTCAGAAATGGACTGGCTGTTCTGGGAGAAGAGTTCATGCAAAAGTGTTAGTGTGTGCTTGTCCATAATAATCTTTCTATCTGACTCCATTTACAATGGATTATTTGACTTCACTCATGTAGTTGCCTTTGAGGAATTTAGCATATCAAGTTAAGTACACCACATATTGTGATTGGCATATGTAGATACTTTGTATTTTGAATTGTTTCCTGCTGAGGGGTGTTGATAAAGACTGTGACAGATTCCTTTGCAGGCTTTACCCCTGTTGTTCTGGTAGTGCCTTGTTCCTGTAGCACCTTTAACTATATCTGGCTTAAAAATCAAAAGAGAGTTTCAGTTTCTGCACATTTTTAAGACATGGCAATTCACAGGGGTAACTTTTACAGTGCTTGACACATCTCTTTCCTCGCAGACTCTGAGCGGTCAGATTCCTAATAGCTCTTAAAGAACTCTAAAGCTAGAAACTTGCTGGGCCACCCAGCAGTAAAATTGGTGGCTGATCTAGTTTGCTTAATACTCACTATCAGAAAGAAGAATTTCATGAATCTCATAAAATCCCATATCTTGTGTGTTAAGTAACTCTCTGTCTCTTAAATGTCCTCAGTCATCTAAGAATGGGGCAATGCTTCATTCAGAGTCCTTAGGGTAGCTCCATGAGTCATCTGATTGTAGGAGCTAATGAAGATTTATATTGCCTTTTTTCTCCTTTCTTTTCCACTCTCACTCCTATTTCAAACTATTTAATATCTGCTGCTTGAGGACATTGGTGTTCCAAGGTTATTCTTTAATACAGTCAGGCAGTCATTGTGGTGTGTTCAATAAAATTACTCACACCATTGTTTGCTTTGGCACTCCCATTACCCATTTTATTACACAGTTAAGGTAACTATCCCCTTTTAAAACAAAACCCTATTTACTAAAGCTTGCTTTTTATCTCCTAATTGGGGCCTGATCTGGATTCTTCTAGATATGGGGATAAACTGGCCAGGTCTCATACCTTGGCTGAATTCTGTGCCTGACGAGCTAGGGATACATTTTCAAGGATACAATTAGGTGCCTGTTGTAATGTGCACAATCACATATTAGGAGGAGCAGCAGCTGCAATTACAGACTTATGTTTATCCTTTAGAACCTTCTGGAGGAAGAAGCTTCATGAGCTGAAGCAGTCATGACTCCTTGTGTGTGAGTTGTGTCCTAAAAAGACTGAGTGCATTTTTAGACGAGACACGGTTTCTTCCAGATTGCAGAGTCTAGGAGAAACAAATGTGGGGGTGTTGGGGGGTGGGTTAGACATTCCCTCCCAATACCAGAAGTTGGCTGGCACCATTGGAAACAGTGGACTTATGCATGGACGGAGATCCGGACTTATGAAACCTCGATATCATGAAACCGTAAGTTTGTTTCTGCTGGACTCTGCAATCAGGGAGAAACTGCATATCACCTAAATATGCCCTGAGTCTAAGCAGTACAATCTCTCTGTGTCTGTGATACTACAGTGCCCAATACCTCTTGACTTTCAATTAGATTTATTTATATATTTATTTATTTAATATATTTATATCCCATCCCTCCTGCAAGCAGCTCGGGGCGGCTAACAAAGTTCAGTTAAAACACTTTTTAAAATATTAAAACAATCATAAAAATCTTACAAGAACAGGGAGGACAGAAATTTACAAAAAAATAATAAGGAAGGGTAGGGTGATAAAACCCCATTAACCCACCCTCCCCAAAGGCCTGGGCGAACAGCCAGGTTTTACAAACTCGCCGGAATGTTAAAAGGCTCAGGGCCAGGCGAGCTTCCTCTGGGAAGGAATTCCAGAGGCACGGCCCGCCACCAAGAATGCCCTCCATTGTGGCCCCCCGCTTAACATGGGGGACCTCCAAGAAGGCACCCCAGGCAGACCGAAGGAGCCGCTCTGGGGCACGGAGGGCAAGGCGATCCCTGAGGTATGAGGGGTCGAGACCATGAAAGGCCTTATAAATCAACACCAACACCTTGAACCTGGCTCGGCACACTATTGGCCACCAGTGCAGAGCCTGCAGTGCAGTGCAGAGCAGTGCAGAACACAGGTGTTATGTGGTCCCAGTGACCTGTCCCTGAAAGGAGGTGGGCCGCCGCATTCTGCACTAGCTGCAGCCTCCGAACCAGGAACAAGGGCAGTCCCACGTAGAGCGCATTGCAGTAGTCCTGCCTCGAGGTGATGAAGGCATGGACGAGGGAGGCCAGGTCCGGGCCAGAGACATACGGATGCAATCTCTGCAACCAGATACAGCTGGTGGAAGGCAGCCTTCACCACCCCCTCTACCTGCTGCTCCAGGAGGAGATCCGCATCCAGCACAACCCCCAGACTCCGGACCTGTTGAGCTACAGGAGGGCAAACCCCTCCAAACAGGGGGGCCGACACCTCCCTCGTTCTCCCCACCACCATCACCTCCATCTTATCGGGGTTGAGCTTCAGTCTGCTCTGCCACATCCATTCCGCCACGGCCCCCAAACACTGGGATAGCGACGAGATGGCAGGTTCTGGGTCAGCTGAAAAAGAGAGGTACAACTGAGTATCATCAGCATATTGGTGACAATGCACCCCAAATGCTCTTACGACCTCCCCCAAGGGCTGCATATAAACATTAAATAATAGTGGAGACAGAATGGAACCCTGCGGAACGCCGCAGGACAAAGCGCGGGGGCAAGATGTTTCAGCTCTCAGTACCACCCACTGGCTTCTCCCCGAGAAGAATGAACAGAACCACTCAAGAACGGTCCCATCCAGCCCCCCCAGGTCACGCAACCGTCTCAACAACAGCCCATGGGCCATGGTATCAAAAGCGGCCGAGAGATCTAGCAGGACATGTACCTTTGAAAATCTACATGTGTACCAAACAGATAATTACGAAATAGACTGTGTCTGCACTACATTGTGAAGCTAGAGCCTAGAACATTAGAAATATTAGGGTCTAGACACATTTTTAGCTTTTGGCTCTGCAATATCAGTTTTGAATATCACTTTGTGGGAAGCATTCAGGTAGCCCTTGTAGAAAAGGGAGTGTTTGTTCTGTAATATTCAAAATCTTTGGCTACTTTTACACGTCGGGGTATTTAGTTTGCGGTTTTAAAGAATGTGTGACCGATTTTAATGCGCGAAATGTCTCGTCTAATCTCAGCCCGTGGGATTTTCACAAGTCACGCAAATGTGACCCGCTTGTCTAAAAGCAGCCTTTGTTGAAAGGCCAAGATCTACAAAATTATGCTCTGGATTATCTGTACACAGTCCTGTTGAAGTTAATGAGGTTGTATGCCTGCTAGAGCAAGACATGGACTTACTTATCCTAAAAAATACTTTTTTTTTTACATACCTGAGGTTCAAATTCACCTGTCCCTTCAATTTATTGATCTAGCAGTATTCTTGAAACACACATTTCACTTTCTATTATGTTGATTTTGCAGTACTTTGCATTCAAGGCTTCCTATCCATATTTTAAATCTATATTAGCTTGCTCTAAATGTGCACACAATGCAAAATTGTATTGGAAGCACTGACCGTGTAATACTTAGATTGATTTTGTTGTTGATAGCCAGTAAAATGCTATATTGACTACCAACTTTCCATTTTTATGTGACATAGCTTTCAGGATGACTAACCTGTGTCTCTCTCTTACCAGTTTAGCTCTTAAGTTCAGTGGACTTCGGTATTTAAATGAGAGAAGGCCCAGACCCAACATTGACCCTTTTCACACAGATACTGTCTCACTGATAAAATGTGTGTTACGTTTTATTATACATGTTGCATGACTGCAGGTGTGCTCTATGGGTGACCTGCAACATGTATAAAAAATGTAACACCCATTTTATCAGTGTTAGAATGTCTGTGTGAAAAAGGCCATTTTTATTGTTTAGCTTAGTTATCTCAAATCTAATTGTATTTTATGCTGATTTAAAAGACAGAATTTAATACTTTGCATCACATATATTTTTATGGCAGTCTACTTTAAAAAGTTCAATATATCCTCAACTTTTGAAATATATTTTTATAAACTTTCAAAATTAAAAAGACACACTTTTAGCTTAAGTCTCTGAAACTATATGGGTACAGAAATGCATGAGCTATTGTACAAGACCTTCACTGTATAATTTAAAGATTCAATGAATTAAGCATTTCAGTTTAAAGCTGGATAGGAATTAAAATAGCATGGATCATAATTTGGTAATAATTTGCAATCTTTATATATTTATTTCCAAGGGATTTGATATGTCTAAGTGCCAAGCTAGTCATTGTCCATTATTTAAGTGAAAAATGTGAGACTAATTTAACTTAAATTAGTAAATTAAAATTATCTTTCAGGGCTCAACGATGCCATGCTAGGATCCCACAGAGATTTAAGTATGTATATTCCTTTCTATGTTTGAATTATTTTATTGATTTCAGTAGTTCCCCTTACTGGGGCCGATCCCATGCTCCATGTGCCCCACAGCTAATCATGTACTTAAGTAAGTACAGACTAAAGGTTTTAATTTATTAATTTTGTCCTTGTTTGATTTCAGCTTCACTTGGGCACTTGAATTATTCTTGAGGGAAAACATTGCTGCCAGATCATGTTTTTATCATGAGACTCACAGGATTTTGTGTTTAGGTTTGTTTGTGTGTGCGTTTTTGTAAAACACACAGCTCTAGGAGTGAGAGTAAGTGGCTAGTTCTTGCAGTTGTGGAGAAAAGTTTGGAAATGCAAACCTCCAGGAGTGAAAACCTTAATGGCAAATAAAAATAACTTCAAATTTAGTACTTTGAAATCTTATTTTAAAGCAAGTTCATCATTTTGGGGAGCTTAATTCATTATTTCTGAACTCTTAGGTTTGGTGAGGCAACATTATCATTAGTAATTTATGTAGTACGATTATAAAGAAAGATGAATGTGTAATAGAAAAATGAGTACTCATTATTCCATAATGGTATGAAATGTAGAACATTTTGGTGCTGCAATTATACAGGTTTCCAGGTTCTGGACTTGTTTTACAGTCTTATGTAAGTAACTGAATAAACAGATCTAGTTTAGTCCAGAAACACATTGCTTCACATTGGTATGGAAGTTATCTCACTCTTGTTCTAAATGACATTATACTATGTATTCACCTCTGTGGAAAGTTGATGTAGAAATGGTAATGGTTTCCAACCATAAAGAAGCTGGATGTTGGTAGCAGATTGTATTACATTTTCTCTTTTAATTGAACTTCTAACTCTGAATTGGCTATGGTGTTAAATTTGTAGTCTTATTCTGAGAAGCTGTCTTTCTATGGCCCCACTAAAGTAAACTGATGGGACAATATAGTGAAATGCGCATTGATGCTACATGTGTGGCAAAACAGGAGACTTTGGTCCCAAGAGGTTTTGTTTCAAGACCTTTCAAAGTATTAAGATTTCAAAAGGAAAAAAAAAATTAGCTACAGAATTCAAGCCAAGTGCATTCCTAAATTCATGAACTCTGAATGTCTGTAAATGTAATTGAATTTAGACCCTATCTTATGCTTCCTCTGTGAAAGGTGTTGTAGATGTGGTTTAGCCCCCTGTACATTTTTCCTGATAAAATAATGAATCAGGATTTTATACCACTATAGGAGACAAAAGGGGAGAGAGAGAGACAAAAATTTCTTTAAAGAAGACACAAATGCAATAAAACTGGAACAAGAATACAAATAAAATTTTAAAACCTCAATTTGTCCTACAAACAACATGGCCTTTAGAAGACGCCCTATTATATATTTTCTGTTAAGAACTACATTTATAGTGCTATAGAAATTAATACTAATAATAACAATTACTGGCCGCACTGTCACTTTTCTTCTTACTGAGCTGCCATAACTTAACAAGTTTGCCCAGGGGCTGTACCTTACCAAATGTTCTCTTTTTCTAGTAGAAAACTCACTTTGCAAAGAATACAGCCTGACTGTGTCCCCTTTGAAGACAAAGATGTCTTTAGATATTTGTTTAATCATAGCATTAAAAGGGTATGCAAAAGGACACACTGTACTTCATTTTATATAAAAAGTACGCTTTAACTACTGGGATTCAGCACCAAGAGTGCAGTCGTAACTTTACTGAAATCCTTTTCCATTAGGGTATGCCAGGAGTTTGTGTGTGTGTGTATAGCTTGTTGGCCACAATACTGAGTTAGACTTGAAATGGATGCCTAATTCTGATTTGCAGAAAGAGGTATTGTTGTACAGCATAACCATGGAGTTTGGAGCAGACTCACTGCTTTTTCTCTTGCTACCACCTTCAGTGAAGCTCCCAGTCTGTTCCCTGCCACTGCCTCCCGTTGGTGGTGCTGGTACCAATGGAAACAAAAGCAGGAAGTGGACCAGGGGCCTTTCCCAGAGCTACTTGGAGTTGGCAGAGGGGAGTGGACGTGGTCTGCTCATTTGCAGTTTCCAATTCCTCACACCTTTCCTTGCACATAGTTGCTGGGAAGTCCCCTAACAGACCTCCCAACAACTATGTGCAAGTGCCTCCTGCTCACAATGGGCTCCTGATCTCCTCAGGCCCCACTGTTAATGGGTATTGTATAATGACTACATTGCTCATTGGGTGCTTTTAACCGAGCAAAGCGATGGTGGGGGGTGGGGTGGTATGACTGCTGACTGGCACTACCATGGAGCACCCACTTAGGTGGAGTGCGTAGGGAGTGTAATGATTGGTGTAACTTAGGGTATTTTTAGATGTGATGATACCATGGGTGGCCACGCTTTGACCTGCATGGCCACCCATGGTGCCGTCACATCTGATCCCACCTGCCAGATGTTTCCCTGGGTGGAATCAGGGCTCTCCTCGGACCTTTGCAGTTTATAGCCTGTAGTCACAGTGCAGGCTAAGCGGGGGTTTGTAGCTCATAGTCACAGTGTGGGCTAAGTGCTGTCATGGCCTGGGGAAGCCATCCTCTGACTGGATTAGAGTGGACTGTCATGTGTTATGTCCCAATCTATCTGACTCTGGTTTGGGTCCAGAGCTGTTCTGAGTGGGCGCAGTGACCTCATAGGCTGTCGCGCCCACCTGTCAGGGAGTTGGGCAGTCTGTGCACAGCAGCGCAGAGGGCACATCGTCCCGCCCTCGCTCTACTCCCTCCCTGGTCCAAGCCGTCAGCATGTCTGCTTGGCAGCTTGGCCAGATCCTGCCCAGGTTGCGGGCTCTCACCCCGGGCAGGATCAAAGCATAATGGGTCTAAAAATACCCTTAGAGAATAACCAAGTCTTACAGAACAGTGTTGAGTGTTTATTAAATGATCCAGTAAGTAGCTTCCTTGAAGCATGGACTAGCTCTCTCTCCTAGTAAGCTGCAGAGTCCAGACCTTTTTGGAAAAACCTCTCTCACATATGCTCAGTCTGCTACAGATGCAATTAACTATTCTTAAAGACAGTAGTCTATTCCAACATCTTCCCTTTTCAAGCATTGAGCTTCCCAATGGATATACATATTACATCTGTATAGCAAAATAAATTGCACTGAAACATAGTGGCTAATATAATTCTATAAGTCTTTGTAGTGCTCGGCATATTCTGGTTGATCTATGTGGGATCTCTTCAATCTCCGATGTGGTGGGTACTGTTGTTTGTTCTTTTAGTTCTTTTGGTGTATCTATCACCTCTTCATGACAACTTTCCTGGTTCTTCATAAATGTAGTTTCTCTTCTTCTTCACATCAGGAATGTGTTGCAGGTGTTGCCTGTTACATCAAAAAAAGTTGTCCATTAGGAGTCGCAACTTCATATGGTTATGGAGCTACTACATGCATAACTTGTGCTTTTTTGTTCCCACGTTTTGCTGCTGTAAATGCATACCATTGTCAGCCACAGCCGCTGGCTCCATAAGGGACGGCTGCGGCAGGGGCCCCGTACACTCACCTCTGCAGCACTGGTACAAGATGTGGCCCCCGTGCCTGCTGCGTCAATCCCGGCAGCGCCCCCAGAAGCACCGCCATCACCGGTTGCCAGGGCAACCCCTGACAACGTGATGCTGCCGGACGATGTGGCCTCCCGACATGACCCACGCAGGTGGGCGGGGCCTGGACTTTATAACACCAGTGCCTCCCGGATGGTGGTGCCGGTAATCAGAGTCTGAGAAGCTGGCCGCTGGAAGTCTCCTGCGATTGTGTGCGATTCCCTGAATCTTAAGCTAAATTCCTTTTGTGTTTATTCCCTTGGTCTCTTCGTTGTGTAGTTCGTATCCCCTTGTTCTCCCTCACCCCCCCATGTTCCCCTTCCTTCCTCGAGTCCCCTCGATTGTGTAATGCTTGTGCAGACTGGGGTATAATTGGCAGTAGCATGTGGTGACTGATTGTAGGCTTCTGTCCTCTCCCCTGGTTCAAGTGTTCCCCTGGAGCGTGAGTATTCCCCTCCTGGGCCCCCCTTTCCCCCTCCCCCTGGAGTGTGAAAGCCCTTTTGCCCGCTTCCTTGTTCCTGACCTGTGGGCCCTATTCTCCCCCTTGCACCACCTCACTCTCCCTCCTAGCCCTCCTCTGAGTGTTTGGATGAGTGAGTGGGTCACGCCATCCTCCCATAGCTCTGTGCCCAGTGATGATAGAGGCCGCTACCCCTGTCGGGGTATACGGCCACCATTCTATCCTGATGGGCATTTTCTCCCAGGGCCACCAGTGCAGAGCGTGTGATTGTTTGTCTTGTGTGAGTGTAGGGTGTTCAACATCCATGACCCTCTATCATAATACAATTTTTGTTCTTAGTTGTTTACTTATATATTCACATCTGAGTCACCCCTTTAATTTGTATCTGCCAACCTGGGGAGTCTTGTTCGCAACGTCCTGTTGAATAAAATCTCAGCTGGCCACATTCCATGTGCCAAAGGTGCTGCCTGTAGTTCAGGATTATTAAATAAGGGTGCCCACCTGAATCATCAGCCTTCTTAATCTGATAAGCTCTTGATTAACTTAACTCCGTTTTCCACAAGGCCATTTGATTGTGGATATTTTGGGCTTGATGTTATATGCAGAAAGGCATAGTCCTTGAATTCCTTGAATTCATGGGCTGAAAACTGGGACCCATTATCAGACATGACTGTATGAGGAAGTCCATGTCGGGAAAGAAATTGATTTCAAGGACATTATGATCTGCTGTGCTGTTGTGTTTTCCAATAAAGCAACTTCTGGATAATGAGAGTAGTAATCATTGATAGTATATGTAAATAAGTCAATTCCAGCTTTGTGCCATGGCTCTAACTTGTTGTTTACCGACATTGACTCTTTTTTATTTTTATGCTGATTCATTAGTGGCCAATGTAATACATCTCTAGCCCTCCTTTTGCATTTTTCAATACCTAGATGTCCTTCATGTATTCTTATGAGCATTTCTGATTGTAATACCTTAGGTACGACCAACATATGATCTCTGAATAAGATGCCATCATTCACAGAGAGTTGTGTTTTAAACAAAAAATCTGGTTTGGTATATAATGTCCAAGTGATAGCTTTGATTACCTTCTTCAGTATCTTATCATCAGGATTTCTGGTTTTCCGTTTAACATGGATAACCGGAGAAAATCATGGAATTCACACTCTATCAGAGAAAAATGTGGAATTCCCATTTTATCAGAGAAAAACTCAGAATTCCTGTTTTACCAGAGAAAAACATGGAATTTCAGTCTTTCCTGGGAAAATTTCACCTGCCAAAACTCACTGGTGGCAGTGGAAATGTAAAGGAGATGGATGCTCTGTGGAGGTTCTGGTGTGCGCCTGCATTCAAGAGAAAAGATTTGGCATGAGAAGACCCCAGCCACATCTGGGTTTTGGTGAGGCAGAGGTATACTGGGGTCCATGCCGGAGCTGATGGAGAGAAGGGGGTTGGAGCGGCACCCCCCACCCACGCCTGCATAGGACTCCAATGCCGGGGATGGCTCGTGTGGGATATTGTTTTATTTTGTTATTTGAGTGGCAGTGGCAACTAGGGATGGGACTATCGGCAAATTATCAGTTACCAGTTTGATCGGTATTGGATTAATCGGTATCGGCATATCAGTTTTTCAACATTGCTGATTTTCCGGATCTTTAACATTGCCACTATTTTTTAAATGGCCGCAATGTTAAAGATCTGAAAAATCAGCAATGTTAAAAAAACGATATGCCGATACCGATATTATTGGTATTATCGGATTAATCCGATATCACTGATTATCGGCATTATCGGATTAATCTGATACCGATAGTCCCATCCCTAGTGGTAACCAGTAGGGCCGGGACCCCAGGGTAATTACCGGGTACCGGATTTACCAGATTCCAGTTTCCAAAAAACCAGATTCCCGGATTAAATCCGGTATACTGGTACCGGATTTATTCCATTGATTTCAATGGGGCACTGTCCCCATTGAAATCAATGGAATAAAAAAATTGAGTCCCCCCTCCCAGGCTGCGTGGGTGGAAGGGGGGACACACACACCCCCACCCTGCGCAGCCTGGATTTAAATCCCCTGAGTGTCCCACTGCAGCTCCGGGCCACCGCCGGCAACCCAGAGCCAGCCCCACCAGCACCAGCGGCCGTTACAGCAGCAGCCGGTAAGTATACTGTATGATCCCTGGGGGGGGGTTTAACACCCCCCCAAGGGATCACCCTACATCCAAGTTCCCGCACCCAGGGATCTCGTACCTTCATTGAGCTCCGGCGGTCCGGGGGCTTCAGGGCCGGCTGTGGCTGCTGGCTTCAGACGCTGGTAGGCCTTCCGGGGAAACCCGGATGTTCCCCAGAAGGCCTACCAGCATCTGAAGCCGGCAGCCACAGCCGGCCCTGAAGCCTCCGGACCGCCGGAGCTCAATGAAGGCACGAGATCCCTGGGTGCGGGAACTTGGAAGTAGGGTGATCCCTTGGGGGGGTGTTAACCCCCCCCCAGGGATCATACAGTATACTTACCGGCTGCTGCTGGGATGGCTGCTGGTGCTGGTGCTGGCTCTGGGTTGCCGGCGGTGGCCCGGAGTTGGAGTGGGACACTCAGGGGATTTAAATCCAGGCTGGGCAGGGTGGGTGGGGCGTGTCCCCCCTTCCACCCACACAGCCTGGGAGGGGGAGGGAAACGCAGTTTTTTTGTGGTTTTTTTTTTTACATTGCGGCCATTCATTTGAATGGCCGCAATGTAAAAAATCCGGTACCGGGAATCCGGGAAACGGCCCGGATTACCGGGTTGAATCCTATAATGCCGGTACGCCCAGTACCAGCATTATTGGATACCGGAAGATCCGGTTTTCCCACCCCTAGTAACCAGTGCATTAAATTATCAACAAAAATTTAAATTTAATTTTTAAATTACAAATTTAAATTTAAACATAATTTAAATGCACTTTAATTTTAATTTTAATTTTTGGATTTAATTTTTTAAAAAAAATTAAATTCATTTTTTAAAAAATGTAACATTAAATTTTAAATTTTGCATTGAAATGAATTAAAATTTTTAAAAACTATTTTAAAAAAAAAATTGAACAATTAAAAATTTAAACAATTTAAATGCATACATTTATACATAATGTAATTTAAAAAAAAAAATTAAACCTAATTTGCAATAATCACTTCCTAATTTTAATGGCAGGAAAAACACAGATTTCAGTGTTTTTAATGAGAATTTAATGGGGTTTCTCTACCCCACCCCACGAGAATTCCCAATTTTTTGGGCAGAGAGAACTAGGAACCCTGCTTATCATGTGCTGTAGAATCTACAAATCTTTTTTTTACGTTTCCTCTGATACCGGATAACTCTTTTTTATCATGCTAACATGCATGGCATCAAATTCCAGTTCAGTTTCATTAATAGTTTTGTCAAATGCCCTGGACAAAGTATCTTCAATCACCAGATCTTTTCTGGATAAGTATGCCAATTTAAAGTCATATAACTGCAACCGGGGGTGGGGTGGAGCCTTTGGAGACTGGGAGGTATTTCTGCTAGCCGCTTTTTTGCAGTGGATACCACAGGCTTATGGTCTATTTCTGCCACAAGTGGCCTCCCATAGAGGAAAATGTGAATTTTTTTGCATCCATGCACCAGGGCTAAACCTTCCTTCTTTATCTGTGCATAATGGTATTCAGATTCATTGAGGGCTCTGGATGCATATGCCACTGGTTTCCAGTGACCATTATATTTTTGCAGTAAAGTTGGCCCCATACCCTCTTTTGAGGTCTCTGTAGACAATTTGGTTTGCCTTTTACTATCAAAATGACTAATTGTTGAGGCTGTTTCAATCAGTTTTTTAAAAAAAATTATTAAATTCCTTGTTCATGTTGGCATCCCATGTCCACTGGGTATTCTTTTCTAGTAGCACACATAACTCGGCCCCTCATACGTCAGGGACCGCCTCGCCCTCCGCGCCCCAGAGTGGCTCCTTCGGTCTGCTGGGGGTGCCTCCTTGGCGGTCCCCTGTGTTGAGCGGGGGGCCACAATGGAGAGGGCATTCTCGGTGGCCAGGCCGCGTCTCTGGAACTCCCTACCGGAGGAGGCCCGCTTGGCCCCAAGCCTGTTAGTATTTCGGCGAAAATGCAAGACCTGGTTGTTCGCCCGGGCCTTTGGGGAGGGGGGGGGTAGCTGATTTTTATTCCTCTATCCCAAGTAGTTTATATCCCAGGCCTTGTTTTATATGTTATATTTTAAATGTTGATATGGTATTTTTTTAATGTGTTTTAGATTGTTCTGAATTGTATTTTATGATTGGAAGCCACCCCGAGCTGTGATCAGGAGGAGCGGGGTATAAATTTAATAAATAAATAATAAATAAATAAACTTACTCGTGTGTGCTGATAAGTTTGGTATATGCCTGCCTAGATAAATGACCATTCCAAGGAACCTTTGTACCCTTTCCTTGTCTGTCGGTGCAGGCATGTTTGTGATGGCCTGCATTCTCTTGGGATCAATGTGTTCGCCATTTTCTATTAGTCTTTCTCCCAGATATGTGATTTTTTAAACTCTAAATTTACATTTCTGCTTCTTAAGTCTCATTCCAGCTGCCCTTGCTCTGTCTAGAGCTTTCTGAAGCCTCTGATCATGTTCCTCTATGGTTCTTCCACAAATGAGAATATCACCAATGTACACTTGGGCACCTTCGACTCCTTCAAATATTTGTTGCACTTTCCTATGAAAGATTTCTGCTGATGATTTTAGGCCAAACGGCAATCTGCAAAAACAGTATCTTCCAAAGAGTGTATTGAAGGTATATAAATGTGAGCTATTCTCATCTAGTGGGACCTGCCAAAATCCCGGGGATGCATCAAGAATAGAAAAATATAGGACACCATCCATTTAACTAATGCCTGTCTTGTAAGCAATAGAATGTATTCTTTTTAATGTATTTGTTGAGTTTCTTGGTATCATTCTCAGCATACTATCTTTCTTTTCTATGATTACTAATGAATGCACCCATTCTATAGGTTCCTCTGTTTTTCTTATTATCTCTAATGCCACCATCAATCCAGCTCTTCCTTCAGCCTACTCTATAGCTAGAGGGACCTTCCTTGGGGCATGTATAGCAGGACAATTAGGCTCTGTGAGATCTATTTTGTATTCAGTAGCCAATTTACCAATGTCTTGAAAAAGATCTGAAAACTGGTTTTCAATTAAGTTGTTCCCAGAGGCTATTACCAACTGGATGAATACCAGTCTATCTTTGATTTTCACTTCCAGTTTACATACACCTTTATTGGGAATAATCACCGCATTGTAAGCTCTCCATTTTATGGTTTTACCCTCAATCCATTTCAGTTTTCTTTCTAATTTGTTTACACTAATATCTGAAAGCACATTAACCTGCGCACCTGTATCCATTTTATAGCTGTGGACAGTCCTGCTGGTTTCCGGTGCAATGGTCCAGCCTTCTCCGCTTGCTTCAGATACAGTCCCTACTTAGAATTCTTCCTCAGTACTTTCATCATCGGTGTTGTGGTATACTGCATCAGTTTGCATGCTTTGTCTCCTCCTCCATACTTGCTGCTCCTGATTGCAGACTCTTGTCAAATGATATATCTCTTGCATACATTGCATCATTTCCCTAATGCAGGGCATAGCCTGTTTGAGTGTTTGCTCCCGCATTTTATGCAACTTGATGTGCTTTCTTGTGTGACATCTGCCATTGGGCTGTTTGTAAATCTTCCCGCTTTTTTCATTTTCTTTATATTTTCTGCTTATCTGTCCTTTTGTCTGCTGTTTACTCTGCCTATAGTATCTATTTCCCCCTCTTTTCGCATTCCTTTATGGAACTTACATCTCTCATATGTCTTGCTTGTCTTGGGTATGCAGCATTCTGCAAATTTCTGTAGTACAGGGTAATTTCAGACGTAATGAGTCCAGAGGCCCGCCATGCTGAATCCCGCACCAGGATCTGTTTCAGATCCCAGTCGGGAATCAGGCCAGCCGTCCTTCAGATGTGCCGGCCTGATTCTCACCGAGGATCAGGGGGAGGGCGGGGTTGTGCGGCACGACGTGCAGCCGCACAGCCCCTCCCCGTCACGCTCCCCCGGCCGCCCACCCTCCGGGAGACGGGCGGGGACAGCGGCCAATCCGGCCGCTGTGCCCGATCCCGTCCCGTCGTTTCGTCTGAAATTACCCACAGTCGCATAGCTTGCCCTCTCAGACTGATTTAGCGGCATGCTATGAAAGACACCAATGGCCTCAGATCTAGCTATATTCAAGAAGATGGCTATCTTCTGTTCATCTTCCTTTTCACCTTAGCCTGCTGCCTGCATATAAAAAAAACTTTGTTTGATTTCTGCCCCAAAATTCTGCAGCATTAACTGAGTTTCAGTTCCTTGGGGATTTTTAGATACTCCATCTTCTCTATAGCTCCTTTTCCTGTCACAGTTGTATCTTGCACCCCACTCCCGGTACCATGTAATGATCAATGTCACCCAGAAGAACAGAATCTTGTAGAACAGTGTTGAGTATTTATTAAACGTTCCTGTAAGTAGCTTCCTGAAGCTAGCTCCCTCTCCTAGCAAACTCCAAACCTTTCTGGAAAACCCTCTCTCATCCATGCTCAGTTTGTTACAGATACAATTTACTATTCTTAAAGAGACAGTACTCTATTCCAGGGAGCAGTCCAAACAGGCTACTCCCAGGGTGGCCACCGCAGCCAGAGAGGCAGCCTCCACACACTCCCTCTGTCACAAACCATGGGGAAGGGGAAGCATGTTGTACTGGCATTTGTAAGTAGCATGTTCCCTAGCACTCATGGCCAGTTCTAGTGACTTGCAAAGGCTGCTTCTCCCACCCACAGTGCGTCTGAGTGGTAGCCCTGTTTGCTGGTGTGACGGGCTGACCCCGATCATATGAGCAGGGGCTCCGTGGCCACCTTTTGTCATGGAGCTATTTGGCTTGCCCGGTCTGGAGCATTCCAGATTTCCAGGCAGTGCTCCATGCATGACCCTGAGTGGGTGCACCATGGTTCACGGGAACACGCATCTAGCCACTCCACTTTCAGATGGTCATTAGGATCCATGGCTCCTGGGTGGCCATGCCAGGTAGCATTTCCCAGAGTGTTTTTAAATGAGCAAGGCTAGGGCGGTGGGGTCCATGGTGTCTTAGTGGCAGAGCTACAGAGCAACCACTTGGGTGGAGTGCAGGGGGAGGGATTTTAATGGGTGGCTCCAAGTGTGACTACTGCACAGCCACCTTGCACTCCCTCTGCCACGGACCATGGGGGAGGAGGAAGCATGCTGGGCTGGCCTTTGAAATTGACATGTCCTGGTGTAAGTGCTGGTGAACCTGGGCTTCCAGCACTTGCAGCCAGTTCGTGTGACTTTCAAAGGCCGTGTCCTCCACGTCTATGAGCAGCTGACTGGTCTGCTGATATGGGTGACTGCCCCAGTTCATACAGGGAGCAGATGCGTGGGCTCTGGGGGGCACACACTCTTTTGGCTTGCCCCACACAGTGCACTACAGATTTCCCGGCAGTGCGCCATGAGTGGCCATGAGTAGGTGTTGCATGGCTCATGGGAGCACGCATTCCCCTTCAGATGGGTGGTCAGATGAGTGACTCTTGGGTCGCTATGTGTGGTACCATCTCATTTAAAAGCACCCTAAATGAGAAATTGTTGGCACCTAATGAATGTGACAGTAACCACTCAGTGTGAGTGGTTACTGTCATGTCTATTAACATTCACTGGGGAGTGATACTGAGACAGTGAGAGTGGGCAATGGACAATGTTTTCTATTGTTGTGAATGAGGATTTGACACACACGTAAGACTAAACATGGCACTGTGGTGCACATTTAATGAGTGCACAACCCAATGAGCTCCTGGATAAATGAAGACTGTATCCCAAGTGTATATTACTTAACAGGTGCCATCACTGAAAACAAAATTAACTACAACACTCATTAACCAAGAAGTGTCTTACGTTTTCCACACTAATTTTCGGTTGAGCAGGCTAAAATGAGGGTAATCGGAACTAAATTGTTTCAATTCCATATGAAATCTGAATGCACATACTAGAGTGGCTGGCCTTGGCCAGTTTTCGTTTTAAGGGTGTACTGTCTTGAAACACTAATTCCTGAGGTAGTTGTACATACTGAAGAAGACCATATCACTGGAAGCACAGTAGAGCCATTACCAAGGGCAAAACAGCAGGTGACTGTTCTGTACATGTTGAAAGGAAATTGCCATGTGCTTGCTGAGATGGGAGGGCTCTGTCACTTTGCAGAGGTCAAGGACTTGGGGGTAAAACAGACTAAAGTATCCTTGTTGCCAATAGGAATCTTTCTAAGTAGAGTTTGGGAGGAAGAAATTTGCAAAAGAAGGAGAACACTCTCCAGAATGGGCTCAAATGTTCAAGTCCCTCAGACAATTGTATGAAACATGTTAAACTTACTTTAATAATGTAATAGCCACTGAGAACAAAATGCTCCTGTCCTCAGATTTGAGACCTGTTATTAGAATTCACATGTTAGCAAGGGGTATCTTAACACTGAACAGTAATGATCACTCTGGTGTAATTTAGTAATCTTCTGAAATGAAAATTCTGGACAGATTCTGTATTTGGTGGATCCACCCAACCCAAATATATTGAGCAAAACACAGACTGGACTTCAGTCCATTGTCCATTTTGCCAGGGATCTGGATCAGCTGTGTGCCCTGTGTGCCCTGTACTGAACATGTGCAAAATGCTGAACATGCTGTTCAGGAGCCTCTAAAGCAGGGTGCCACTATTTTGTGCATGCAAGTACTAAAACTGATATTTGGCACGTGTACAAAATAATGGCACCCTGAATTCAGAAAATCCATGGTGGAACTCTGATATTCCAAAAGAGTGGAGTTTCCTCGATGATGAAAGGGCTGATGTGACAGCCCTACTCTGGTGGTGAAGTAGTTTGTGGTTATCATCACTCAGAGGTAAACTACCCCTCATAATGTAACGTGTGAATGCTAAGGGTAACAGTTCTAAAGATAGGATTGTACGATAGCTTTCTGCACACTCTGGACTGTTCAGATATTTGAGATACTGCAGGATAGATGACACCCTATGGTTCTATCCTCTGCAGGATAGACACCTCATGGTTCCTTTACCCTGGAATATCTTACCTTTCATTGTAATGTGTGAAAAAAGTCTCCGTAATTTTTCTATTGCTATACCCTTGTATAACCAGAGAGCTGAGGAGGAAGAGGCCCTGTTAATGAGAGAGAAAGGCTAGAAGGTGATAGTCCTTCCCCCTGTCTTTAGATTGTAAGCTCTCGGACAGGGACCGTGTTTATCTTGTTCTTTGTAAAGTGCCGGGTACATTGCTGGCACTATATAAATGCTAATAATAATAATAATAATAATAATAAATAATAATACTGGAGTTTGAAGGTACTGGGGTTTCCAGAAGCTGGAAGCAGAGATCGCTTCTCTCTGGGGTAGGACTGTACAGCCTCTGGCTTCCTAGCAGGTTGGAGGCTGTTATCTCTGAATCCCAGGGCTATGAAATGAACTCTAGTTATTTTTAGACAGATGGGTGCAGACAGAAGCCCAGGGAGGGAGGGGTGTGTGTGTGTGTGTGTGTGTGTGTGTGTGTGTGTGTGTGTGTGTGTGTGTGTGTGTGTGTGTGTGTGTGTGTGTGTGTGGTAGCCTCCCCTCCCTGTCTCATGTGGCCTCACCCTTGAAGAACAAGGGGGAGAGATGGGCGGGGTGTGTGCGTTAAAGAACAAGGGGGAGAGNTTTTTTTATGGAACATGTGGAGCTTAAGTCAGACAAGAGCTCTGAAGGGACTCTGGTTGTAGTTGACCCAGCAAGGCAGGCTGGGCCATGGAGCACTTTCGATGTACCTTTGATTACTAAATTACTTGTGACAGGACACCAGTGCTTCTGAAAAGTCTTCTAAGCAGCTGATACGTTGACAACCACATCCACATATTGACAGTCCCATTCTCTGAAAGCATTACAACTGCTAAGGATTATCATTATTACAAACACGGCCACATGTATATGTGGTACAAACTAGGCTTAGCAAGCCAATGCTCTGCTATCTGCAAGTAGCTAAAGCACTATAGAGGAGCAAAATGAATGCAAATAAGCAAGCAGAATGTATGGGATTATTCTGAAATGGATAGTGAATAAAACTGAAAATATAATAATACCTCTGTATAAATCTATGGTGTGACTTCATCTTGAATATTGTGTGCAGTTCTGGTTGCCCTATCTCAAAAAAGAGGTAGTAGAACTAGAAAAGGTACAGAGAAGGGCAACAAAAATGATAAAGGGTATGAAATGGCTTCCGTATGAGGAGAGGCTTGATAGGTATGGACTCTTCAGCTTGGAGAAGAGTTGACTGAGAAGGGATATGATAGAAGTTCAGAAAATCAAAGATAAAGCTGTAAAGCTGGTGTGGTAAGTGGTGTGGAACAAGTAAATCGGGAGCAGTTATTTACCTACAGAAATACTAATAGTACTAGAAATAGGTCCTTTTTACACAGCCACTCTAACACTGATAAAATGGGTGTTGCATTTTATTATACATGGTACAGGGCCACACTGCAGCCCTGCGGCATGGGCCCTTTTCACACGAGATGCCTCCACCCAGTTTTGCTGGGTGGAGATGGGTGGAGGCGTCTGTGTAAACACCACCTGCGGTGGGTGTAGGTGCTTGCGTGCTCCCGTGCAACACCCATCTCCACCCACCACCCATCTCAAAACCAGAGAAATGCATCCCACCCGCCGCAAGTGGTGTTTACACAGATGGGTGGAGGTGTGTGTGTGTTCGTTTAAACACACACACTCACCTCCACCCAACATGGCAGAACACCCATCCCCCCCAACAACCCCTGTCCATGTAAAAACAGCCAGAGACAGGATGCTGGGCTCAATGGACCTTTGGTTTGATCCAGTATGGCACTTCTTATGCTATGTTCTTAATGCTTCCCACAGGAAACAGCCTGTGAAAATGCATAAAACCAGAAACAGGTTGGGGTTTTTGCATACCGCATGTGAGCTGCCTCCTCACATTCTGTTCATGTCAGTGGTCCTGATACAGACGTCTGCCTCCGCATACACTGCTATTGATGCTATATCGCTGGAGATCCAGCTACTACATTTTTTCCCCTGTTAGAAAAACTACTTTAAACACTGATCTTAAAACTTTTATGCCTACTGGTGTGGATCACTTTGTTAAAGCTATTTTTAGAAAATACCTCATCTTGAGAGCAGCAATCTATCATTACATCCCTCCCATCTTGAACAATTTGTAAGCATGTTATCAACTAAGTTACGTTCTGTCCACAGTGACTACCTTGAACAGTATTTGCCAAAATAAATAGCTGAAACAGAATTTTATAAACCACATCCTGGGTTGGTGGAAGTGTAGAATTTTTTCTGCAAAATATGCTTACACCCCCAAGAAAGACATCTACAGTGTGTGTGTGTGTGTGTGTGTGTGTGTGTGTGTGTGTGTGTGTGTGTGCACGCGTGCACACACACATATAAACAGAACCGCTATTTTAAAGGAGTCATTAACTAAGAATTAAGACTCGTCTACAGTTAGGTTTTGTACTAGCAAATTGATTTACTTGTTTAATTTAGTTTAATCTACTAAAATGTCACCAGTCTGGGATATACATACTTTTGAATCCACAGCTGTTCTCAGTACTGGTATAGGTACAGAAGGCAGTAGGTTAGTATTCCAGTATCCACACAAGTATTTTGAGCCTGGTACAAAGGCAAAGTGCGCCTTCAGTTTTTTCTTTCTGATACTTAGGTCTTTCTTTAATGGAGATCCCTTGGAAAAACGTAAAAAAAAATATATTAGCAAGCTACAATGGTAGGGAGGGGAATGTGAAAACTGAAACATGCTATTTTTTAATATCAGGATTATCCTTACGTTGGCCACAATTAACACAGTATTTGTTGAGGGGAAAATGATGCAAGGAGGAGACAATTACCCATAAACGTTGAGAAGAAAGTTTGTTTATACCTAATACATTGAAGAAATTATTCAAGAACAGTTCCTCCTTATGTAAAGATTATCCATGTAATGTCTCCAAGCTCAGAGTCTGAATAAATTGTATACTGAACCAGTCCATACAGCGTAGAAGTATCTTCAACACCTGACTTTTTTGGAACTTGCCCAGACTTTGTTCTTCTGAATCTCCACAAATTGCTCTTTCAGAACCAGTTCTATTCTCTACCCCATCTGGATTCAGCCCCTTTGTGCTACAGTAACTGAGACTATTTGTGAGCCAAATACCATTATATAGGGTGATTTCAGACGTTACGTTGGGGGCATTCACCCCGGCTGAACCGCAGTCAAACGCGGCCCGCATTTGACTGTGGTGCACATCTGTTGGCTCTCCACCAGATGTGCACCGCAGTCAAACGTGGGCCGCATTTGCATTCACCACACTTCTGGACCCCCGGACACGAGGAGGTCGAGAAGTGTGGTGAATAGCCACCATGGCTGTGGTGAACAGAAAGTAATATCTGGTTACTTACCATTCACTGTGGTCAATGGCATTCACCCCTGCCTGTGGTTGCAGCAGCAGCTGAATTGGCCACTGCCGCCACCCGTCAGGAAGGGGGAGGGCCGCCGGGGAACGCAGGGGGTGGGGCCGTGCGGCAGCATGCTGCGCTGCGTGGCCATGCCCCCTCCGGGGTGTGTGCACCCCTTTAGATGTTACAGCCGGGCGCTTTCACCACAGGCTGTGGGGTGGTTTGGACCACAGCCGGGGGCAAAGGGGGGAACGTCTGTTGGCTACCCCCTTCACCCCCGGCCGTGGTCCGAACCACCCCATGGCCCGTGGTGAAAATGCCTGGCCATAATGTCTGAAATCACCCACTGTCTCATTTCTTATAAGTTCCATGGGACAAGCACATTACATGATTTCCCTGTACAATTTACGTATGAATTGACCTAACACAAGGTGTAAGTAACTGAAAAGGGGTATTTGTCTTGGTTTATGCAGCCTAGATGTGAACAAATAGTTGATTCCCCCCCCCCAAAAAAAAATCAACAGTGTCCCTTTTGAAAAAATCTACTGTACCTTAATTTCTCCCTATATCATTTTTACTTTTATGAGTACTTTTTATTTCAACTTTTGAAGACATTTTCTTCTGTTCTGTACTTGAAATATCCCCTGTGCGGGTGCACAATCCTAGTGACATTTGGGCAAAGATTGTTGCCAATAATGCTGCTGCTGATGTTTCAAATGGGAAAAATATTTTCTGAAAATCAGCATATTGAATTAAAAATTATGGAAAAATTAGTGATTCCAATTTTTTAATTTAAAAAGTTGTAAAGCTTTTTTCCTTAAATAAAAATGTATTGTCAAAATTGAAAATAATTACTTTCTAGGCGATCTTAGTTGCAACTGATTTGGGGGGAGGTGGTCGGCTTAATTTTGACATCCAAAATCTTTAACAGAAATTGATTTATTTATTTTTTTTCATAGAAATGTGAAAAATAAAAAAAGTTTTATGTAATGTGCAGTGAAAATAGGGGTTATACATTTTAAATATTTTTATTTTTTTTGTGGGGGGGAAACCTAAGTTCAAATGTGAAGGACAATGTATGGTAGTTTGTACCCTGGATGAGGCAGCTCCTATACTTTCCCTTTTAAAATCTTTTTGGATGTCTTTGCAGTGGCCAGAAATAATCTGCCTCATGCTTCTAAGGCCGTTTTCACATGGACTGCGGCACCTTTACGGTCCATGAGGTGCCGCAGGTGGGTGGTACATGGGCGGCCTGTCTTACAGATGCCCACCCACCTCCATTAATGGAGCATCTGTCATTGGAACACGTTACTCCATGTGTGGGGGATCGGTGGTGGTGGTGGTGGGAGTGCGCATGCACCTCCCGCCCGCTGCAGCAATCCCACGGACACCACCCACCACACATGTGGGTAACGGGGGAGAGGTGTCCGTTTGAAAAAGACCTAATACTTCAGAAGGGCCTACATATACCTGCTAAGGAAATGACTTATCCTGGCAAAAGTTCTGCATATTTTAAATAACAGTAATTACAGCTTTATCTTTGTTTGCACTCTTGTTTTTGAACTTGCATTTTTTCATACTTGAAATTAGGTTGGACTTGCATGTGAAAATGCATGGACAATTTGGATTTCTCTCTGAGCAAAGTTCATGTGGACATATTTGTACAACATACAAAAGGTTGGGTATGCAAAATTATAAGCCCAAATCTTGGACGTGCATATGAAAACCAGGTCTATAGTGCTGCATATTAATGCAGATTTTGTTTTAAAAAAATATTTTCAATGGTTATAATGCATTTCCACCTATTTGCTTTTATTTACGGTTTGCCAGTTAAGATTTACTCACTTTTTGTGTTCATCCAGGAATTAGGATCTGTTAATGTGTATCTTGTGAGACTCTCCCAGTAGGTTACAGGCTGCTGCTCTGAAAGGGCCAAGGACACTCTAAACTTTGACCCTTTCTACACGGATGCCACCCCCCCCCCCGTTGGGTGTTCAGGCAGGTGTGCGGTGTGGGGAGGGCATTAACTGTCTCTTATACACATCTAGATGTGTATAAGAGACAGGGGTGGGGGAATAGGTGTGTGCTGGGTGTCTGCCCGTGTGAACACTATGGGTGGTGGGTGTGCATGCATGCACACTCCCAACATACACCCATCACCCACTCATCTCCATGCACAGAGCGAT
Organism: Sphenodon punctatus; assembly: GCA_003113815.1. Taxonomy (NCBI): domain Eukaryota; kingdom Metazoa; phylum Chordata; class Lepidosauria; order Sphenodontia; family Sphenodontidae; genus Sphenodon; species Sphenodon punctatus. The sequence continues at coordinate 1,420,873 of QEPC01015544.1, forward strand.
CTAGAAAAATGGAGGAGGCTCCATGCATGGAGATGGGTGTGTGTCCATCTAAGGCCCTTTTTACACAGATGCTCTAACACCCATAAAATGGGTGTTACATTTTATTATAGATGTTGCAGGGCACCACTGCAGCCAGTCACCACGGGCCCTGTGCACACATGATGCTTCTACCCAGTTCCTCTGGGTGGAGATGGGTGTTGGCCGGTGGGTGGGGAGCATTACCCTGGGTGGAGATGGGTGGGGGCATCTGTGCAAATGTCACTTTCAGTGGGTGTTGGTAAGTGTTTGGTCTCAGCCAACACCCATGGAGCAACGGACACCACTGCCGGTTGCTCTGTGGGTGGGTGTGGGTGGAGATGAGTGTTGACCGGGAGGAAACACTTACCAACACCCACCGAAAGTGGCATTTACACAGATGCCTCCACCCAGGGAAATGCTCCCCACCCACCGACCAACACCCATCTCCACCCAGAGGAGCTGGGTGGAGGCATCATGTGTGCACAGGGCCCATGGTGATTGGCTGCAGTGGTGCCCTGCAACATGTATAATAAAATGTAACACCCATTTTATGGGCGTTAGAGTGTCTGTGTAAAAAGGGCCATAGACTGAGTTGGCACAACCCTTTCAGTGCAGTCCTGGGCATCAGAGGCTGTGGCTCCAATCCTCAAAGCACCAATCCCTCTGAAGTGAATAAAACTTACTCTATAACATTACTTTGGGCATTTTTAGACATGCATGAAAATTATGAGGGTTTGTAATCTCCCNTTTTATGGGTGTTAGAGCGTCTGCGTAAAAAGGGCCTAAAATGACACCTACCCACCTACACCTACTGTGCCAGCACACCCACCCCCCACTCGTCCCTGTCCGTGTAAAAACGGCCTTTGTTTTCAAATTGTTGGTTTAATTGACAAATAAGATGACTGGTTACGTGCTTTTGTTTTTATGCCTAATTTTATTTGTAACATATGTGTTCATTTTTAGCAACACATCTGGAAGAAGTTCTGTTGTTTATTTTCCATTAGGGGAGAAGATGTTGGGTGTAGGTGCATGCGTGCTCCTGTGCAACACCCATCTCCACTCACCGAGCAATCGGCAGTGGAATCCGTGGGTGGAGATGAGTGTTGTGCAGGAGCATGCATGCAGCAATACCCACCACAAGTGGTGTTACACAGACGCCTCCACCCATCTCCACCCAGCGAAACTGGGTGGAGGCATCTCGTGTGAAAAGGGCCCATGTTCAGGGCTGCAGTGTTGCCCTGTACCATGTATAATAAAATGTAACACCCATTTTATCAGTGTTAGTGTCTGTGTAAAAAGGGCCTAAATGTATTCACTTGATGTTAAGGACAAACCTCTTTTTTATTTTGTATTGTATTGTGCATTTAATGAAAAATCTCTCTCTCTCTCTCTCTCTCTCTAAAAAAACAACAACCCTAAAATATTTTTGGTCTGTTAGAGATGAAGTCTCTTTGCTTCAGTGTTTGTATACTCAGACTTATAGCACTGCTCTGTGTTCTGTTGCTATAGTAACTGTGGCCTTCTAACTCCTATACCTACTGCTCTTCTAAATTCAGAACACAGTATTAGACAATCAAATTAATTCTATGCCTTACAATTACGATAACCATTATTTCTAATTTAATCAGTGCAACTACTTTGCAATTAGTTGTAGGACAGATTCTGGCCAGTTCTTGCCCCAGTGCACTGTCTGTGTTTGTGTGGGGATAGATTTGGAAATTTCAAGGCATTTTCCCTATGCCCCTCCTTTGCCTGAACAAATGCAGGGACTACACTGTCCCTCTTCTGCAGGGGCAGATGGGTTCCTAGTGGACTGGAGAAGAATTACGGGGCTTTCAGTACTATCCTGTGGAGGTTTTGACCAATGAGCATTGAGTAGGTTCCTCTACGTGCTGGGGAAATCTAGGAAATAGAGGTATAATAGCTTCCCCAGCTCAAGGGGAGATATCCTGGTGCATCCTCAGTCCCCACAGTCCTCCACCAGTGCTGAAATAAAGTCTATGTTCTTCTGCAGGGGTAATCTGTGAGGGCAGTCCCTAGACTAGTACAGGGTATTCTTGGAGATCACTGTGACAGCCCTAAATTTGAAAAGGGGATCCCTTCTTAGGAGATGATCCTTATAACATGACTAGGAAACCAACTGCTCTGTGATTTTAGGACTTCTGCTCATGTATGAACAAAGTATCTCAGTCAAGATCCACCATGTCAGTCACAAAGGAGAAGTTTGCTCTTAGGAAGAGGGAAGAGGAAGAGGAGGAGTTGCTTGAAAATCAAAGCGGTGTGCCTGCTAAGTTCTGGCATGGGCCTTTCTCAGGATTCCAGACAGGACCCGACTTAGGATTTTAGCAGTCCTTGGCACTTTTCAGACTGCTGCCCCCAAAGCCACCCCACAAAACCACCCTCTCCCCAAGAAATATGAGGGGAAAGGTGGGGAGAGGGGAAAATGTATTTTCTTGGCCCTTACCTTACCAGACACACTTCAGGGTCTCTGGAAGGACTTGCTAACTTCACTGGCTTTGCGGCTTCAAGGCTGCCTGAGTGGCCGGCTGGCATGCTGCATGGTCCCACAGACAGTGTGTGCTCATGCAGTAGCATAGTTTGCTGCTTTGTGCATGTGCACACTGTCGCCGTCATCTTGACTGCAGCTGCTGGGACTACATTTACCAGGATGCTCCATGTGCAAAGCAGCAAACTGCTCTACTGCACTTTGTCTTGTCAGCCAAGAGGGGATGGCGGTGCTCACGGTAGTGCATTTCAGGGTCTGGGTGGACTCAGGCGAGCAGACCAGATCTTCTCCAGGAAGTGCCCCCAGGCTATGGGCAGTGGGGGGCGGGGGGTCAGGCGGGGCAGCAGCAGCGCTGCTGCTGCAGCAGATGGTGGGGGTGGTATGGGTGGCTGGCCTCAGGCCTGAGAGAAGCCTTCCAGCCCCCAAGCTCTGTCAGTCCCCCACCAAATTTGCCACCCCTGTCCAATTTCCTCCCAAGGCAAGTGCCTCTACTGGCTTTGATTCCAGATCGTTGAAAGTTTATCTCACTAACAATTATGATAATGATTATTTCCATTTAAAAACATTTTAAACATATACTGGAAATATATTTATAATTTTCAGGTACCTCCTATGATGTATTACAAACATATATTTGTGTTCCTCTGCTTTCCTAATAATGTCATTCTCAGCCTTCTATGACTAAATTTAATGCAACTTTTGAAAAGGTAGGGCTTATCTTCCAAGTGCAAGGGTCACCAAAGCCATTTAGTTGACTTTTAAAGACATTTGCAGTACTTGTTTGAAAGGTTTATAATTTTGCATATTTCCTCTACATAATTTTTTTTTTTTACTGGATACATTTTTGTTAAAAGTCACTTTAGATCTTGATAATAAAACTTTCAGAGTATATAACAAAGCTCATATTGTGACATTTGTGGGCCTAAATTAAACAGGAACATTCAAAGCAGTAATTTAAAATTTAGAAAGACTTTTTGTAATTTTAGAACACAGAATGTTGGTGACTGTGCCAAATGCTGCAGTGGGTGGGACTGTTCTTGAATGATTCCGCTTGTTCCTGGCTGGAAGAACTCAGCGAGTCATGCTTGGGGACCATTTTCCATCTCCCCGGGACCTCTTGTGTGGAGTCCCACAGGGTTCCAGTCTGTTCCCTCTCCTGTTCAACGTGTATATGCAGCTGCTGGATGAGGTTGTGAGGAATTCTGGAGTTTGTTGTCCGCAATATGCTGATGACACTCAACTCTATCTTTCTTTCTCATCCAACCCAGACCCCGCAGTCTTGGTGCTTACACGATGTCTGGTGGCTGTGGGGGACTGGATGAGGGTGAGCCGACTGAAGTTGAATCCCGACAAGATCAAGGTGATGCTAGAGCTGGGGCTAGCATCCCCACCGGGTTGCCCTGTGGGCAGGAGGGGCGGGATATAAATTTATTTATTTATTTATTTATTTTTAAATAGAGGGGAAGGTGATGGGTGTGGCATCCCCCATGATGAGGTTCTCCCCCTACTGGTTCCCCAGGTTCGGAGTCTGGGAGTGCTCCTTGATGCGCAGCTTTGTCTAGATGCTCAGGTTGGAGCTGTGAGGAGCGTAATCTGTCAATTACACCTGGTGCGACAGCTTTGACCATACATCTCAGACTCCAACCTGGCCACTATCTTCCACGCTTTCATCACCGGAAGACTGGACTATTGTAACACACTGTACTTGGGGATGCCTATAGTGATGGTTCGGAGACTGCAGCTGGTGCAGAATGCGGCGACCCGTCTCCGTACTGGGATGGGCCTTCGGGAGTATATTACACTGGTGTTTCGTTCTCTGTGCTGACTGCTTATATTCTTCTGGGTCCAATTCAAGGTACTGTTTTTTACCTATAAAGCCCTATATGGCTTGGGCCCCATATAGCTGCAGGATCGCTTCACTTCCTGTGCTCTGGATCGGCCCCTACGGTCGGCTGGGAGCACCCTTCTCCATGTCCCCCGGCCCTGGGTAACCCGGGGGGCCACTATAGAGAGGGTGTTCTTGGTGGCCATGTTGAGGATGTGACACTTCCTCCTGGCAGAGGCCTGGGTGGCCCCGGACCTCTCCTCTTTTCGACGACAATGCAAGTCTTAGCTGTTCCACCAGGTCTTTGACGAGGGACCTGGATGAGGGTAGGTTTTTATTTTTATGGGGGGTGATAAGTTTGGGGTATTTTTTTCCTCCCTCCTCTTTTTCCGGGGGGCATGTTCCCACACTTTCCCCCCCTCTTCTCCCCCCTTTTTCGATGTTTTATGTTTATGCTGTTTTGTGTATTTTTATATGTATATTTTTATACATTGTAAGCCACCCTGAGCTGCCTTTGGCAAGAGGGGCGGGATATCAAATGTTTTAATGAAATAATAAAATAAAAATAAAGTAAATAAATAAAATGCAAAGATTGCCAAAAAAGAAAAGAAGGAAATACAAAGTGGTGAGCTATAATTTTAGAAGTTTTTTTTTAAAAAACCAAATAAGACTGGAATTTGTATTTATACAGTTCTCATGCGAAGTCCAAATTTATTTCCTCTATAATGTTACATAACTGCAGTTCATTGTCAGTTTGGCAAGTGGAGCAGTCACTCAGAAAATACTCTCAGACAAGAGAGCCTGTTTATTGGGTGTGATGAATTTGCTCTCAAGTGTTACTCATTTGAGACCAAAATATACACTCATCCCACAAACCTCACACTATTTTCATACTGTATATTATCCATAAGAGAAATGTTGATTAATAACTAAGCTAAACCTGGTATTTATGCTGAACCTCTGCTTCCACTAATATTTCCATCACTTTTGTGTCTTCATTTCAATGTCCTTTCATTAGAAAGAGTTACATAAATATCTTGGGAATCAGAGGTTTATCAGGAGTCATGAGATCTTTCATAATAACCACAGCACACAGCCAGAAATTACTGCTAAAGTAATGTCTTAGGGTGAAAACAAATGAGAAATGGCTAAGCTGGCTCTCTGGGATGTCCTGGGAAATGCAACTGTAGCCACCACTCCTCAGGTTGGCAGGAAGGGCAGTTCACACAAACACACACAACCCTCTGGTAATCTGAGTGTGGGGGTAGATTAATTGTACCAATGTGAAGCCTTGAGGAATCCCCCTCCCGATAATATTACATTTCTCATGGAATTTCACAGGATGAAAACAAATGAGACAGCTCCCCAGGCCATCATCTGCCAATCCTTGGGTCAATGGGATGGGCACTTGATTGGGGGTGTTCTGCCGGGCCCCCTGATCAGCTGTTTGGTGGCCAAGGTGACTGTGCTCCTCTGGGTCTGATCCTCAGACCTTGCCTCACAGGAGGGCTGGGCAGGACCTAACCGATGGGAAGATGACCATTAGCCTCGTTTAGCTCAGGTGGCTGGACCTTTGGCTCAGCTCTGTTACCGGCCACCTCTGGTCCACACATACCATAGCAACCGGCTGCTTTCCCTGAGGTGGTGGTGGACAAACATCTGCCAGTGACCTAATGGACAAGCAGCTGACTCCCGGGCTAACTCAGGCTACTGTTTCATTTGTTTTCACCCTTATTATTTTGGCACATTTCCATCAGATCCCTAATTAGAAGGGACATAATTTACAGTATTTCAGTGCCAATTTTCTGTATATTCCACACAAGCTTGGGGTCCTTTCATCAGTTGAAAATTGTTTACATCAAAAATAAATATTCATGAAAATTATATAAAAGTTATTCACCATAGGAATGAATCCCACACATTTTACTTTCATGCATATTTTTGTGTGTACGTGTGCTCTTCATTTTGAATCCCTATCGCACATTGTGTCTCAAATTTGGGTTTCAGTCCAGGATGAGAGAGATGCTTCAAAACAACCGATAATGTCCCTTTGCACAGAATAACAGGAGCCAAATATAAGTGCAAGTTCCAGGTACACAATATGATTTTCTGGTTCCAAGATACAGTATGAAAGTACTAACAGCTAACAATATTGTGTATGAAAACTATAAAGATAGATTAATTGTACCAATGTGAAGCCTTGAGGTTCCCCCCCTCCCAATAATGTTGCATTTCTCATGGAATTGACAATAGCTAGTATTATTTTTTTCTAACCTTTTTTAGAGAGACACATAAGACAAGTTGATTTCAAAATGAGGGAGTAGAAAAAGGAGAAAGGAATAAGAGAGAGCTTATTTAATAATAGATCAAAAGTGCTAAAATACACCTCAGCATGCTGTTCATCATACTGATCACCCTGTACACTTCACTGAGTCACATGCTGAGAATAATAAAATCGGTTTCTGAGAAATGCTCATCTACGTTCTGAGACTATTTTGGCCAGAGTATGATCTTTAACCTTTAACTCCTGTGGTTTTCATTATTATCTAAATGTTTCTTGACCTGAACTATCCTTTTGTTAAAAGAATTGTCATGTAAAACTATTGTAATTAGCTGTGAATGTGAAGTGACAGGGTAACAGATCTGGTGGTGGGGGGGGCAGCTTTCATCTTTTCTCATGTGAGATGATTTTTGCCCATACTTTAGTTAAAGAGAATGAAGCCTAGCAAGTATTCTCTTCCTGGTGTGTATCTATCTCCTACAGTACTAGCATTCCAAATTACGTGGTATGTCTGTATGTATCAGGTCTAAATATTGAGAGTCATTAGTGTACTGGGTGGAATTTGTTCCAAATCTACAAATATTTTATAAGCAGGGAAGTGATGGGAGAGGTTGATATTGCCGTATACATTAATAATGTGACTTGAAAAGGACAAGATCACTTCAATCCCTTTATTTTTATTGCATTTCATTTGTAGCCTCAATGCTCTTTTTATCGTGCTTTTCCCTCCTTGGGGTCTGCATTGTGTGCATAGTTCTAACGGTGAAACAGTGGACTAGGCTTCGTATGAAGTATGGGGGTACTGCTACCATAATGATCTTAGCCAAGTCATTTTTAACTTGTAATATGCAGAAGAAAATCCCCAATGGTTCATAGAAATTCCCTACCAGTAATTGTCCTTCCAAACAAACACACACTAGATAAAACAAGCCTATCACTGGTGTGTTTGACTTGAGGGCTCACTGTAGCTCCTTGCTAAATTTCTGCCTTTTCCTTTCCTCCTAAGCAAAATACTGGGAAAAATAAATCTGTGCAAGAAAGAAGACTGTTGCTTAATATATGAATAAATGATCTGGAAAAAGGAATAAAAAATGAGGTGATCAGATCTGCAGATGACAAAGTTATTCAAGGTAGTTAACCTTGAGAAACTGCAGGAGGATCTTGCGAGATAGGAGCTGCTTGCCCACATTACACAGTTTTATGTTACTTTGTATCTTACATGTGAATTCGTAACTTGTGCATGCACGTTTGCTCATTTGGCAGGGAAATTAATGTGAGTTTCATCATAGATGTCAGGGCATGGCAATCCAGTTTTGTAGTACATGAGATTTGAATGTGTTCATGGGGTGAGTTCTGTATTACAGGAGATTGGAATGTGTGAATGGGGTGAATTAAACGCAAATTTAACTTATGTGAAAATTACAATGTGTGCATGGATCTTCTAACGGACCCCTTAAGATCACATGACTTTGTATGGTGGGGGGGGCGGGGGGAATGGAAAGAAGATAACATGGACATACAGCCCTGTAGAACGCTTACATTATTGCTGTTTTCACGTGGGATAGAATCTTATGTGAAAATCAGCACATGGACAAGCAGCCTATGTGAATGAGAAACTAAATAGCAGATTAAATTTAATGTTGACAATTGCAAAGTGATGGCAAAAGTAATCTGAACTATATGTAAACAATCCTAGGTTCTAAATTAGGGGTTACCACTCAGGAAAAGGATCTTGGAGTCATTGTGGACAATACACTGAAATCTTCATCTCAGTGTGCAGCAGCAATCATAAAAGCACATGGAATGTTAGGATAATTTGGAGAGGGATAGAGAAAAAAATTGAAAATATCATAATTCCTCTATATGAATATACGGTGCGACCGCACCTTGAATATTGTGTGCAGTTCTGTTCACCCCATCTCAAAAGATTTTGGCCCTTTTCACACAGGCCGGGAGGAGTCATGGTGGTGGTGGTGGGATGGGTGTGTGCTGCAGTCCATGGGTGGCATGTGGGCAGCTGGTCTCATGGACACACATCCGTCTCCACCAACCTACATGCATGGAGGCACCTCCGTTTTGTCTGATGCCTTTGTGGCCCTTTTCACATGGACCCGGGAAGAGCCGTGGTGAGGGGGGGATGAGTGTGCACTGCGGTGTGTGTGGCGTGTGGGCAGTCAATCTCACGGACACACCCACCCATTTCTACACACGGAGGTACCTCCAGTTTGTCCAATGCCTCTGTACATGGCGGATCAGTGAAGATGGATGTAAATAGGTGGAGTGTGGGAGCATGCAAGCGCCCCCACCCACCCGCATTGGCGGTTGCACGTACACCCCCCTATGCTCACCCAGTCACCCACATGGGCAAGGGGGGGGGCATCTCGTGTGAAAATAGCAGAACTAGAAAAGGCACAGAGAAGGGCAACATATGGAACAGCTCCTGTAGGAGGTTAGGGCTCTAAGGCTAGGGCTCTTGATAGGTTAGAGCTTTTCAACTTAGAAAAGAGATGACTGAGGAGGGTATAGGATAGAAGTTTATAAAATCATGAGTGGTGTGGAACAAGTAAATAGGGAATGGTTACTTACCCTCTCACATAGTTTCATAGAGATTCCCCTAGTTCTAGTACTGTACTAACTGGCAGTGGGGATGGGAAAATGCGGTTCAGAAGTTTGGAGTTCGGGCCGAACTCGGCCTGTTCGGATGACCAACTGAACGTCCGAACAGAACGCTCGAATGGCCAAACAGTTCAAAAAAGTTTGGATGAGCTTGGATGAGTTTGGGGGTGGGAAAAACGTCACTGGAAGGTGGGAAGAATGTCACTGGAAGTGGGAGGCAGCTGAGGATCAGACTTCCTGGCACCAGGGGTGGAGACCCGGGACGGTTTCAGGGTCAAACAAAAAAAAAAATCAAATTCGGTTTTGGTATCGATAGCGCTATTTTCGGTTGTTCGGCCAAGTTTGGCTGAACTGAACTCTGCTGAACCGAACAGCCGAACCCGAACTCGGATTTTGGACTGAACATCCAAACCACGTTCTGTTCGCCCATCCCTAACTGGCAGCAAATTTAAAACAAATAAAAGAAAGTATGTTTTCACTCAACACACAATTAACTTGTGGAATTTGTTGCCAGAGGATGTTCTCAAGGTTAGTAGCACAGCTGGGTTTAAAAAAAGATTGGACAAGTTCTTGGAAGGTGTGACCCTTGCTCAAGAAATGATCTCTTGACATTGACCAGTCTCCTGTTATTGAACGGGTGGTGGCCCGGCATCTAGACTGCATTGTTTTCCTTGATCCCTCGCAGGCTAGCTTTTGTCTGGGTTATGGCACTGAGACAGCACCTGTGGCCTTGGTCGACGATCTGCTCTGGGAGTTGGACTGAGGTTGGTCCACTCTTCTGATTTTGTTATAGATTTCAGCGGCATTTGACATGGTTGACCATGAGATGTTGGTGATTTGCCTGTGGGACTGTGCTGGGGTGAGCAGGACTGTTTTTGAATGGTTCTGCTCTTTCTTGGTTAGAAAGACTCAGCATGTGGAACTGGGGGATTTTACATCTTCCCCCTGGGATCTCACATGTGGAGTTCTGCAGGGATCCATTTTGTCCCTTCTCCTGTTCAACATATACACGCAGCCTTTGGGTGAGATCGTGAGAGTGTTTGAGGTGCAGTATCATCCTTTTCATCCAACCCAGACCCGGCAGTCTTGGTGCTTACTTGGTGTTTGGTGGCTATGGAGGACTGGATGAGGGCTAACCGACTGAAGCTGAATCCTGACAAGATGAAGGTGATGTTAGTGGGGAAGGTGGTGGGGTTGGCATCCCACATCATTGATGGGGTTTGCCCCCCGCTGATTCCCCAGGTTCATAGTCTGGGTGTGCTCCTTGATTCCCAGCTCCACCTGAGGTAGTGATATACTGGACACTTGCAATACATGCTGGCTACTCTCAACAACTTTTGGACTCAAGCTTTAATGAAATGCAAAATGTTAAAACTAGAATTGACTCTTGTGCAAACAATTTTACCATTCAGTCACCAAACATATCCTGTTTTAATGTCTCATTTTGAAACAGTTTAAAAATACCATTTTCAAGACTTGAAATCAGACTTGAAATAATAAGTAGCATTGGGGGGAGGGGAGTTGGAAATAGAGTTGGAAAAAAATCATAGTGTAAATATTTTTAAAACGTTTAATGAAGATTAAAGGCAGGGACCTGTGTTCACTGCATTTTCTGCATTACCATCAGTGGGGAAAACACAGTGGACACAGGTCCCTGATTAAAGGGAATGTTTATTGAATTGGTTTAGCAGTAGTTTGAATAAAATTAAATACGAAGTAAAGTTGTGTAAACTGTAGCTCTAAAGTGAAATGTAAGACTGAGGAATCAAAGGGAAAGAGATTTTAAAACTACATACAGATCTAAGTCATAATCTTGAAACTTGCAACTTAAATATCTTTTACTTGCCATTGAAATACAATAAACTCCATAGGCATCACAGAACAGTCTCATGCTTTCAAGTATTATTGTAGTATCAGTGGACTGCAAAATACCACAAAAAAAGAATGCTTCCAAAATACCTTTTAGGGTTTATATATAATATACTGCATGACACCTGAATATGCAAGTTTGTCCCCCAGGGAAATTCATTAAGTGTCAGCCTAATGGACAACATGTCCAGTAGATGGCACTGCTAATTCAGACCATTTTTGGTCATGTTTTATTGGGCTTGATCCTGTATTCTGTAAGCTAAGAAAACTTCCACTGGTTTAAATAAACTTTTCCCTGTGAGGGGACTTAAGGAACCAGCCCATCAAGTTTTTATTACAGGATTGTGGGTAGAGCTCACGTGTCAGAGCTGGATTCCCATGCCCTGACATCTATGATGAAACTCACATTAATTTCCCTGCCAAATGAGCAAACGTGCATGCACAAGTTTACAGTGAAAGGAATATTGAGGAAACCAGCTTTTTGGAGGGGAGGGACACAGAACATATTTTACCTTATCAAACTTGCATATTCCTTTTAGGAGAATGAGCCAATCCCCTACTTTATTTTTGGTTTTTAAACTGACCCTGCTGTGAAGCATTCCCAAATGAATTAAAGACATGCAGTGCTTATTACTTAATTTCCCCAAGAACATGTGCTGGGGCTCCTATGAAAATGTCTTTTAGAACTTATGGGAATCCTATGAAAATAAAACAAAAGAAAATGAAGTGCTGAAAAGATGGATTTTAAAAGATAAACATGTAAATTGAAATGAGGACCATATTTTCACTGTGGATATACAGTTTGACCGACATTTAATTTCTGCTTTAAAAAACTTGACACTGTACTTTTAAAAGTTTCTTCCCGTATTTGCACTATACAGCACTTTTGTTAGGGTTCTATAATTTTAGCAAATATTTTGCACAACAGTACTTGCACACTGTTGCATGGATCTTCTAATGGCTCAGAGCCGTGAACGTGCATTGAGAGAGAATTTTCCTGTCCCCCTCAGGAGATTCACCTCTACGCAACATGTGCAGCTTTTATCTGCCAAAATTCAGAAGTCTTTTGAATAAGACCTTTCATGAAACTCCTCTATCTGTAGCGTTTGATCTTTCCAAGAAATTCCATAACTTGTGCGAAAAGAAAGTTCTGATCCTTTCAAGAGGAACTAGTGCTTACTTTATAATGTAAAATAAGTCTGATGGTTTTCTCAAAGATGATTCCTTTGAACATAGTGAGTTAAGGGGGCAAAAGCACTTAATTTCAAAAGTGTACTACATTAGTGTGCATTTATATGCATATATTTTTATATACATATTTATGAATGTATAGTAATGCATGCATATACACTGTAGTTCATACCTTTCTTGAGAATTTTTCTAATTGCAAAAGATAAACTGCTTAAAATAATATTTTCAATGTCAAAAATATGTGAAACCAGCTGCGAAGTATCCATTATCTTTATATAATATGTTTTACTCATTGGTTTAAGTAACTAGCATAGATGGGCTTGAACAATAAAGTTCTTCTCTTTCTGTTTGAAATATGCTTGCCGTATACTTATGCTAATAGTTTTCTTTTCCATGGATTTTTATTAATTGTTTCCTCTCAGGTAAAACTTTTTAAAAAGGAGAAAAGCAAAAAAACCTGCACATCTCACTAAAGTTCATGTTAGTTTATCCTGAGACTGTAGGATATTGCCCTGAATAAGACAGAGTCTTTACTTTTTCACTTATTTTTCTGTTTGCAATGTGACAGATAATCCTGCAGAATGCCATCAGTTTGTTTAATGCTGCAAGGCAGGCTTCTGTTCAGCTGTTGTAAATGTGACAAAGGTTTAGTCCACGCTGCTTCCAGTGCACTCTTTAATAGCTCACATACGCAGTAATGGAGAGTATTTTCATATGTGAGGGAAGGTCCCCGGAGCTCGTCGTCCCTCCATGCCCCCCACAGGCTCTGCATGTCACCGCACCAAATGGGAAGGCGTTCCGTCCTGCTGTGGTCTAGGGCTGATGCGGCAGCAGCTTTTACCGTGCCGTGATTCCGTTCCGCTATTTCGGAATTGCCCGCGCCACACCGCGACATTTCTGTGGATATTCTGCTAATTCCGCCGGAATTCTGCAAATCGCGGAATTGCGGAAAAATCGCGGAAAAATCGGAAAACCACTATTCCGCGATTTTTTGGCGCTGGCGGAATTGCGGAAATAGCGAAAATGTCATGTTTCCACGATTCCACTAAGTTGCGGAATTAAATAAGCGGAACCACGGAACCGCGGAATGAAACCGCGGAATGAAAGCCTCTGCCATGCCATTCCACTAATTGCGGAAACACTGTTTCCACCGGAAATAGCTACCGCTGCGATATTCCGCTACAGCCCTACTGTGGTCCACCCGTGCTCCCCCCACCATAGAGTTGCAGTCGCTTCTCGGGCACCCTAAGCTACTGACTGCGATGCTACTGAATGCATGCACACTTCAACCGAGGTGTGTGTAGTAGACACATGGGCACCCCATGCTCCCGCCCCCCAACACATGGGAGATGGATCTCGGGTGGCACATTGCCCTGGAGTTGCCTGCACAGCATGCTGCTTGTTTCCAGTGGTGTTGCCATGTGGAGCAGCTCCTGGATGAACATCCGATGGCCTCACGAAACATGAGATAAATTTGGGACTAATGGGGCAAAAGTGGGGCAACGTCCCATGTATTAACACCCATAGTTATAAGAGGAGATATCAGAAGAGAGCACGTAGGACATGGAATAATCACAAGGTAACACGGCATTTGCAACCTTCTAGCCTTTTTCTATCCACATTGCTTTATGTAGATCACAAGATGTGGAGGCTTTGAGGTGGCAAGTAATGGGCAAATAATGATATATCAAGAGAAATTCAAACCAGGACATAGCCCAGCTTGCTCCAGTTTTCCCTGTAGATTTTGCAAGAGGCGGCAGAGAGACCCCCATCTGCTTTCCTCTCCCACTCCAGTACTTGCCCTTTGGGTCCACAGTGTCTGATTGCCACAGAGGTCCAGAGGAAAGGTTTCATGGGGTCAGGCTGCAGAAGTAGAACTGTTCTTCAGCAAAGGTGATTAGCAGGGATTGTTAGAGATGAATTAGTTACGTGTTCTTGAGCCTTCACAACTGGACTTACATGGAAATTAGAATCATAGAAAGGGGCATAGTTAGGTTGGAATTGATCCTGGTGCAGAAGATGAAACGGTGGCTCCTCTCTGTGACAGGGGATGCAGCTGCACCAAGGAGTCTGAGGCCTCTTTTACATGAGCAGGCCAATCTAGCACATTGAAAAACGCACAGGAAAAGTCGTGTGGGGGGCGTTTAGATGCACTGGAAGTCGCTGGCTGTCACTGGAGTCGCAGCTCGCACGTTATTTTTAAAACTGCATTTGAAAGACGTCGAGGTCTTTCAACACACCACGTCATGGCTCGCACGTTATTTTTAAAACTGCATTTGAAAGACGTCGAGGTCTTTCAACACACCACGTCATGGCTCGCACGTTATTTTTAAAACTGCATTTGAAAGACCTCGAGGTCTTTCAAATGTAGTTTTAAAAAGAATGCATGAGCTAAGATTCCAATGGCAGCAAGTGACTTCCAGTGCATCTAAACATCCCCTGTGTGACTTTTCTCAAAGCTAATTTTCCAATGCGCTAGATTGGGCCGCTCATGTAAAAGTGGCCTGAGTCCCATGCTCATGGGCCCCAGTTCAGCTGCATCCCTGTCCCTATTATAGCTGCACCCTTGATTATAGAATTGTAGGGTTAGAAGGGATCTCAAGGGCCATCTAGTCCAATCCCCTGCACCAAGGCAGGGTGCTCTATCATAAATGGTGGTTTTAAAAATTATCCAAGAAAAGAAATTCCCCAACTGTCCTATGCAATCTATTGCATTGCCCCACTATTGCCTCCTATCTCCTTAGTACCCCACCCCATTGTTCCATGACCCACTCCAGAACATATGAGGATGCTGGCATGTGTACTGAAAGTGGGGGGCTTTGCACTTCAACTCTGCTGGGGCTAGGGGAGCCTGAGGGCTTCTCTAATTTCTTCTGCCTCCTGTCATATGTCCTATGGGCACTACGATAGTGAGGAATCTTGCATGCACTGGAAGCTGACCTAGTGATGTCTGTCTGTCGGGTTCGAAGGGAGCTCATGGGTCATTACTCCACCCTCTGGGGTGCAGCTAGGTTAGAATGGGTTCTGTTGTAGAATGCCCCCCATTCCTTCTCCCAGAAGCAAGCAATGCAGCTGCACCAGAGTGTGTGACCCCTCCCTCTTCCTGGCACGTGGGCCCTAATGCAGCCGCACCACCTGTCCCTGCCATAAATACGACCTTAGTGCTCTCCCTGCATTGAGGTAGGATTCACTGTATCATTTCCAGTGGTTCTCAAAAGTAGCTTTCTTCATCCATGCCCCCGTACACTTGTCAGTGGTAGCTGTGGCCCCCCATGACCCCTGCTACCTTACTTCCTCTCTTCCTTTCCCCTTCTATTTCTTTCCCTCCCTCTCCCCCATGTTCTTTGTCTTTCTCACCATTGCCACCCCATTATTTTGGAGATTCCACCTAACTCAGTCAGAGAGGAGCTAGGTCTTTACCATCTGTGGTTCTTCTCATGCCCCCCATAATATCTTTTGGCCCCCCTGCGGGGCCTGCCCCCCAGTTTGAGAACCAGGGATCTAAACCATCATTGGCAGTTGCTTATCCATTCCATAATTTCCTTAGACAGCTTGTTTCACTGCCCAATTGTGACTTAGGAATCTTTTCTTAATATTTAATATGAATATTTGACCAAAACAGTTTTCATGCCTTATCTCTTATATTCTTTTCTCTAAAGTGGTTGGTGAAGGCCTCCGGGGAGACGTTGGGGATGGTCCTGGAGAGGGTAATCAACGTGTCCTTCAGCAGGGGAGTTTGCCCCCTGGTCTCAAGGAGGCTGTGGTGTGTCCCCTGCTGAAGAAGCCATCCTTGGATGTGAACGCACTCACCAGTTACCAACCTGTCTCTAACCTTCCCTTTTAAAAAAATAAATATATTTTTTAGTTTCTACAGTATCAACAATGACTTACAATACATTCCCTTTACATCGTATATGTTCTTTTTGCTATCCTTTCTCAACTACACACCTAGATGGCTGCGATACATTACATTGTCGAACCAGTACTGTTTTACAACATCTTATGTGGATAACCCCAACTTTCTACTTTACCTCTTTTTTGCGCCCCCCTTCCCTCCCCTTGAATGGGCAGTGTCACTGCAGCTCCAGGTGCATCTTGACAGCATCGGTTTCCTTGACCCATTTTAATCTGGGTTCCATCCTGGCTATGGTACAGAGACGGCATTGGTGGCCTTGGTGGATGATCTCCGCAGGGAGATGGATGCAGGACATTCAACACTTCTGGCCCTGCTAGATCTCTCGGCCACTTTTGACACGGTGGACCATGGACTGCTGTTGAGATGATTGCGAGCCCTGGGGAGGTCTGGACGGGACTGTTCTTGAATGGTTCTGCTCATTCCTCTCGGGGAGAAGCTAGCGGGTTGTCCTGGGGGCTGAATCTTCCAGCCCCCGGGCCCTGGATTGTGGCATTCCGCAAGGTTCTATTCTGTCTCCATTATTGTGTAATGTATATATGCAGACCTTGGGGGAGATCGTGAGAGGATTTGGTGTGCGTTGCCACCAATATGCTTATGACACCCAGCTTTACCTCTCATTTTCAACTGACCCAGGTCCTGCCATCTCATCACTGTCCCAATGTCTGGAGGCCGTGGCAGATTGGTTGTGGCAGAGCAGACTGAGGCTCAGTCCTGATAAGATGGAGATAATGGTGGTGTGTATGGTGAAGGAGGTGACGGCTCCCCTCGTAGAGGGCATCCGCCTTCCTGTAGCTCAGCAGGTTCAGAGTCTTGGAGTACTGTTGGACTCGGATCTCCGCCTGGATTGGATGGTGGAGGCAGTGGCTAAAGCCGCCTTCCACCAGCTGTATCTGGTGTGGAGGCTGCGTCCATATATTTCCAGACCCGACCTGGCCACCCTCATCCATGCCTTCATCACCTCGAGGCTGGATTACTGCAACGCACTCTACATGGGGCTTCCCTTGATGCTGGTCCAGAGGCTGCAGCTAGTGCAGAATGCGGCGACTCGTCTCCTTATGGAGATGAGCTGATGAGAGCATATTACCCCTGCGTTCCGCGCGCTGCACTGGCTGCCTATAGTGTACCGAGCCAGATTCAGGGTGTTGGTTTTGGCCTACAAGGCCCTACATGGTCTTGGCCCATCGTACCTCGGGGACCGCCTCACCATCCATGCCCCAGAGCCATCCCTTTGGTCCACCGGAGGCACCTTTTTGGAGGTCCACCATGTAAAACGGGGGGCCACAATGGAGAGGGCATTCTTGGTGGCCTTGCTGCATTTATGGAACTCCCTCCCAGAGGAAGCCCGACTGGCCACAAATTTATTGGTCTTCCACCGGGCCTGCAAAACCTGGCTGTTCTCTGAGGCCTTCAGAGGAGGGGAGGGTGCATTGGGTTAAAGCTTTGGGAGTGGTTGTTTTTAGAGGGTTTTAAAAGTTGATATTAATGTGTTTTATTGTTGTTTTAGATTATGGTTTTATGTTGTATGCCGCCCCAAGATGCCTTCAGCATGAGGGGGCGGCTAATAAATATAAATAAATAAGCAATCATAACCCATTTCTTCAACCTTCCCTCATTTGCCTTACATTCTAAACATTTTACCATGCTGTTTTTCTAGAATATGCCCGATTTGTCTACATCTTATAGTGTCCCAGATTGGTCAAAATGTAGTGCTCCAGATTGGTCACAATATTCCAGGCCCAACCAGCACTAAGTAATAAGAATGAGACTCCAGGGGGATTTTTGGTTTTGGAGTTTTCAGTTTTAGTTCTTTATGAATTTTGGATCTTGTTTTGGCTTTGGATTTTTCATTTTTGAATCTTTTTCTACCATGTCAATGGGAACAATTTGATTTTGGATTTTTCAGTTTTGGTTCTTTATGAATTTTGGATCTTGTTTTGGCTTTGGATTTTTCAGTTTTGAATCTTTTTCTACCATGTCA
>QEPC01015544.1:1451957-1477398 GCA_003113815.1 Sphenodon punctatus
CATATTACTTGTTTGTTTGGGACAACCCCGGGTTGTGGGGTGCTTTCCTTAAAATAAGGACCAATACGCTTGCCTCAGCGGTACGTGAAGGCCGATATAAGAAGGTCCCCTGGGCCCTTCGGATTTGCCCCATATGTTCTCTGGGGGAAATAGACACCGTAGAACACATGATATTTCGCTGCCCGGCCTTAGTGGGACCCAGATTTAAATACCTGGGGAGGCTGGGGGCGTTTCAAGACCTCGCTGCTAAAGGTTTACAGTGGTTCATTAATCCGGAGGACACCGCCCAAGCGAGGACTGTAGCATGGTTCGCTCTGGCTAGCCAAGGCATTCGTAGCCCCTATTTTACCCGTCTATAGCATCTGTTGGGACGACCACACACCCGGGGCGGTTGGCCCGCTTATAGAGGATTAATGGATGGTGCTGGGGCTATGCTTTTCCCCAAGTAGTTAAAATCGTCCCCCTTTTTCTTCCCCTTCGGGGTGAGGAGATAAATAGGAATAGTCGGTGGTCTCCTGTCCACTTTATTTTAGATTTCTACGGTGGAGCTACTTGCATTTTGTGAATGACAATGATCACAATTGTATATCTGCTGTATTTTAGTTTATTTATTTATTTGAATGTGTTCGTTTGGTATAAGATTGTTATAGCCTAGGAGGCAAACAATAAAAAGTTTGATGATGATATGCTTTAGTTCTTTTCATAAAATAAAATGTAAACTTGGAGTAGCAGTTCGGGTTTAGAACACTTCGTTCTTCTCTAAAAAGATATGTCACATGGAGTACCATCGATTGAAAAAGAGAAAGGAAAAGAAGGAATTAATAGAGGGAGAGGAAAGTAGCCATTGAGGCCAAAACAGTCTATTGTTCTTCTTCTGGGCTTCAGTCCCAAGCTTCCTACTGTGTAGAGTTACATTTTGAGCCTCTCTGGAGAGCAGATTTTTTTTTAAAAAATTTGTAATTACCTTACCACTAAGAAAAGCAAATTTGAACTGTAGATATTAAGGAACTGTTAGCAGTTATTGAAAATGTTTTGGGTCAAACTTTGCCCCATCTCACATTGCTGCAGTCCTATTAAGACAACAAATTTTGACAGATAGTAATGATGAAGAAATTAGTAGGGATGTGCGAACAAAACCGAGTTCAGAAATTTGCTTTGGTTCGAAAATCGAGTTTGATTTGAAAGTTCGGTTCAGTCGACCAAACTATTTGAGTTCGGTCGAATTCCGAACTTCTGAACCAAGTTTGTACATTCAAAACCAGTTTTTTTGGCCTTCTGAACTGGTTCGGATTCAACTGAACAATTTGGTCGAATTCGAGTTCGGTTCGAAAATTTGGTTCGGTCGACCGGACTATTCGAGTTCGGTCTGAACTCTGAACTTCTGAACCGCGTTCACATATCCCTAGAAATTAGTCCATTTTTAAAAGTCCCAGACAGCATATTTCTCCCCAAACTTGTGTCTAGTCTTCTTGTCAGCTTTGAAATAAATCTAGAAATCCTTTGCTTTGAAGGATACCAGACACAGAAGAAGTGACATTGCATCAACAAAGCTGTTAATTTATAATAAATATGTTCTGAAAATCAGAAGTATGTGCTCTCCACTTTTTTCCAAGCCATGGTCATGCCCCTGGTAAATTTAGTTCTACTATATAAGTACAGGGAAATCTTGTGGCAACTCAGATATCAATCATTCAGCAACATCTGAGATTAAAACTTTGACTTTTGATAGGAATTGCATTTGCTCTTTAGGCTGTTAAGTGACATGTGGGTAGCCATCCTCATAAAAAAGACTTGTGATTTCCTGTTGTTCATTATGACCGAACAATTTGATAATCCAAAACCTTTTAGTTTTATAGCTTAAATACAATATTTACATGTCAGATTTAGGTATACATTCATACGCTATAGGAAAATTTCCCCCCAACGTGACAAAGAGTTTTGTGTATTAAAATAATCAAAACAAAATTAATTTTGTTGAAAATAGTTTTCTAAGATATTGACTGTTCCAATTCCTGTAAGAGGAGACAAAATGTAGCTATGATTCCTTTTACGGGACCAAGTTCTCTTGGTGAGAGTGCTATCTCCCAACCTTCACAGTACTCTTCTTTATATACTACTTCATGAATGTTATCTAGCTCCTCCTTATAGAAAATTAGACATGACATTGGATATGGTTAATGATAAAAGAGATTTTGGATAGATAGAAATAAAAAAACCAGTGATTAAAAGACAGAATAAACTTAATGTTTTTTCATTAGCTTTCTCTTTCATATTGTGTTTCGTACTGCGAAAAAGTTCTTTTCCCAGTGAACACTAACTAACTTAGAACAGTGCATTAAGCTCAAAGATGACTTCACACGTATCACTGACTGGCTCCAAGAACATAGCCCAGAAGACAAAACCTTTGTAAAAAGTATATAATGAGATCTGAGGTTATATCACATCTGTAGCAACTAAGAAGCACAATGGTAGCCAGCAGTAGGGAGCAGGGAAGACAGGCAATGTAACTACCTGCCTCATGAGCTGCTTTTCATATCTTGCAAGAGAGAACTTGTTACTAGATGTAATAATGATGTAAAAATTCTACCTATCCATTTTGCTTCCAGTATAAGTTCTTGTCAATGGAGTTTTTAGGAATAATGTTTACTATTGATAAAAAATAAAAATAAAAATAGAAACCTGTTCCGAGGAGGGAGTAGAGGAAAGCAGGTTAATAAAATTGCTGCTATATAATAATAATAATAATTAATAATAAATTAATAATAATATCATGAATGCTGCTTCCCTTGTCTCTCCCTCTGTTCCCCCTTCCCTGTCTCCCCTCCCCCTGTCTTTAGATTGTAAGCTCTCGGGCAGGGACCATGTCTATCTTATTTTTGTAAAGCGCCAGTTACATCGCTGGCACTATATAAATGCTTATAATAATAATAATAATAATAATAAAAGTGTATAATTGTATACTTACTGGCTTTATTTAATCTCTACGGTTCTAGATGAGCTAGCTGTGGTCAATGGAATTCATATACTTACTAAAGAAAATAGACTTATCTGGCAGCATGCTCTAAGAAATGGGATAAAGCTGCTGAATTTTACAAAACGGAAGGAAGGGAAACTAAGGGCTCATTCATAGAACGTTCCTCCAGCAGGGGAAGAACATGGAACGGTCGTGCTAGCTTCCCACCTATAGTGGGATACAGGACTGTCCAAGAGGACTACCACTGAGTTTTGGGCCTAGTGCCATCTTTCAAAGAACCAGACAGGCTCAGATGTTGATTTTATCAACCTTTTATTGAGTATATGAGGTTAAATTAATGTACATAAAGCAATATAAATGATCCAACTTAAAAGCAAATGCATTTGTTACACAGTTTGAAAAATAAAATCAAAATCTTTAACAAACCTATGAGTAGAGTAACTGAAGACTAAAGTTTCCAAGGCTAAACTAACTGAATATATGTTTCCTCAAATCTAAATGACCGAGTAAAAGACAGTAAAATAGTCTTGGAGAGCAAGTGAGAGAGAAAACTTCAAGAAGTTCAGAGTAAGAGAGTGTCTGAGAGGCCAGATCAGAATACAAGAAAAGTAAGGTGTATTTACCAAATGACAGGAAGGGATGTAAATTGTAGTTCTGATGCATCCAGAATTGTTTCAGGGTGAAGATACATGCTTCAGTTGCTATGAAGTAGACCTTTATGCACTATTTGTTATACTCATGTTGCAATTTTCCTATAAGGAAGCTGACGTCAGTGTGTGAACACTGCATGAACAGCCCATCTATGGTCACAGATCTAGACATGTTTGGGGTATTTGGCTGGGTGAGACCCTTGTGCTACTGACATTGTGGCAGGGCATAATGCCTACAATGTCTCTGCCCCTTTAAGAGTAGCACCAACAGAGTGGAAGCAGCTGTGTGAGGCTGAGGTGCTGGAAAGAGAGTGTGGAGGACCATGCCTGAAGGCGTCACACCTGGGTTTGGGTGTGACTAGTTTAGTCAAAGCCTAGAAAAGCCTGCATGGGCGTGACAACAAGAGGGAAAGTTGCTTGTGACTGTGTGAGGAGCTGGACTGAGCTTAATTGCCAGACTCTGGAGCTGGGAGGGGATGCTCAAGTTTGGAGACTTAGGACTGAAACCAGGCGTTGCCCACATTCTCCACCAGATGTGGCAGGACATGGGCTCGCCAGATGTAAGTCCTGTCAGGATTAGGGCCCAACACAGCACCTCACACTGGGAATTCGTTTAAAGTGTTCCTTCAGTTATAGTGTTCCAACATTTCCAGGGTTCTTGAGGTCAGGTTGGTTCCCACTGTACATCAGTAGAACCCTCCCTGGCTTAATCGCCAGACTCTGGAGCTGGGAGGGGATGCTCAAGTTTGGGGACTTAGGACTGAAACACTGGCGTTGCCCACATTCTCCACCAGATGTGGCAGGACACAGGCTCACCAGATGTAAGTCCTGTCAAGATTAGGGCCCAACACAGCACCTCACACTGGGAATTTGTTTAAAGTGTTCCTTCATTTATAGTGTTCCAACATTTCCAGGGTTCTTGAGGTCAGGTTGGTTCCCACTGTACACCAGTAGAATCCTCCCTATAGTAAAAACTGTCCATCTGCTACTTACAGTCTCTGCTGGGGGTCCCTCCCAACCCTAGCAGGAAGGGTTTGGAGGGACCCCAAGCAGAGACTGTAAGTAGCAGATGGACAGTTTTGACTATAGGGAGGGTTCTACTGGTGTACAGTGGGAACCAACCTGACCTCAAGAACACTGGAAATGTTGGAACACTATAAATGAAGGAACACTTGAAACGAATTCCCAGTGTGAGGTGCTGTGTTGGGCCCTAATCCTGACAGGACTTAC
Organism: Sphenodon punctatus; assembly: GCA_003113815.1. NCBI lineage: Eukaryota > Metazoa > Chordata > Lepidosauria > Sphenodontia > Sphenodontidae > Sphenodon > Sphenodon punctatus. The sequence goes on from QEPC01015544.1 coordinate 1,456,812, forward strand.
ATCTGGTGAGCCTGTGTCCTGCCACATCTGGTGGAGAATGTGGGCAACGCCAGTGTTGACCACCAAGTCAGCAGAGTAAAAAGGGGGTTGACCCATGGCAGGATGAGTTCACCTGAAAAGGAGGATTGCAACCAGTGACGAGGCAAGTGAGTGGAGAAAAGGATGAGCAGCACTGGTAAGTGCTCCCTGTGGGAGATTGGGTGAGCCCAGAGCCAGAAGCAGATGGGAACAGAAGCTTCTGAGATAACAGCGGGAGGACAGCACCACTGAGGGAGGCTAGTGATTAGCCTCTAGAGCTGGGTGGAAACCCAGCTTCAGAGGCATGGTCTGGACCCACAGGATGACCAGCTGCAGGACAAAGAGCACCAGAGATGAAAAGTGGGGAAGCCAAGGTATCAGGGGCTCCACAGTGTTGGCACCCCCAAAACTGCTTTAATTGTGGACAGAGGGGACATACTTAGAGGGGTTGCCCCTCTCTATAGGGCAAAAAGGACTGGACTCTGGACTGCCAGAGAGGGACAATGTACGGAAATAAAGGCCAGGAAATAAAAAGGGTCAGTCTGTGTTGAACCTTTGTAGAGGTTTACTCACAAAGCGGAATAACAGGCAAACCCAGCAAGGAAAAGTCTAGAAACCTGGGCAGGGGGAACCTAGGAGAAGAAAGTGTCCTCAAGCCAAAACCCAGTGTGAAAAACTAACCCCAAAAGGTCAAAATATTCAGGAGTTGCCGGGCATATGAAGAGGGAATGCCCGTGAAGAAGAAGGCCTTCGAATGGGGTAAATGAAAAGAGGTGCTGGAATTGTGACAAGGCAGGAAACCTGAGGAGGGAGTGCACTGCCCCATGGTGTCCCAGGGCAATAAAGCTCCCATGTAGAGCAAAAATAGAGAAGAGAGGCATATGGGACAGGAACATAAGGGGGCTTCGGTTGGTTGTCCCATCTCCAAAAGGGGGACAGATGTGTCAGGGCAGAATGCCTACAATGCCTCTGCCCCTTATGAGAGTAGCACCAACAGAGTGGAAGGGGTTGCATGAGACCCAGGTACTGGAAAGAAAGCATGGATCATACCTGAAGACCTCATTCCTGGGTTTTGGTGTGACTAGTTCAGCCAAAGCCTAGAAAAGCCTGAGTGGGGCATGGTAACAAGGGGGAAAGTTGCTTGTGACTATGAGACTGTGTGAGGAGCCAGACTGAGCTCTGTCTCCAGAAAGACTCTTGAGCTGGTGCTCAAGCCTGGAAAGTTAGGACCAGCAGAGCCTGTAAGTAGCAGTAAAACTGTTTAGTTAAGACAAACTGTTCAGACTATAGGGAAGGTTTTACCGTGGTATAGCGAGAGCGTACCTGACCCGGAGAACCCTGGAACTGTTAGGACACTGTAAATAAGGGAACACTTGATGCTAATTCCCAGTGTAAGGCTCTGTATTGGGCCCTAATTCTGACAGGACACACATCTGATGAGCTTGTCCCTGCCACAGATGTGCACTGGCGTGATCATAAGTGAAAGCATAGGACAATTGTGGGTTTCTCAAGAACATATGTGATTAGTTGTTCTTAATACCCTTTTTAAGGTGGTGCTTGACATGAATTGCGTTCTGTGGGCCCATAATACTGATCTCTATGCATCCTGTTCCATTCATTTCTTATGCAGAGCCTATTTGGAGTGTCTAACTCACTTTGTATGCAAATATTAGCTAAGCCTGCAAAAACATGTTTAGAACTTCCTTTTTATACTTTAACTCAGATTCACTCCACTCAGGTCCTCGATGTAAGTAGGCTTCTAAACTACAATGCAAACAAACTCTCTTTATACCTTACCCCCACCTCAAGTGATGGTAATGTGTAAAGTGGGCTTCTTGGCCATCAGGAAACCAGCATGGGCTATGTTTCACGTTGCTTAATGTATTGGGGAAATGTTGCGTGAATAAACCTGAGGGAAATATAATGTTTGCTGTCCAAACATAGTCAGGACAAAGCTATACTTGGGATAGTTGAAGCAAGCTCATACTGTACATGGTTGTCATTGGTAGCAAAAAGCTTTATATAATATATATAAAACCTTTTATTAATGCTCCATTTCTGTGGAAAAGATCTTGGGGAATAAAGTCATATAATATCAAATACAGTGCAACTAAGGCTGAAGTTTAATTAAGGTAATTGTGTAAGCAATATGATATGTTGCTGTTTGATATAGACAGAGAGCAACATGATGTTGGAAAATGATTGTGAGTAATAATTCAGTTAACACCATATTTGTATAAAAGCCAAATTGGCTCAATTAGGGGAAATAGTCTCTCTTTTTAATGGCAAATGAACTGCTGTTCCACATTGTCTCTTCAAAAAAGATCACTTAGTCTGTTACACTGCAGTATGGTTATAAGAGTGTCCTGCTTTCTCCCATAAAGATTCATTCAAGTTACTGCCGTCTATATGAATATTGCTATTGTTTTTGGGTGGGAAGAGCTGCAGCTACTGCTAGGGTCAGTAGTATGAATTAAACTGTTGATTTCTTGGTCATGTGTAGAATCTGCCTCAAAATACTCATGTGGGAAATAGGGCAGACTATAATGGGAGATCTTGGAGGTACAGGCAGCATGACTTACTTGTTCTGAGAAAAAAGGCATTGTTGTGGTGGAATTGTCTGATTTTTCACAAAACTGGTTGTAGACTGGATTTCCCCCCCCCTCCTTTTTTTTCCTTTTAAAATCCTTCATATGCATGGCAAAGATGTTCTTTCAGGGTGTAGGATGTGTAGAACATAATTGGGCTTGGAATTGGGGATTCAGGGACAGAGGTTTTTTATATGCTATTTTAAGAATATAAGGTTTACTGCATTGTGGCAAAGCTGTGTGCACATATTGCTCTTAAGACAGAACAGATGCACACATGGTTTAATTCTCAGTTCCTCATATCTGGGGTTTTCCTTTATTCTTGAGAACAGCCACAAAACTTAACCAAAGTCTAGTCTTGAGCTGGGTCTTTTTGTACACTTGCTTTCTGCCAGGCAGGCACATCATAGAGTGGCTCTGCTGATAGTGACAAATGATCATTTTATGACTCTGGACATTTAAGTTCATACTGCTGTTAGAACTCTCTGTAGCCTTTGGCATTTGATAAGGCGCATTGAAGACAGGGACATAGAGTCATCTGAGGGTAATTGGGACTATACTCCAATACATCCCCTCATTCCTATGAGGCACATACCCTTGTTGTGTTTGAGCTTCTATCATGCCAAATTCAGCAAGGCTGCATACTCTTTCTTCTTTAACCTCTGTTGCAGATGGTTCAGAAATTGAAGTGCTCACAGCCTCCTGGACTAATCAGTTCTTTGGGAATAGCTGCATTCTACATTCAGGCTGTACCACAGATAAATTCACCAAGCCATCACCAAAGTCAGAAGGCATTTGGGAATATCTAAGGGTAAAAACTTCCCTTTAGAAGAAAAATGGCAAATCTTTGACATTGGGTGTTTTCAAACAAGACGGCACTTGGGTGCTGTCATAGACTTACCGCCTCCAGAGAGGGGCCACCACCGTAGCTGGGATCCCACCAGGCCCCCAAACTAATGTGATGGGGGCTGGGCCACTGGGGAGGGTGGAGAGATGCACAGATGTGCATCATCCTCCCCACGCTGTGCCTAGTGGCCTTCCAATCTCCCTGATGGGTGGCCATGGCGGCCAATGACAGCCACTATGGCGCCCAGAACTGGGAACTCTGGACCAGGTTCAGTAAAGTGGGCTTTCAGCGGCGAAATCTCGCTTTACTCTTGGTTCGATCCCAGCCGTAGTGGAGGCTAGCACGGGCTATTTATTATTTATTTTATTTATTTTTACAATTTATATTTATTTAAAATTTATTTTAACAATTTGTATCCTGCCCCTCCTGAAACCAGCTCAGGGCAGCTAACAATCTCAAAATATAAAATACAATCATAAAAAATATTATAAAATACTCATAAACACACAACAATTAAAACACGGCTAGGGAACAATAAAACAAATAATACAATAAATAAGGGTGGAGGGAGATAAAAAACCCTAACCCCCCTCCCCAAAGGCCTGGGCGAACAGCCAGGTCTTACACATTTACCGAAATGTTAAAAGGCTTGCGGCCAGGCGAGCTTCCTCCAGGAGGGAATTCCAAAGGCACGGCACGGCCACCGAGAATGCCCTCTCCATTGTGGCCCCCTACTTGACACAGGGGACCTCCAAGAAGGCACCCCCAGCAGACTGAAGGAGCCACTCTGGGGTGCGGAGGGCGAGGTGGTCCCTAAGGTACAGGGGCCCAGACCGTGAAGAGCCTTTTAAATCAATACCAATACCTTGAACCTGGCTTTGCACGCTATTGGCAACCAGTGCAGAGTCCGGAGAACAGGTGTTATGTGCTCCCGACGGCCCGTCCCTGACAGAAGCCGGGCCGCTGCATTCTGCACTAGCTGCAGCCTCTGAACCAGGAGCAGGGGCAGCCCCACATAGAGCGCATTGTAGTAGTCCAGCCTCGAGGTGATGAAGGCATGGATGAGGGAGGCCAGGTCTGGGCCAGAGACGTACAGACGCAGCCTCCACACCAGATATAACTGGCGGAAAGCGGCCTTTGCCACTACCTCCACCTGCCACTCCAGGCAGAAATCTGCATCCAATATCACCCCCAGACTCCAAACCTGCTGAGCTATAGGAGGGAGAACCCCCCCCAATAAGGGGGGACAACACCTCCCTCACTCTCCCCACCACCATCACCTCCGTCTGCTCTGCCACATCCATTCTGCCACGGCCTCCAGACACTGGGACAGCAACGAGACAGCAGGGTCTGGGGCTGTCTCTTATACACATCTAGATGTGTATAAGAGACAGGGGCTGCATATATACATTAAATAACAATGGAGACAGATGCTGCAGGATAAAGCGCGGGGGCTGTTTCACCTCCCAACACTACCCGCTGACATCTCCCCGAGAGGAAGGAACGGAACCATTCAAGAACAGTCCCTTCCAGACCCCCCAGGTCACACAGCCGTCTCAACAGCAGCCCATGGTCCCTGGTGTCAAAAGCGGCCGAGAGATCTAGCAGGATGAGAAATGTTGAACATCCTGCATCCATCTCCCAGTGGAGATCATCGACCAAGGCCACCAACGCCATCTCAGGGCCATAGCCGTGGCGGAACCCAGATTGAAAAGGGTCCAGGAAACCAATGCCATCTATATGCGCCTGGAGCTATATCGCCACCACCCGCTCAATAACCTTCCCTAGAAAGGGACGGTTAGAGACAGGTCAGTAGTTGGCAAGTGTGTCCAACACCTTGAATTGACCATGGAAACCTACTGGCAGCCAGTGCAGAGAGTGAAGCACCAGTGTTATGTGCTCGCGTTGGTCCATCCCCGTTAAGAGACAGGCCGCTACATTCTATACCAGCTGCAGTTTCTGAACCAATACCAAGGGTAACCCCACATAGAGCTCATTGCAGTAGTCCAGTCTCGAGGTAATAAAAGCATGGATGACCATGGCCAGATCCGAGTCTGAGGCATACGGCCTAAGCCGACGCACCAGATGTAGCTGGCAAAATGCTCCTTTCACCACAGCCATCACCTGAGCATCCAGGCGGAGCTGTGGGTCCAGGAGCATCCCCAGACTCCGGACCTGAGAAACCAGCGGGGGGCGGACCCCATCAATGATGGGGGCCACCCCCAGGATTTCCCCACAACCATCACCTCCGTCTTGTCAGGATTTAGTCTCAGGTGGCTCGGCCTCATCCAATCCCCTACAGCGGACAAACACCGGGTAAGCACCGAGACTGCAGGGCCTGAGTCAGAGGAAAATGAAAGATATAGCTGGGTGTCATCAGCATAGTGATGACAACTCACTCCATACTCCCTAACAGCCTCTCCCAAAGGCTGAATGTACACATTGAACAGGAGAGGGGATAGGATGGAACCCTGTGGTACTTCACACATGAGGCCCCGGGGGAAGTTGAAAACTCCCCCAGCACCACACGCTGGGTTCTCCCGGCCAGGAATGAGTGGAACCATTCAAGAACAGTCCCGCCAATCCCTGCCCGGTCCTGCAACTGAGTCACCAACAACTCATGATCAATGGTATCAAATGCAGCTGAGAGATCTAACAAGAATAACAGGGTTGAACGACCCCGGTCTAACTCACGGGAGAGGCTGTTGGCCAAGGCCACAAGTGCAGTCTCTGTGCCATAACCCGGACAAAAGCCCGACTGTGAGGGATCAAGAAAATTAATCTGGTCCAAATGCCCCTGAAGCGGCTGAGCCACCACCCATTCAATAACCTTCCCTAAAAAGGGAAGGTTAGAGACTGGCCGATAACTGGCAATGACATCAACGTCCAAAGATGACTTCTTGAGCAGGGGTCGCACCACCGTCTCCTTCAGACAGCCCGGTCGTCCCCAAGGAGACTTTCCCAAGTCACAGCCCATGCTAGCCACCACCACGGCCGGGATCTATCCTAGTAACGTGATGGTGGCCCATGTGGTAATGCGAACCTCCATCACGTTTGAAAATACCCTGCTATTGGAAAGTTATCCTTCAGAACCCTCAGCTGAATACCATCCACCATGATAATTTACTGCACTTGTTTCCCTCTCTCTTTCTAAAAAGTTGGTCCATGCTTTACTTCTGAGAGATTTCTTTGTCACAGCCATTTTCTGTTTTTTCATAAAACATGCCTTTCCAGTAGAAATTTTGCCACTGATTTCTATAATAAGATCTGTAACATTCATTTTGTTCCCTGATGTGTGCTACAACCATTCATTCATAATCTGAATAAAAACCTGGCAGGTTGGATGTAATTACAAGTTTTGTTCTATGCTTCAAGGAGATCTACTGTACAACTTGGTAGAAGAAAAATTTCAAATATAGAGCCACCTCTCTTTTAGGAGTAAAATAGACTTGTATATAACATATGGTAGCTGACCTTAAAATCATTCTTCAGTCAAAACCACAGTTTTCTTAAACTCCAAATCAATTTTTGTCCAGCTGATATAGAACGTTCCAATCAATTAATTAAAATATTAGGTTCTTAGGTTCTTTTAACAAGTATGTAAGACCTGGCTGTTCTGTTAGGCTTTTGGTGAGTGAGATGGATAGGATGGGGGGAGGAGGGTTTTCCATTGTTTTGCAGTGTTTTGCTATGGTTTTTTAAGGAAATTTTTAAATTGTATTTTATATTGTGTATTTTTATGGATGCGTTAGCCACCCCGAGCTGCTATTAGCAGGAGGGGGCAGGATAAAAATGTAATAAAATTAAATAACTTATAGCTAATAGACTTCCATACTTAAAAATTGGTGGCCAGGCAGTCAAAAATTTGACTTTTTAAAAAAGAATTGTTCTGTTAAAAATTGTGAAGTAGACTGTTTGCTAATGTTGAATTCCTAACTTTAATCTCTGAGGACATAGATTTTAGATTTATTTTACATTTTAGTAGCTATTATTTTTATCTACTGTATTTTTTGTCCTTTGTTGTGATTTTATTGAACTGACAGTTCAGGGCAGGGTAAAAATGCATCAGTTAATCAATCAAAATATCAATACATTTCATGGATATAGCTATAAGACGCTGATGCTGAGAGTAAAGTAGTGGGTCCTGTTTGACGTAGCTAGATGCACCGCATGAAAGTAGCTAATACGGACGCTATCTGAGCAAAATCTAACCTCTGTCTTTTCATGCTGAAATTACAGTAGAGGGCAAATAGGGATCATGCAGCTGTAAAGGTTGCTGGAAAAGGTTTGCAAGATTTATTGTCAGGGACATAACCACACATAAGAAATGTCTGCCTACACTTTATTTGAATACTGTACTTAAATCAAATAAACTGGGATCCTTCCTTTTGCACTAATTTTTAAAATCTAATTGAAATTTTTAAATTGCATGCGGTTATCATCTTTAGCTCTGTCATGACTAAATCACATCTAGTTATTTTTATGATCATGTGTGAGGAAGCACTGTGAACAAGTAGTTGCAGGAACAGACCCACTGCAAGAGAGTGCTTCACCACTTGCTTGCTTGGGGCTAGCCCTGAAAGGGTCAACAGGGAGTCCAGGGAGCAGAGGGTCAGGTGACTGGGTGTGGACTGGTCATATGACCCTGGCTGGGGCTTTTAAGGGAGAGCATAGGCCCAACCAGTAAGTATGAGCTTGAAGACAGTAGGGTGAGGTGCTCCTATGGTGGCTTGGAGCCACCCTGCTAGGGAGGTTTGGAGGGAACCCTGCCCCAGAAAAAGGACAAGAGGGTTCAGGAGGGCCATGAGGGGCAGGTCCTTAGACCAGAGAGAGCCTCAGAGGGCCTCAGAAACTCCTAGGGATGAGCAATCTCCCATCACCAGCCACAGGCTGCTCCTCGTCAAGGTGGTGGATCACTTAGATTGTTTCACCCCTGGACTTATGGATCTGATTTGTTTCCAGAACTCTTGGGGGGATTTACCTACTGACCTTGATGGCACTCTGTTGATGACCTGGTCATTTTATGGAAAGACATCTTGACAAGGGTCATTGACTAGGGGTGTGCATGTTGTTTTCATTATTACAATAACAATAATGAATATTGTAGTTTTTGTTTTCATTATTGCAATAACAGAAACGACAGCTGAGAATGATAACAAAAACGACAACTGAGAATACTGAAAATGACAACTAAGAATACTGATAAAATGGTAACAATATTGATAACAATAATGACATCAATATCGATAAAGATAACAGTATCAATATCGATAACGATATCTATGATATCGGTATTTATAATAACGATAATGATAAAATGATAACAATAAAAACTAAAATGGTAACAAAAACAATAACAAAAATGATAATAAAAATTAAATGATAACAAAAATGATAAAAACGATAACGAGAAACAAAAACAAGAATGTCATTGTTAGTGCTGTGGCAGTTGGGTTTTGGAGGGAAAATGTGGAGAGAAGAGGAGGGAGCAGACATCTCGGAGTCTTAACAGGGTTGAACTCTTGAACTGTGTCTGTGTTGGGAGGGGCCAGCAGTTCAGCAGTATCTGATGGATGTATCGCTGGCCAATGAGCAGCGCAAGCAGGCCCCAGCAGCCTAATGGCACTTTATGATTGCTCAGTGCCTGCTGCCTTCCACAACCAGGGGGGCTCAGTGGGAGAGCACTGCAATCCTTTTCAGTGGGAGGGCCAGGGTTTTTCTCTCCGTTGTGTGAGAGTTCTGCTTGTCAGGTTGCGTTTACAATACTATGCTGCTTGCACACAAAAAATTCTCCCTAGCCCTCATTGTATTACCACCAATACCTTTCCTTCCTCATACCCTACATTTTACCTTCTCCCTTTCCCTGTCCTTCTCCCCCCTGTACATTATATATAGATAGGTAGTATAGATTAGATATAGATATAAATTATAGACATATAGATTAGATTAGAATATGTATATAGATAATTGATTAAATAGATAGTTTTCCTTTTCCCTTCCCCTGTCTCCCTTAGATTTAGATGGATATCAGTACGGGATTTAGATGGATATCAGTAGTGCACGGGAATCGATACCGATGCTGATACCAAAAATAAAATCTTCATTTGAAACTGTGCCAATATCAATAACGATATCAATAACAATAACGACTATCGATACCAGTAGCAAAAACAACTGGTTTTAGAAAAATTAGAAAAATGATAACAATAACAAAATAGAAAACAATATTGTCATTAATAACAATCATGAAAATGACATTTTTGAATAATAAAAACAAAAACAACAAAAACGACATGGGGGCCTGGTGCACACCCCGATCATTGACATGGTTGGACCCAGGCATCTGCTCCCACTGCTGCAACAGCATAGGTCCCCTTGGTGCACAGAAGACATGAGGTGGTTGAAGCAGGAGGGTAGGCAGAGTCCAGGTGGGACTTAACTAGCACTGAAGCTGGCCGATTGCGGCTTAGTTCCTTTTTAAAGGACTATGCCGTGACTGTGATGGCAGTGAAGAAAGCTTTTGTCTCTTCTGTCATAGCATCTGCAAAGTATCATCCTGCAGAGCTTTTTGGGGTGGTAAATGGCCTGGTTAATCCGGACTGTCTTTGTCATGAACCTGAGTCATCTACTGCCCACTGTGATATTTCTCTTAATTACTTTGCACCATATTCACCACGATTTGGGTGCTGCTACTTCAACTGCAGAGTCAGAGTTTGGGATTTGGGCTCAGCATTGGGTTGGATCTGTTTCAATTGGGGTCATCCACTGATGCAGTGGCTGTGCTTGGAGCAATGTGGGCAACCAGTTATGAATTAGATCCTTGCCCCTCCTGGTTGGTGAAAACCAGCCAGGAGACGATGGGGCCATTACTGAATATCAATGCCTCCCTTTGGGAGGGTAGGTTGTCAGACATCCTTAAACCTGCAGTAGCCCATCCTCTGCTTAAGAAACCATCTTTGGATGACTCCCCAGCCAGCTGTTGGCCTGTCTCTAACATTCCCTTTTTAGAGAAGGCTATTGAATGGGTAGTTGCCTGGCAGCTTCAGACTCATCTTGATGCTTTTGGATTCCTGGACCCATTTCAGTCAGGTTTTTGTCTGGGGATATAACACAGAGACTGCCCTTTTCTTGGTCGATGATTTATGGCTGGAGATTGACAGAGAGAATTATGCCCTGTTGATCATGTTTCATGTTATATGTTTCAGTGGCTTTTGGTGGTGTTAACAAATCTGCAGGACCTGGCAGGGGTGTGTGGAACTGCTTTTGAGTGGTTTCTTTCATTCCTGTAAGGGAGGACCATGTGGCTAGTGATGGGAGATTGCTCATCATCCCTCACTTGTGGTCTACTGCAGGGGTTCCATCCTGTCTCCCCTCTTGTTCAATGTGTGTCTGAAGCCACTGGGTGAGATCATCCAAAGGTTTGGAGTGAGGTGCCATCAGTATGCTGATGACACTCAGCTCTACCTCTCTTTTTCTTCTGACTCAGATCCCACAGTCTTGTTGCTTCTCCAGTGCCTGGCTGCTGTTGGGGACTGGATAAGGGAGAGCTGGTTGAAGATGAATCCAGACCAGACTGAAGTGATGATGGTTGACCAGGCTAGTGACTTGGAGGAGATTGTGACCCCTGTTACTGAGGGGCTCTGGCCCTCTCTAGTTACTCAGGTGCACTGCGTTGGTGTGCTTCTGGATCCTCTTCTGCGCCTGGGTTGTCAGGTTGTGGCAGTGGCCAGGAATGCCTTTCATCAGCTCTATCTGGTGAGAAGACTGGCCTTTTCTTTCTGATTAGGATCTGGCTGCCATCATTCATGCTTTCATTACATCAAGGCTAGACTACTGCAATGCACTGTATATGGGACTTCCCTCGAACTATTTGGAAGCTGCAGCTATTGTAGAATGTTGCAGCCCGGCTCGCTTTCAGAGGTGGGTCACCATGAGCACATTATACCTGTGCTCTATAGTCTGTGATGGCTTCTTATGTCTTTCTGGGCACAATTCAAGGCTCTGGTTTTGATCTTTAAAGCCCTAAATGGCTTGGGTCCCACATATCTGAAAGACTGCCTCTCTTTTCACACTCCACTGTGATCCCTGTGGCCAGCTGGGAGTGCCCTCTTGCAGGTTCCACCAGCCAATCTTGTCCATATGACAAGGGACCGCAGAGACGTGTTCCAGTATTATGGAACTCCTTTCCCCCAGAGGTCTGCCTGAGCTTGAGCATATTCTGGAGGCTGTGTAAAACATTTTTGGGGGCAGGGCTTTTGGCAGGTGGGGATTGAGGTTTGATGCGTGGGTTTTTGGGGTGAGGGTTGGAATTCTTAGGGAATTTTTATTACATTGCTTAGTATTTTTATTATTTTTCTTTTTGTGTTTTTTTGTTGTTGTCAGCCACCCTGAGCTTTGGGGAAGGGTGGGGTATAAATCTTAAATAAATAAGCAAATAAATTAAATAAAATGTGCAGATAGCACCAGCAATGTTTAGGCAAGGGGCCAAAGGCAAGAGAGTGGGGGCCAAGTCTAAGGGATTCTGGTGTAAATCCAGTAGGGCAAGGAGGTCCACAGTCTGAAATAAGAGTACGTTTTAACCCCAGGGGACTACCCAGAGCAGTGGGGCCCTAAAACAAGAGCAAGACCAAAATAGGAGTAGGCTGAGGTCACCAAGTAGAGTGTGGGCTGGTGGCCTAGCTAAATGTGGGCATAGGTTGTAAACCCAGCAGGAAGAAGTGGGACTGTAGATTGAAGTATGGAATAAGCCTCAAAACCCCAACCAGGAGAGAGAAGAGCCAGCTCTTGGATCCTGGTTAATGAGCCGTGAAGATGGGCACAGAATATTTAAAGGTCCTGCGAGGCTGAGGCCAAGGGATCCTCAAGGCACCAGGGTAGAGGCTACAGGTCTTTGAAGTGCCCAAGAGACTAGCACTCCTAGAAGAGAGAGCCGCCTAGTGGGTGGGTCGGAGAGTGTAGGGCTTGTACTGGGGGGATCTTAACAGGAGACACCACAACCACCCAGGAATCCCAGAGTGCCACAACCCAATGAACAGCGAGAGACCATCTCTCCATAAGGTGGCCCATGGACATTAAGAACTATGCTCAGGTGGAGACCAGAGCACATGGCTGGGACTACCCATTGCTGGGAGCAAATTGCAAGGCCAGATCTGCTCTGGAGCTGGGGAAGTCCAAAGGGAAGAACAGCGAGTGCACTGGAAGAGAACACACCTCCCCCTGAGACTGAGAAAAGCCAAAGGATCAACAAAATATGTGAGTGGCACCGGTTCTGCAAGGAGTTAGGGTCAAGCTGGACCACCATACATCATACCCTGCAAACATGATTGACTCTCTCTGCAACTCACTTTCCCAAACTCTGCTGTCCAGGTGAATACTGTAGATATTATTAATACTTACATTGATCAAGGGTTACATGAATAATCTCAGTTCTTTTGTTCTTTCTTTTCTAAAGTTTTGTTCTTTCTTTTCAAAAAGCTGCCTTTTGTACATAGAGAGAGCTTTGGCATTTACAGATCTCAAAATAGATTGCCATCAGCATATTATTTTTTTCCCACCTCTCTATTTTCAAACTAGCTTAATTGTTCTTATTATTTTCTTACCTTATTTTATGAGTACATGTCATATAATAATCAGTGAGACCTCATATGAAGTTACTACTTCATATGACCAAAACTGTCACATTTAGAACTATCATTCTAAATTGACTGTTTCATATAGCTAACAATCAGAAAACAACTGATATTTGATCTAGTGTTCACTGTAAAAAATCAACTTATTAAGAAGCAAGCAGCAAAGCAGTACTAAAGAAAGACTATACTTCTTTATTCCAAAATGGGTGTGTAACGTAGCAAAACTGTAATATGTGTGTAATGTAGCAAAGCTTTTCCACATCAAGGAAGATACTGATGTCAACTAGTGCCTCAGATTATCACCTGTGAACCAGGGGAAGCATTACTATTTTCCTTCACACTTTCCACAGGATGGCATCTGTGGTGCCTCTACTATGGATCACCTCAGTGTTACCACTTGTTTGATCTGTTCAGATACCATACAAAAAATGTTACCACATGATAAATCCAAGACAGTTGCATAGTTCTGCTGCTGAACTGTCCAGATAGTACTCAGGATATCCGACTGTATCCTGATTCTGTTGGTTAAATTCTGAACACTAGGGGTGATTTCAGACATTACGAGATCATGCTCAACCACAGTGAACCACGGTCAATTCCGTGGCGGGGCCAAAGTGCCCTGAATGTCTGTTTGGCAGCCGCCAGATGTTCACCAGAGTCAATACCCACATGGGGTCAAAATCAACCACGCTTCCAGAGCTCCCCGCGGCACCATCTCCGAAAGCGTGGTCAAAGAGATTCCCGACGGGAAACAATAAAAAGTAATGTCTGAATGGCAACCACCGGCCAGAACCAATGGCAATGATTCTCAGCCGGGGACAAAGCACGCAGCATCGCTGCCAGGCAACCAGCAACAACACAGACCAGGGAGGGAGATTTAAAGGGCACACAACAGCAGCCGGGACGAGCCGCCCCAGCGCCTTCTGGGTGCTTTGACCACGGCCCAGCCCAGGATTGGTGTAATGTCTGTTGCACTGCCCCGGGCCATGATCCGGTGGTTCGATTTCCTGCCGTGGTCCCGGTCCCGTCATGTCTGTTCAGGGCTTTCCTTGACCACGGGGGGTAGTTGATCCATTCACCCCCACTGGGAATCCACTGTGGTGAATCGGGACCGCGTAATGTCTGAAATCACCCTCTCTAACCTTTCAGAGCTAGAAGAGAAGGTCCTTAGTTCCAGATTTTCAATTTTTATGTTGAGAAGTAAGGAAGCTTACTCTTTGGATACTTTCAGTAAGCAAGCATGATTTAGCCTGTGGATCAGAATTACTATGTCCAGGCCTTCTAAAGACAGGCTTTATACCAACAGTGCCAACCTCTGCTTCATTGGGGGACTGTGATTTGGCAACCACCAGACAACACAACAGATTTGCCATGTGAGGCATAGATTACACATAGATGAAGATAAAAATGGTATTTCATACGCCTTCCCCTTCAAGGGCAAGTGTTTATCTATTTTGCTAGGCTGCAGTTGTTGAAAGCGAGTCAGACACAGAAGCAAAACATAGCACTTTGACATAAGACCTTGAAAGAAAGAGAAACAGACAAATGAGGGGAAAGTACTATCATCAGTCTCCATTCCCTCCCCCAAAGCTATATTGGTTAGGTCAATGTCCAGTCAGAGAAGAGTTTTCAGAGATCTGTCCTAGAGATTATATTGTTTTCATTTGATGGAGGAAAGAATTGAGTAATTGTAAAAAAAAAAAAAACAACACAACAACAAACAAACCCCAAACTCAAAACACCTTGCTTCAACTACTTTCCAAGTAGTGCTAAGCTAATGGATAGAGCCAGGATAAATATTTGGGTCAGATCAAACATTTAATGGGAGAACTGTTGCACCAAACTTCTGTGAAGTCTTTTGACCCACCTTCGACAAGGCTGACAGCAATGGGATGAGCTGCTTCGCCCACCTCCACTGGGACTTGTATAGCTCAACAGAAGCTTGTATAGCTCCTTCTGCCCCTGGTGATGTGGGAGCAAGAGAGACTGAGACTTTTTTTGTAGCATCCCAATGAGAAATTCGGCTGTCACTTTGTTCTGTGAGATGAGAAAAATCCCAAGGTAACTGTAGCAGGCACCTGGGTCCCAGGGTAAATCTTCCCAGGATCCAGCCCAAGATATCCAGGCCTACACAGGAAGTACCTCCTCAAGTGTTTACACTGAGTGTAACACTCAGTGTACAGGCCTTCTGACTCAGTGGCCTTCAGTCTTCACTGTAACTGAAGACGTGTTACAGTGAGACTGTACACTCAGACTGTAACTGAGTGGCCTACACTCAGGTGGAGGCCAGAGGACCATGGGCAGTGGGACATGGCTGGGACTACCCATCGCCAGGAGCAATTCTTCACCACATCGACATACATACATACATACATACTGTATACACCAGTTATATACAGTTCTCTGGATAGCCTTCCCAGACTCCTTAAAGCCTCTCTGGCTAGGCACTGGTTACTCCTGCAGCCAGAGTCTGTGCAGCAGGACTCCCCCTCCGCCCCTGCTGACACACCAGCTCCTTTTATAGAGCTCTCTTTCTGCCCCCAACACTCAGTCAGTCAGCCCTCCTCCCAAACTGAGCTGAGCTCAGTTCTTTGGGCCTTTGGCTGACCCAGCCATGCCCAAGTCCAGGTGTGAGGCATTCAGGTATTGTCCACCATTAAGGTGCCTGGCCTGCATTCTCCCGGTGGTGCTACCCCTTAAAGGGCCAGTCGAGTCCCTCAAACAGGGGTTATATACCTCCCCGCCTTTGAGAGAGGGGCTACTTAAAAGTAGACCTTGCTTACATCAGCATAAATAGCAGGGTGCTAGCATACACAAAACCCCCCAACACAACATAATGGGCATCTTTAGACATAACAAAGATCAGGCATCAAAACCCCTAAGCACATGTTTGGCCATTGTGTGTAAGTACCATAACAATCCCAACACCAGTTTGGCTACCCGTTGAACACACGAAGTGAACACCATTGCAACACAAGAACAATTTGCATGTTCCAGTTGAACACGTGGCCAACGTTGTGTCTAATGATATCGTGTGGCATGTTAGCAGGTACAACATGGGGAATGAGGCAGCAGTGCTTGTGTGTTGAGATCAGGTGGTGAGAAAAACACCAATTTACCCCAATTTACCGTTGATGTTATGTCTAAAGACACCCAATATACACACACATTATACAGTTAGACTGCTGGAGTAGCCCCTGCCCCTGCAGTGCTCCCCTTAGGCTATGACCCTGCTGTATAAAAATTGGGGTACTGGCTTGTTTGCTTCCCTGTATTTCAACTGGGTTTCTGGAGGAGCTCTGCTGAGCCTTTCCCTTCAGGATTTCTAGTACTACGGCTTGTGGGGATTCTTCCAGCTGAGCTGTCACATTCATGTTATCTGGGGCCAGCTTTCTTTCCCCTAGCTTACACTTTGCTTATGGAAATGCCTCGGGTCCCTGATCCACTGTTGACACCATCACTTCTGGCTGGGCCATAGTCTACAGTAGCTGCTGCTGTGATTCCTGTTGCAGGTGCATTTTCTCTGTCAGCATGGCCTGTTGCTTAGATTTTGTTGCAAACACGTCATTCACTCTCTACCTGTGCACCTAATCCTGTCAGGGGACATGGAACCTCTGGACCCTCCCCCTCCACTTTCATGGTATCCCCACCTTGTGCTAACGACAGCCCCCTCCTACCCCCGGTCCTACACGCTATCAGCTCCCTTGAGCCTTCCTTTTCACTTGGGGATGGATCTAGGTCCCCTAACACTAGGGAATCCATAGATCCTGCTATGGCCCATGCCTTTTCTAGGGTTGCTACCTCATTTTCTTCTTCCTCAGTGTCACTACTTCGTTCTCCCTCTGACTCCCTGGATTCCTCATACTCCACAAGAGTCACTCTTAATCTTTTTGAGGGACATGCCCTTCACACATGTCCTAAAATCCCACAATCATAACAAGTCTTTGGGGACCTGCTTACCTGGCGTCCCAAGTACTTCCACTCTCCATTTGATGGTTGTGGTCCCTGAAATCCTGAGCTTGCTTGAGATCGCCTTCCCAGTGAGCGCAACTCCTGCTCTGCTGTGGTGGTTTCATTGAGGTGCCTTTCCCAAGTCCCTGGCTCCGATCTGGCCATCCTGTCCTACGCTGCACCCAACAGGTACTCCTGGAAGCTCTGGAACTCCCTCCTCAGGTTTTTGCCAAACTGCTGAATCCTCTGATCTACTGCTGCCATGAATTCCATCCTGTTGCATGAATCTCTCATGCACCTGGCTCGACCTTTCCTAGAGAGCTCAGGCAGGTGCGGTACTCTCTTACTAGTGGCACAGTCCTGTGTAGTAAGGGGGAATGCCTCCACTACTTTGTAGCAGGCACCTGGGTCCCAGGGTCCAGCCCCAAAGACCCAGACCTACAAAGGAAGTAGCTCCTCAAGTGTTTTTTACAGTCTGTCTCTCTCTATGTAATTCCATACCACCATCGATATACATATATCCCGTTCTATACCAGTTATATACAGTTCTCTAGATAGCCTCCCCAGGATCCTTCAAGCCTCTTTGGCTAGGCACTGGTTATTCCTGCAGCCAGAGTCTTTGTATCAGGACTCCCTCTCAGCACCTTCTGACACAACAGCTCCGTCTCTGAAACTCTCTGTAGCCACCAACGCTCAGTAGCCCTCCTCCCAGCTAGCACCTACAATTCTTCTCCTAGTGCTACTCCTTAAAGGGCCAGTCCCTCAAACAGCTTGCTCCCTGCTACAGTAACAGATAAGTATTTTACCCAACAAGTCTTCCATCCATTATCTGTTTAATTGCTTTATGCTCAATAATGTTTTAACTATATATTCTATTTCTTGGATTAAAAATATCTCTTGTGGTTGTTTTTATACCAAAAAGTACAGTTTATTTGAAAGCCTGTCTCATATAAGCCTAAATTTAATTAAATACAATAAGAATCATGACAATATATTAGCAGTTAAGATCATCTATCACAATCATGAGGTCTGCTAACAAATTTTTGCATGAGAAGTGAGCATATCATAAAAAAGAAACACCAGGCAAATAAAGCAAATGTGGCCAACTCTGCAGTTGCACAGCTATTGGACTCTTGAGGGAGGTAAATATTTTATAAGCTTCCTAGTGTGGTAAACTGTATTTCCATTTATTTTGATGACCATAATCTCTGTTTCCCTGCTTATGTTATTAGATGTACTTTATTCAAGAGCTTTCATTCACCCTGGGCTAAGGGAGCAGTTTCTCTGCCAATAGTGTTTTAAACAAAATATAACCAGCTGCAAGAAACACGTTGTATGGTCAATTACATAATCTATCCATAAAATAAAATGCTTTAATAGAAAAGCAGTCTTTATAAAGGGTTAATATATTTGATCTATCATTAACCAGTTGTTGTAAATTGTAGAAGTCATCTCTTTAACAAATAGCTTAAAACCATAGTTTACTACACCTTTTCATGTGCTTGTAACAAGGGCTGAAACTCGGTACTCAGGATGACTTGATTATCAGTACTAACTTATCATTGAGTATCCCAGTACTTGATTCAGTTTGCCGAGTACTGAGTAACCAAGGAGTTGTCCCCAGAACTCCCTACTAACAACTCCTTGATCTAGAAGTGTGGGGCAGAGGGTATCAGAGTAGGGGGAAGGCGTGGAGGGGAGCACACTCACCAGAAAGCAGAGGGAGCTGCTGTGCAGCACAGAGCATAGAGAGCAGGAGCAGCAAAGGGGGGGTAGAGGGCTCCATTCCACAGTGGCTCACTGACTGTCTCCACTGCCCTCTGCTCCCCACCCCCTTCCCTTCCCCTTCCCAGGAGGCAGCAAACTCAACAGAAAGCAGAGGGAGCCAGCGCACTGCTGTGGAGTGCAGCTACTGTTCCAACACTCTCTGGGAGCATGCTGTCTAATGCTTTCTGAGAGCATGCTGGGAAATGTAGTCCAGCATGTTCCCAGAGAGCCAGCCACATAGCATGCTTCCAGGCAGCATTAGAACAGTGGCCACACTCTACAGTGGCATGTTGACTCTCTCCGCTTTCTGGTGAGTTTGTCACTCTCTGTCTCCCCTTCACATCTCTCTTCCCGGTCCCCCACCCTGCCCCCTTCACCGACACTGGAATACTGAATACTCACCAAGTTACTGAGAAGAGGTCTGAAAACTCATGCCCTATTCTAGGAAATACTTGATAATAATTTTTTAGTACTTGGTCCAACCCTACTTGAAACCTGTTGCTAACATGCTGTTTATCTCTTCACCATGCTTTTTACGTGCACTAGAAATGCATGATATGTGTGTTAATGAAAATAAGTTTTCATAAAATCAAATGCTTTTAGGCAACAATAAAAAAATGAAAATGTGTCATCATACTAAAAAACAAAATGAAAGGACACTTATGTGACTAACTTCCTCCATGCTCCAGCATGATTTTATACCTGGTGTGGTGATATGAAAGAATGTTGGCTGTCGCGTTGCATGTCTTTTTACAAAAGGAAAGAGAGCTATGTTTCCCAGCAGATCTGGTCTAACTGGATTGGGCCACTCTTTTCCAAGTTGTATAAAATGAGTTTACATTTTACTTTGATGCCAAGCTAGCAAAGCAAGTATTGTAAAATTATTAGTATTAACAACATTTATATAGCACCAGCAGTGTACATGGCACTTTACAAAGTAACAAAATAGACATGGTCCCTGCCCTAGGGCTTACAATCTAAGAGACAGGAGCTGGGGAGAGACATAGGAAGGGGAACAGAGGGAGAGAGAAGGGGTCTAACATTCATGAAGATGCAAGGTCTCAGGTGCATGGACTTGGCTTGGTTACGTTGAGAATAACAGCAGGCAGGTATGTGGCAAGGCTAAGGGTACACAGACCATAGGTATAGGATATAGTGGATCAGCAGGATAAAGGGTCAGACAGAGCGGAGCGAAATAGGTGAGTTTTAAGGAGAGATTTGAAGGAATGAAGGGAGAAGGCAAGGTGGATGTGGACAGGGAGGGAGTTCCAGGCATGGGGGGCAGCAAGTGAGAAGGGACGAAGGTGGTTAGGGGAGCAGGGAAGGCGTGGAAGGGTGAGAGAAGTGACAGAGGAGGAGCAAAGTGCACGGGGTACAGTAATCGAGGTGAGAGATGACCAGAGCATGAACAAGAGTTTTGGCAGACGAGACAGAGAGAAAAGGGCGAATCTTAGCAATGTTATTGGGGGAGAAGCGACAGGTTTTAGGAACAGAGTGACAATATATTTATAAATAAATGGAACATGAGACTCAGAATATATATAAAAATAGGCATAGTTTACTTAAATTTAAATAGAAAATATCAGTAGCTTACACAGAATGGTATTGTTGATAGCCAATCAAAGTTACATGATCTAAAAAACATTTCTGTTTTAAGAAAATAGCTTCTAAAAGCTTAACATATGCTCAATTCATTGGCTCAAAGATATCAAGAATAATACATTACATTCTTCCCAGTTCTTCCCTTTTTCTGCCATGATGGTGAGAGAGAAACCCCAACATAGTGT
>QEPC01015544.1:1477525-1504383 GCA_003113815.1 Sphenodon punctatus
CAGATTTCCTTCAAAGTTTGAATAAAACCTCATATTTCCATCAAAATTAATTGTCAGATTACAGAGAGAACTGACCACAGCTTCAAGGTTTTTTAACCAATTAGTGGAAGCAGCTGTGCTAGCTAGGAAAAACTAACTTAAAAGTTCTCACTTTGGAGATGTTCATGGCTGGTACCATTTGTCATTTAGACATATAGACTGATAAGGCCCTTGGTCTGACCTCCAACTTTAGCCATTTTTTCTGTTTCCTTGGATATGGTGAAAGGTTCACTGAGAAGTTTAAAAAAAGTTCATTGGAACACAGCTGAGGAGGCCTCAGCCTGAACCAAGGTACGTATAGAAACTGATTTTAAAAATCAATGCAGTAAAACACAAGTTCAATACATTGAAACAGGAAGTTAATATATTGAAACTCAAAATCAATACATTAGGAACACAGATGGCCAAAAATATATATGCTTATAATAGGAAATACATGACAGGTCTCACGGTGGAGTTAGAGCTTGTTGTTTAGTCCCGGTGTAATGAGTGCATCAGAAAAAAAGCAACAGTCTATTTGGTGGGAAGAGCGGGGTAAAAATATGTAAAATAAAATAAATAAATAATAAAAAGTGCAGGCAACTTTATTTCTGCTCAAACTCACCACTTATCTGCCTGCAGTGCCAGCTATCTCCCAATTGCCCCCTACCTCTCAGTCCAGTGCCAAACCTGGGAAAAACTAGTCTTGATCTTCTACCAACAAAAGACTAGCACATACTGGCTAGGATCATGGAATTGATCCCTCAGCCATTACATTCCTTCCTTTCCCCCAGATTTTAAAATCATGAATATAAACTCAAAACTTTGGAACCAAACCACTTCTAACATTTAAATAAAAGGGGAGAAAACTTTCTACAGATTACAAAAACATACTGATATAAATATCTGTATTTGTTTACTTTTAATTGCTAAAAGCTCAATTAAAAGTTAGTCTTAAAAAAAAATATTGCAGACAAAGCATGAGAGAAAAATTCAAAAGTCAACATGTTCATGGAAACATTTATTTTTTTAATGTTAATAGACCTGCAATTTGAGGCTGACTGCTGCTCTTTTGTGGGTGACATTTTGTCTCTTAAGCAGAGGGATTGGATAGAAGCATTGGTGTTGTAGATGTGGGTGGGATTTCATCATCATCATCATCATCATCATCATCAATCTTGAGTAGGAATGCAATGAGTGCCATGAAGTGATTTGAAATGAGACATATGGGATCGTCTCTGATCTGTGATCATCATACCATTTATCCTTTTAATCTAATAGGCTCAAGATTAAAAGATGTGGAGAGTTTGCCGCAAAGCTCGAGATCTCTAAAAAGGACAATGAAGGATAGCCTTGTAGCTTGTCTGTGCAGATCAGATCTTTACTGCTGTTGTCTGTAATGTTGTTTTTTTCTGGTGTAGAATCATATATATATTGATCCATCATATTCACTGATGCACCAGTATTGATTGAAACTTAAGTTTCATGCCCTTGTATGAAGATATGTCAACAAGACTGACCCTTCTGGCTAGAACAACTGGTTTGCTTGGAGAACTAAAACTTTAGAACCAAAGTCAATGTACACATTTAAGAATTTTGACTTTTTAACGGTTGTTACTCAAGCCATCAGTCCTACAAACAGCCCTGTGAAAACATAAGAGCCGTCAGTAGCTGAAGTGTCAATCCGATGCATGTTCACGTGATCTCCACTGTGTTGTTGCATGCTGTAGTGTGTAGGTGGGTCTACAGAATTGTATCTTTTTGCCACATACAATAACGGGTTTTATTATCTTGTACCAGGCTTCCAGTAATATAAGCTTTGTACAGGATTCAGCAGACAAAGGGGAGTCATTAACACCTCATTAATCCAGCAGGAGAAGGAACTGTGACTCATTGCCAGCTAAGCTCCAAAGTTAGTCAGTAAGCTATTATACATTTTCATACACACATGCAAATTTATGCAAATTAAGGGTGGCATTTAGTGTACCTATATGTATCCATCAAATGTTGGAGGGTATGAAAATTTTGCATGGTGGTTTTTTTTGGTTTTTTGGTAGTTGTTTTTGCTGCAGCTACGGGAAATGACAACCTGGGTAGCACAATCACCTTTGTGCGTGTATAAGTCTCAAAAATTGTAGCATTTCACATTGTTTGTCTCTGGTAAATGCTGAATTTTCTGGGGTCGACAACCATCTTGAGGATGCCACCCTCAATTCTTGGAAGGCATAGTGTCATGTGTATGGGCAGTCTTTACTCCTGTTGATAGGCTTCTTTACTCTATTTGTGTCTTTTAGTGAGGGCCATATGAGCTTCTTGGAGAATTTGTCTCCTGTTTGGTTGATGAGCATCCTTGAATTGTTATCTGCCTTCTCTTATCTTATAGAATCTTAGAGTTGGAAGATACCTCAAAGGTCATCCCCCAGCTCAATGCAGGAAATCCACAGCTACAGTATCCCTGACAGATGGCCATCCAGCCTCTGTTTGAAAGCCTCCAGCGACGGAGACCCCACCACTGCCCTAGGCAGTCTGTTCCACTGTCAGACAGCTCGTACTGTTAGGAAGTTCTTCCTAATGTTTAGCCAAAAACCATAATCCACATTCACAAATTTACATGATGTCGCAAAGTGATGTAGTCAAGCATGGTATTCATTCATGTTTTTCCCCTTCTTGCTGGTGTGCTTGCCACAATGTATACTGCTTTAAGTCTATGTCCAAACATAGTCTGAATTATTTTGTGATTGCTGCTTTTGCTTTTTCATAGTCATCCCTGTCTCCAGTGTCAGTAAATGTTTTGAAAATACTATACACTTCACTTCCTGCAAAGTGTAGCAGCATAGAATGTTTAGTGGTGTGTCATCTTCCTTCGAGACAAAAAACAGATTTTCTATTCATGTCTATGTTCCCATCTGTATTCCTAGAGTGCAATGAGATTCATAGACAAGAAAATGTGGCAGCATGTGGTAGGTAGGACCACTGTGTAGGTTAAACATAAAATAAAAAACATAAAGTGATTTGTTGAAAAACATATATATTTCTTTTCCGCACTTGAAAGAGCTGTTTTTAAAGTCTTTCTGATGCAGCTGTGAACATATTCATTTATTTAAACTAAATTTATACCCCACCCCTTCTGCCAAGGCAGCTCGGAGTGGCTAACAAGTCATAAAAATACAATAAAATACAATAATAAATATAAATATAAATACATCATATGTCACATTCAAGATGGCTGACACCACATATTTATTTATTTATTTATTTAGTGCCAGCAGTGTACCTGGTACATTATCAGATTTTGATTTGGCCACCATCATCAGTCCTTGATGACTGTTCAGGACTACCCATGTTGACTGTTCAGAAGTTGCTGTTGGTGCAGAACACAGCGGCCTGCCTTCAGTTGAGGGCAGGTCATCGGGAGCACATTACACCAGTGCTCCAGACACTGAACGGGTTGCCAATAGTTTTCTGAGCATAATTCAAGGTGCTGTTCTTTACATAAAAATCCCTAAATGGCTTGAGTCCCAAGTACCTGAAACGTTGCCTCTTCCCTCATGTTCTGTTATGGCTTCTGAGGTTGGCTGGGAGCACCCTCTTGCTGGTTTTTACAACAAGGGGACACAAGCTCCTAGTCTTGACCTGCACAAGCTCCTAGTCTTCACCTATAAAGCTCTTCACAACCTTGCTCCCCCCTACCTCTCTGCACTTATCGCCCTCCATACTCCAGCCCGTGCACTTCGCTCCTCCTCTGTCCCTTCTCTCACTCTTCCACACCTTCCCTGCTCCCGTAAGCACCTTCGTCCCTTCTTACTTGCTGCCCCCCATTCCTGGAACTCCCTCCCTGTCCACATCCGCCTTGCCCCCTCCCTTCATACCTTCAAATCTCTCCTTAAAACTCACCTATTTCGCTCTGCTCTGTCTGACTCTTTATCCTGCTGAGCCACTATTCCTATACCTACAATCGGTTTACCCTTATCCTTGCAACATGGACCTGCCTGCTGTCATTGTCATCGTAACCAAGCCAAGTACGTGCACTTGAGACCTCGCATCTTCATGAATGTTAGACCCCTTGTCTCTCCCTCTGTTCCCCTTCCTCAGTCTCTCCCCCAGCTCCTGTCTCTCAGATTGTAAGCCCTAGGGGCAGGGACTGTGTCTATTTTATTACTTTGTAAAGTGCCAGGTACACTGCTGATGCTATATAAATGTTTCTTAATAATAATAATAATAATAATAATAATAAAGGGGACGCAGAGGGGCATTCTCAGTGTCTGGCTGCCTGACAATTATAGTGTTCCCCGCCCTTTGGAAATTCACCTAAGCCTGATTGTCTTCTGGAGGAGATGCGAGACCTTTTTCTTTGGCTAGGCATTTGGCAGGCAGGGATAATGTTGGGTGGAGGGGTTAGGGAAAAGATTGGGGGGGGGGGTTAGGGGATTTATTTATTTTTTAGTTTTATATGTTTTTATATTTTGTAAGCTGCCCTGAGTGTAATTGGTAAGGATGGGGTAAAAATAGAATAAATAAATCACAATTGTTAAATATAGACACGGCCCCTTCCCCCAGGTGCTTACAATCTAGGGGAGCTGAAGGAGGGGAGACGTGGGGTGGAGGAAACAGAAGGACAGATGAAGATACATTGAGAGGTCACAGGTGCATGTGCTTAGCTTAGTTATGCAGGAGAAAGGGATGTTGGTTAAATCAGGATTAAGGTGATGAGATAGGGAGAACCTGACAGAAGAGTTAGGTTTTCAGGAGGAATTTGAAGGTTGGGATTCAGGAAAGGAGCAGAGCAAATGTATTTGGGGAGGGAGTTCCAGACATAGGGGGCAGCAAAGGAGATGGGGCAAATACGTTTTGAGGAGGAGGGGAGTCGAGCAGGTGAAGGCACTAGTGGCAGAGGAGGAGTAGAGGTTCTAGACAGGAGTGTAGCAGGAAATAAGTGCAGCGATAGGAGGGGGTAAGACCATGATTTGAAGAGCTTTGTAGGTAAAGACAAGGAGGTTGTGCTGATTGTGTTCAGGTAGAGGAAGCCAGCTGAGGGAGGAGCTACATGTGGTCAGAGTGGGGGACCAAAGTGAGCGCGGCGAAGACCAATGTAACGATTTGAACCCTTAGGTATGGGTGTGGGGGAAATCATATTCAGCGTTGTAATTAAATATGCATTTATTACACTGAAATACATGTGGTCCCATAGCATACAGTGCATGCAGCTATGGGTGTTAAGAAATAAGAAGAGAGCCACAGAGCCCATGGTGACGACAGCTAACAGGCAGGCATTCCTCCCTGCTGCAGTCCACCCACACTCCCTTACCATAGAGTTTCAGTTGCTTCTTGGACGCCCTAAGCTAAGACTGTGGTACTGAACGTGAGCAGAGGCAGTCGTGCACCCAACAGATGGGGGTGGCTGTAAGGTGCTCCATGTCCCCCCCCCCCCAAACACATGAGAGGCAGCCACAGGGCAGCTTGTTGCCCTGCCTTTCTTCCAATTTGTCTGCATGGCATAATTGGCCTTCCTTAGGATGATGCTATGAGTAGTGACTCCTGGGTAAACAGTTGGCAGCTACCTGTCAGACAAGTGGGTGAATCCAGGATTAATGTGGGTGAAAGTGGGGCAATACATTACATCCTGAACTTTCTGTGTGTCTAAATCACTCACCCAGATCTTAAACATCTGACTCTTTGAACTTCTGCATAGAACTTCTCCCAGACCGTCTGTGTGTAAAAGGGTCTCCTGGTAAACTGCTTTGCTCTAGGCAGCTGTGGTCCGTTGGTTTCCATGGCAGCCTGCCATGTCTACAGCTGCGGCTACTTTAGGCTGCCTCAGGGCAGTGTTTGTGTGAAGAATGCATCCGGAAATTACTTGTGGACTTGTAAACCCAGAAGATTGAAAGACCAGCACTTTAAGGCATGTGCCCCGGAGTAAAAAGAGCACAGCAGAGACTGTGCACTCATGCCAGGGAGCAGAAAGCAGCCCCAGGAGGAGAGACTGCTGGATCCTGAGTGTGAAGATCAGAGAGCAACAGCATGAGGAGTGAGCAGCACAGAGACAGCATCAGGCCTGGCCAGCTGGTACTTGGACTTTTAAGACACTGGGCATTTTTACACACACGTTAAAGTTCCGGATTTTTCAATCTTCTGGGTTTACAAGTCCACAAGTAAGTTCCGGATTCACTGCTGAGGTTGGAGACCTTTCCTGCAGCAGCACAGAATTTAACACGTAGTTTTGTTTGCTTATTCCAGCAAAACATCAGGATTGTATTTCTCTCCTGGGCCTCTCTACTATTGCTGTATGAATTTTCCATGTAATAATCATATGTACACATTAAATGGAATTGCTGTTGAGTGGTTGCCGCCTGGGAATAAATCTGGATTATTCTTGGACACTTGCCAATAAATCTTATAGACTGTGCTGTTCTTGGAGACATTTATAAGTACACACTTTCTTTATATGCTATTATCCTCCAAACACCCATAGCTAGTAACACAGCAATGTGAAAGAGGAGAGCAAAGGATTGGAAAATCAGGCTGCAGACAGAAAGCAGGCTTTAGCTCTTAACTGGTTTTGACAAGCCACAACATTGTGTTTTGTTGAAAATGTTATGGTAGGTTTACTTTGCATTTACTGAGATAGTTGTTCTGCATAATTGGAATGGAAAAAGAAACCCATCTATTTTGTACATAATTGTACTGGTATAGTGCTCTTTTTTTTTTTTAGATTTTCAGTAATATTTTGGAAATCTCTATAAATTAGTGAGATATCCAGTAGAGATGACAGTACTGAAGGTGCAACAAGAATAATGCGTTTTCTTAACTCATTTTAGTATATGACTGGACACCTTCTCATGTAGTGAGTTGTCTGTGCTCTATCCAGACCTGACCTGAAGATGAGAGTGAAGGCACAATCCTCAAAACATTTAGCACCAGAAGTAACCTTTAGTGTCGATCTGAGCCCCATTGAAGGGAACAGGATTCACACTGGTGCAGGGGTTTAATAGTGGTGCTAAACAAACTGAGGTTGTCAGTACAGATTTCCCACCCTTTCCTTTGGGATTATGATTTGTGACATTATTTTATTAATGCAATGAGGCAACTGTGACATCAATACATTAAAGGCAACGGAGGCAGAAGACAGCTGTTCTTATTCATAGCCTAGGTGGTACTGTAGGAGAGCTGCACTGCAAAAGTCTCTATGCTACTCTGTCAGTGACCTTAATATAATGTTCACTGGAAGGAATATAGACCTTTTCTTCATATAAACCAATTTGGTATTTTTGAACAGAAATTTCAAATTCTGTCTATTCATATGTAGAGGTTTTGAGCAGAAATGTCAATTTGCTTCCATGTAGGTCTTCCTTTTGTCAGATATTTGTCTAGCAGTGAGATGAGTACTCTTTTTTTTGCTATTTATTTTTCTTTTAAATGAAGGAATTAAGGATTCTGAATGTAACACCTTGACAGTAAACTACTACTAATAATTAATAATAAATATAAGGTAAGATTCAGTACCAGAAAAGGTGTTGGTTCTTGCCACTGGCCAGTGCAAAATGGCCATGATTCTACTTACAGCTGTTTTTAAATGGACCGTGGTGGGTAGAGGTGGGTGTGCACTGTGCACCCGTTTCAGGGCGCACCCCCCCCCTCCACCCACGGAGTATCAGGCATTGGAGCCCATTGCTCTGTGTGTGGGTGATGGATGGAGGTGGGTCTAGTGTGGGAGTGCACACACCCCCACCCATTCCCCACGGCTTTTACACGGGCGCCTCCACCCATCTCAGCACAGCTAAACTGCGTGGAGATGAGTGGGGACATCTTGTGTGAAACGGGTCTATGACTGGCAGTTGGTAGAAAATAAATTGGCTAGTGCTGTCAGAAATGTGGATTGGTCAGTGCAACTAAAAAGGGCACATACTGAGTGGTAATTCTTAAGAGGGTTCTGCTATCGCATTTCTTAAGGAATGCAAATGCTATTAAATATCAGTCAGGATCATGACTCTCATGTACACACAACACAACCCCACTTGAGGTCTCCTCTCCACCCACAGTTTTGCTCCTGAATCAGTTACAATTTTTCTGTCCATTCATCACAGTAGGGTCAAGTATAAAATGGACCTTATGGATTTTTTGAAGATTATATTATTCCATAAGGATAATGGTTGTATTGTTATCTAAAGTAATTTGAAGCAATTGTGGATTGCACCAGGAAGGATGAAATGGTATATGAATTGAAATGAAATGTTTAATACATAATAAATAATTGGCAGAAGTGAATATTATTTGTGCATTTTTTCTGTTTGGGGCTGGGAGCAAGGAGGTTACAAGTGCTTATTCAGGTTGATGGGAGATTCAGGTTCATGGGGAGACATCTCAGTTGAACAATTTGACTTGCAACACCCTATAATATCTAGTGTGTGATTAGCATTATGCATGTGCTGAAACTATAACCTTTATGCTTACTTTATACAAAGACCATTTAGTAAATACAAAATATCAATGCAAAATTGTTGCAGAGTAATAACTGATTCGCAATCAGTAAGGACAAATGCAGCTGAAGGTTTAAAACAGAACTTTACTTAGGACTTTCCAGGCACAGATCCTTAGTTGCATCTAACTAGTAAGAAGACAAAATGGAGACTGAGACAATGAGAGAAGAGGGAAGAAGGAGTGGTTACACAAAGGAATTCAACTGTAAAACCCCATCTCCCTTCCATGTACACACAAACTTAGCAGCGCCATTTGGTGGCTCTATAGTCAATCACTGTTCTTAATACAGCAGGCATTAACTTGTGGATGTTGCATATACCAACACCCCTTCTCAACAGACAGAAGTTAACCTATTATGCCCATTCTACTTAGTAGCTTTCGGTGGCGCTCTCCTGCTAAAGGTTTTGTCAGGGCATCTGCTACCATGTTTTCTGTAGCTGCCTTTGTCCATTTGCTGTGTTCCCCTTCTGACATTTGTAAGACATCTTCCCATGTTGATGGCTCAGACAGTCTGTCGGTACTTGCTTTGTAGGACAGGCGGGTGGGTGGTTTGCCTTTATTTTCCCTGGTAGAACTTCTGATTTCAACATCTGCAGGTGATTGGGTTTGTTCCTGCATCTCAGTTGAGCTTGTACTGATTTGAACTATTTGTTCAGGACGCTCTTCTCCTCCTGATTCGGGACATGCTTCTTCTTCTGATTCTTGTAAGGACATTACACTGTTGCTTGGTTTTTCTTTGAAAGTCACTCTGTTGCTGATAGTTACTTTGTCTGTGTGTGGGTTGAGGATTCTGTATCCTTTGGAGTGTTCGCTGTATCCAACAAGAATCCCTTCCACAGCTTGGTTTTGTAGTTTGGTGCGTTTCTCTTCCGGAATGTACACGTATGCCTTGCATCCAAACACTTTGATGTGTCCCACACTAGGTTTCTCTCCGTACCAGAGTTCATATGGGGTTTTACTTGCTGTTCTTGAGTAGAGTCGGTTCTGTAGATATGTCGCAGTAACTACTGCCATGCCCCAATATTTTTCTGGCACTCCGGAGTCCGTCAACTTGCACCTGATCATTTCTGTTAAGGTTCTGTTCTTTCTTTCAGCTACCCCATTTTGCTCGGGCGTGTATGGTACCGTCTTCTGGTGCTCTATCCCGTGGGCTCTCAGGAAGTCTTCAACTCTCTTTCCTGTGTATTTGCCTCTGTTGTTGGTTCGAAGTACAAGCGGCTTGCGTTGGAATCTGTTGCTTGTCATGGTTATGTAGTCCCTTAATTTTTCCAGTACTTCATCCTTTTGCTTCATAAGGTATGTGACTGTGTATCTTGAGTAGTCATCTATGAATGTCACTATGTATCTGTTCCCTCCAGGTGTGGGTACTTTCATGGGGCTGCACACATCGCTCTGTATGAGGTCAAGTGGCTTGAAGGTTCTAGTCTGACTTGCCTTTGGGAGCGTTGCTCTGGTGCTTTGATACAGCATTCACATTTCATGGTCAAGGGACATGATGTTACTATCAGGTCTTTTGTCAGCTGCTGTCTTTGCAGTTCCTTTATACTTTCCGGGTGCCTGTGACCCAGGAGTCGATGCCACAGATGAATACAGTCCTTGTGTTGCTCGTGTGCAGTGAGTTTTGCTTGTTCCTTGGTTGCACTCAAGCGATATAGGCGCTCATCTGCATAGGCTCTGACTAGGACCCTTGTCCCCTTTTGGATTGTGCATTCATTACCCCGGAACTTGATGGTGAGACCTTTCTCTGTTAGGCGTTTAACAGATAGGAGTCCTCCCTCTAAGCCAGGTACATACAGCACAACCTTTACTGGTATTGCTAGTGTGCCTCCATGTGGCTTGTTGCAGCTTAGAATTCCTTCACCAATACCTTCTGCAGTGATGCTGCTTCCATCAGCGAAGTATATCTTTTCTTTGTTGCTTGGGTCCATTACCGTGAAAAAGCTCTTGTCGCTGATCATGTGGCTTGTGGCTCCAGAGTTGACACACCAGTCCTGTGATGAGTTGGTCTGTGTTGCTCTAAAACATCCTCTCCACTGTTCTGTGGTTGTTGTCACTGGTTGTGGCCTTGGCCCTTTGCTTAGACATTTGTGGAGATCACTTTAGTTGTTTTGCCTTCCATATGGAGCAGTCTTTCTTCAAGTGTCCTTCTTTCTTGCACCGAAAACATGCCCTTGTTTCCTCCTTGTGCAATCTGTTATTTGCAATTCTCAGGGCAGTTTCCTTATCCTGTCCCTGATTGTCTTGTGTGATTTCTTTCCTGCACTGGAATTCATCCATGAGTCTCCCTTTCAAATTCCAGTGTTAGTT
Source organism: Sphenodon punctatus (assembly GCA_003113815.1). NCBI lineage: Eukaryota > Metazoa > Chordata > Lepidosauria > Sphenodontia > Sphenodontidae > Sphenodon > Sphenodon punctatus. The sequence goes on from QEPC01015544.1 coordinate 1,488,326, forward strand.
CTCCCTCTGGCCTTGTCTGTAGGGCATTTGAGGGTGCTATATGATTCAGGCAGACTGCAGAGAAGTAAGGCCACTACGTGGTTGTCTTTTATCTCTTCACCGATGCCTCGCAGTTGTGCTACCAATTCCAGCATTAAATTTATGTGATCCTGCATCTCCTTCCCTTTACCAAGTCTCATCTGGTACAGTTTCCTTAGGAGAAACAGCTTGCTGTTCAAGCTGGTCCTTTCATGCAGCTTCTGCAGTGCATTCCACATGCCCTTTGCTGTGGCCTCCTCCCTTATGTGGATTAACTGGTCATCTTCTACTAGCAGGCTTATGGTTGCCTTTGCCTGTCTGTTCTTCCTGTCCCACACCTCAGGGTTTGCTGCAGGTCTGTCTGTGGTGATCACCTCCCACTGGTCATCTTTGGATAGGAGCATTTCTATTTTGAATTTCCACAACTGGTAGTTTGTGTTATTCAGCTTGCAGACTGAAAGCTTTAATTCAGAGCTGCTGGCCATGCTTGCTTCCCTCCCCTCAGATTGGGATTCTGGTTCTTCTGCTCACTTACAGTTAGTAGGCCTCCTCTGGGAGTTTCCTTTGGGCCTCTTTTCCTTTCAGCTCACTTCCAGTCTTTAGAGTTGTTCTGGGCTGTTCTGAAGAGGTCTGGGCCCATAACCTGTTGCAGAGTAATAACTGATTCACAATCAGTAAGGACAAATGCAGCTGAAGGTTTAAAACAGAACTTTACTTAAGACTTTCCAGGCACAGATCCTTAGTTGCATCTAATTAGTAAGAAGACAAAATGGAGACTGAAACATTGAGAGAGAAGGGAAGAAGGAGTGATTACACAAAGGAATTCAACTGTAAAACCCCATCTCCCTTCCATGTACACATAAACTTAGCAGTGCCATTTGGTGGCTCTATAGTCAATCACTGTTCTTTATACAGCAGGCATTAACTTGTGGATGTTGCATATACCAACAAAAATCACCTCTTAAAATATTTTATATGAAATTTAGGCTTGATTATCATCATGTTTCCATATAAGTGCTGCAATTCTTGGAAGTAATTCAGGCTGTATACTTTTACAGGATCAATCTTACATGTTTCTCAGAACTTTCTGCAAATTGTCAGGGATTTAGGTTAGAGTGGAAGGCATTCAGTGCCTTGCTAGAATGGGTAGTCTAGTAATAAATAGGTTTGTTCCCTGAAGAACATAAGTAGTGCTGTACTAGGTCAGGCCAATGGTTCATCAAGCCCAGCATCCTGTCTCCGACAATAGCCAATCTTTGCCTCTTGGGAGAAGTACCCAACAAGTCATAATGGGCAATCCATTCCCTGTTGTTCCAGCACCCAGCATTATATTTTATTTATTTATTTATTTATATTTCTTAGCTGCCCCCTCATGCCATCCCGGGGCGGCTTACAATACAAAGAATAACAATAATTTAAAACAACAATAAAACACAAAAATTTAAAACATCTAAAGATCCTTCTAAAAACAACCCCCCCAATTTTATCCCCCCCCTTCCGCCTCCGAAGGCCTGGGAGAACAGCCAGGTTTTGCAGGCCCGGTGGAAGGCCAACAAACTTGGGGCTAGATGGTCTTCCTACGGGAGGGAGTTCCATAATCGTGGCAAGGCCACAGAGAATGCCCTCTCCATTGTGGCCCTCCATGTTACACAGGGGCCTCCAAGAAGGCACCCCCGGTGAACTGAAGGGGTCGCTCTGGGGCGTGGAGGGTGAGGCGGTCCCTGAGGCATGAAGGGCCAAGACCGTGGAGGGCTTTATAGGTTAATACAAGCACCTTGAATCTGACTCCGTATGCTATAGGCAGCCAGTGCAGCGCGTGGAGCACGGGAGTAATATGCTCCCGTCAGCTCGTCCCTGTAAGGAGACGAGCTGCCACGTTCTGCACCAGCTGCAGCCTCCAAACCAGCGTCAGGGGAAACCTCACATAAAGTGCGTTGCAGTAGTCCAGTCTCAAGGTGATGAAGCCATGGATGAGGGTGGCCAGATCGGGTCTGGGAATATATGGCCGCAGCCTCCGCACCAGATACAGCTGGCGGAAGGCATCCTTAGCCACCATCTCCACCTGCCGATTCAGGCGGAGATCTGAATCCAACCATACTCCCACTGCTGGGCTAAGGGAGGGGTGGACTCCTTCTACGAGGGAAGCCGACACCTCCTTCGCCCTACCCACCACCATCACCTCTATCTTATCAGGATTGAGTTTCAGTCTGCTCTGCCGTAACCAATCCGCCACGGCCTCCAAACATTGGGACAGCACTGAGACGGCAGGACCTGGGTCGGTTGAAAAGAAGAGTTAAAGTTGGGTTTCATCAGCATATTGGTGGCAACGCACACCAAACCCTCTCACGAACTCCCCCAAGGGTTGCATGTATACATTAAACAATAATGGAGACAGAATAGAACCTTGCGGAATGCCACATTCTAGGGCCCAAGAGCTGGAAGATTCAGCCCCCAGGACAACCCACTGGCTTCTCCCTGAGAGGAATGAGCGGAACCATCCAAGGACAGTCCTTTCCAGACCCCTCAGGGCTCACAACTGTCTCAACAGCAGCCCATGGTCCACTGTGTTGAAAGTGGCCGAGAGATCTAGCAGGATCAGAAGTGTCGAACGTCCTGCATCCATCTCCTGGCGGAGATCGTCCACCAAGACCACCAACGCCGTCTCTGTGCCATAGCCGGGACGGAACCACGATTGAAATGGGTCAAGGAAACTGATGCTGTCAAGATATACCTGGAGCTGCAGTACCACTGCCCATTCAATAACCTTCCCTAAAAAGGGAAGGTTAGAGACAGGTCAAGAGCTGGTGAGTTTGTCCACATGCAAAGATGGTTTCTTCAGCAGGAGGTGCACCACAGCCTCCTTGAGACTGGGGGGCAAACTCCCCTGCCAAAGGGACGCATTGATTACCCTCGCCAACACCATCCCCAACGTCTCCCTGGAGGCTTTCACACAACCAGGACCGGCATGGGTCTAATTCACAGCTCTGGTGGCTCTAACAGACCCCAGGACATCCACAGCATCAGCTGGCATCACTTCCTGAAACTCATTCCACAAAGATGAACCAGACGGGGCCTCCAGCACCTCGCGCTACACCTCTACTGCCCCATATCCAGTGTTGAAGTTGCTCTGGATCCGAGCGATCTTGTCTGCAAAGTAGATGGCAAACTCCTCACAGCAGTCCTGGGACAAGTTCCCATCCAGGCGGAGGGAGGCCAGACTGACCAGCCCCCGCACCACCTGGAACAGCTCCGCTGGACGTGACTTTGCAGACACTATGAGGGCGGCAAAGAACTCTTTCTTTGCCATCCTCACAGCCTCAACATAGGACTGCAAATGAGCCCTATGGAGAAGTTGGTTGGATTCAGCGCAAGTCCGACGCCAGAATCACTCTAGTCGCCTACCTGCCTGCTTCATACACCGCAGCCCCTCAGTGAACCAAGGAGCCCTGCGGTGATGAGACAGAGGTAAGAGATGTCTCAGAGCCACCCTGTCAATGGCCTCCCTGAGCAAGATATTCCAAGCCCGGGTGAGTTCATCAAAAGAGTGGCTGTGAGGGTCTAAGGTTAAAGAGGTTATGTCCCCCAAACCTACTTGGCTAATGGCCATTAACGGACTTATCCTCCAAGAACTTATCCAATCCCTTTTTAAAACTAACTGCTCTACTGGCCTTGTGTCTACTTCCTCTGGCAGTAAATTCCACACGTTAATTGTGTGCTGAGTGAAAAAATACTTTCTCTTATTTGTTTTAGATCTGCTGCCTGTTAATTTCATAGAGTGTTCCCTTGTTCCAGTACTGTTAGAGAGTGGTTATTTACCCTCTCTATCTGTGTTCCACACCACTCATGATTTTATAAACTTCGATCATATCCTCCTCTCAGTCGTCTGTTCTCCAAACTGAAGGGTCCCAGCCTATCAAGTCTCTCTTCATAGGGGATCTGTTCCATACCTTTGATCAATTTTGTTGCCCTTCTCTGTACATTTTCTAGTTCTACTATGTCTTTTTTTAGATGTGGTGACCAGAGCTGCACATAATATTCCAGGTGTAGTTGTACCATAGATTTATATAGAGGTATTATGATATTTTCAGTTTTATTTTCTATTTCTTTCCTAACGTTCTGTTTTCCTTTTTGACAGCCGCCACACACTGAGCTGAGGATTTCAATGTATTGTCCATAATGACCCAAAGATCCCTTTCCTGAGTGGTAACTCCTAACTTAGAACCCAACATTGTATGCATATAGTTGGGGTTATTTTTTCCTGAGTGCATCACTTTGCAGTTGAGTGCATCACTTAGATATTCAGTCACCCAGCCTTGCAAGAACCGTCTGCCATTCTTCACAGTCTGCTCGGGTTTTAACTACCTTGAATAACTTTGTGTCATCTACAAAGTTGATCAGCTCACTCTTTACTCTTTTCTCCAGATCATTAATGAATATATTAAACAACACCAGTGCCACTACAGATCCCTGGGGCACTCCACTAGTTACTTCTCTCCACTGGGAAAACTGACCACTTACTCTTTGCTTCCTATCTTTTAACCACTTGCCGATCCACATTAGGACACTGCCTCCTATCCCATGACTCTCTAATTTTCTCAAGAGTCTCTCATGAGTGATGTTTAGAAGACAAATGCCTTCTGAAAGTCCATATACAGTATATTGACCGGCTCACCCTTAATTAACTAGATGCTTATTTACACCGTCAATAAATTTCAGTAGATTAGTGAAGTATGACTTCCCTTTCCTAAATCCATGTTGACACTTCCCCATTAAGCCATGTTTATCGATATTCTCAGTCATTCTGTTCTTAGCAACCATTTCCACCAGTTTGCCTGGCACTGTCAGGGAACAGAGCCCAATTTTCAAATGTTTTCCACCCCACAATTTTCTTACACAGTATTAGTTAAGTACCCAGATTTTGAAAGCCTGAAATGGGGTTGCTTCTGTGCTTTGCCCCTGCCACTCTAATTTGCATGGTCATATGTATCAATTTGCATAATTATGTATTTACATAATGTGTCATCATTCCAGTCCCTACAAAAGATACATTTTTGTGAGGCCTTTAAGAACAGAGAATAACTAAAATGAAAACCTTGCTAGAGTTCAAGCTATTCCCCACTTTTGGGTGTTCCAGTGTGCTGTAGTATTTCTAGTTTTATCTTATTTAGCTACATACTCTCACTCACTCAAACTACCTGGTGCCCTACAGCCCCCCTCCCTTCCTAGTGAGAGTTAATGAGGGAAGAGCTGGCTCCAGGCCAAGAGTAGTTTTGGCCCCATGCCCTGTCCCCCATCCCATTCAGTGCTAGATCCATCCCAGTAGTTAATCTTTCGCACTGGCAATGGTGGGGGCCTGGTGGCAGAGTCATCAGACAGGGGCTAGCTGTTGTGCTTTGCCAGGGTGTTATGCTGCCTGGAGATAGAGTTGGGACATTTCAATGGTCCCAACAAGCCACCTGGGGACAGTGTGATGGAGCAGCTCCAGGTGTAACTGGTCCACCAAAGAGTGATGTCTGGCCACTTTAAAAATTAGACACAATTCCGGTTTTTAAGATTATGCATTCTAAACGTTTCCATGGGCTGTTTGTCTGTTTTTGGATGCCCTCCCAACCTTTGCTACTCGCTATAGATTCCTGATGTGGTATCATATTGGACAAGTTCTTAGAGGATAGGTCCATAAATGTCTGGTATTCAAGTTTGTTGGAAGATTTAACCTGTGACTATTGGTAGCTGGGAGTAAATAGCAGGGAATGGATCACTCCATTGTGACCTGTTGTGTACTTCTCCGAAGCAGCCAAAAGTGGCCACTATCGGAGACAGAATTCTAGGCTGGATGGACCATTGGGTTGACCCAGTATGGCACTTTGAATGTACTTTATGGCTTTGATTAGTCCCATACAAACCATGATTCTTCATCAAGATAGTGTGCACACTATTAATAGCATGGGCATGAATTCCATTAAAATGATTGGGACTTGTGCCCATGCTAATTACTAGTGTGCACATTATCCCCCTGGAGGCTGTCCAATCTTTATAGTTCTCTGCCAGCAGCAGCTGAACACTTTGAGACCAGACAGTACTGAGTGAAATCTTTTTGCATCTAGTATTATTCCATTTTTCTCAGTTGGTGAATACTACTAAATGCAAGCATTCATATTTTCCTATATTTTCTACAGTAGAAGTCATTTCCCCATTTTCCCCATTTCAATATTTTCTGATATCTTATAGGGGAAATATTGCTAACCACAGTAATGAGTGTGGTGCTATTGTCAAATACTGGGTTTTTAAAAAATTTTTTTTAAAAAGTGGGGACTGTTAAGCCTTGCCTTTCACTAAATAATCTCTTTTATCTCTGGGAGGCCTCATGAGATGTAATCCCACATGGGCCGCCTTACTCCACGTTAGCTTGCCATGTTATTTACTTGCATTATGTTTTTATTATTGTGAGCCACCTTGAGCCTTTTGGAAATGGTGGGATATAAGTTTAAATAAATAAATAAATGCAGCGGACCATCAGTCCGGCACCACCAGATGTTTGCCCACTTCTATGTGATGCATCTGTCAGAGAAAGCCAGTAATGCATTGCAGGCTACTGTTGCCCCACTTGGACCAATGTGAGGTAACGGGCCACCTTTCGTCCATCCAGTCTTGTGCAACTCTGCTGCATGGCGAGTTCTGCCAGCATCATAGCGCGCCAGGTGTAGCTCACTATTGCTGCATGTCCACATCATGGCAGCAGGTGGGATAGTGGCTGGCCAAAGAGTGGTGAGTGGAGCAGGGCTAGGGTCAAGTGTTCTTCCATGTGGACAGCTCCTCAACTCCCCCCCCCCCCCATGGCATGATGACAGCCCACCCACGTGGTTTCCCTGCAGGAGAGCAGATAGTTTGGACTGCTGCCCCCACCGGCCCAAAGTGTGGTGACTGCATTCATCCTCCTTGGGGTGGGGGTGGGATCTGGCTGACCCCATCTCATGTGGCTTTACCCTAAGACACTTTCTACCCCATGCCTGCCTTTATTACTTCAAATGCTTTTTTTCTAACTGTACAAGACACATTCACACATTTCATAGTTCTTGTTCATTATGAAAACTAAGGCTGCATTCACACCTGACGTTCTATGCTTGTTTTGGCTTCAGGAAAGAATTCGGAAGCCAAAACATGCGTGGGGTTTGTCAGGTGCAAATGCTCCCCCCTGCACGTGGCTTTGCCAGTGATCATCCAGGAGATTGCAGAGTAGGGGAGATCAGAAATCTCCTGGGTGATTGCCAGCAAAGCTGTGTGTGTGGTGTGTGTGTGTGTGTGTGTTTGCACCCAACAAACCCACTACATGTTTTGGCTTCTGGATTCTTTCCAGGTGCGAACAGAACCGAGTTCGGAAATTCGGTTCAGTTCAAAAATCGAGTTCGGTTCACTCAACCGAACTAGTCGAGTTCGGTCAATTTCCAAACTTCCGAACTGAGTTCATACATTCAAAACCGGTGTTTTAAGCTGTTTTTGGTCTTCTGAACTGGTTCGGATTCGACCGAACAGTTCGGTCAAATTTGAGTTCGGTTCGGAAGTTCAGTTCGGTCAACCAAACTAGTCAAGTTCGGTTTGAACTCCAAACTTCTGAACTGCGTTCGCACATCCCTAGTGACAGGGTTAGGAGGTAGGATCTTCACATGCCATCCTGTATCCTCATCTTCCAGCCAGCCGAATTTAATGGCTACCCAACCATCTTCAATTTCTATTGCACTGGTTTGATGCTTTAATATGGTTCCTAAATGAATTCTCTTGTACCTTTCTATATCTATCACCATCCTCAGTGTCCACGGTTCTTTTATCAAATGCAATAGTTCTGACACTTGATGGTCTCTGGGATTCTCCAGATAAGACCCCAACCTTTTTATACCAGCCTTGGGAGCGTGGGATGGAGGGTGTGTGCACCGCAGCATAGGCAGCTCGTGGGTGCTGGTGCACACCCACCCACCCCATGCATCCCCACTCACGGAGCAACCTCTGTTTTCGCCAGTTGCTTCGTGAGTGGGGATGCATGCATCGTGGGAGTGCGCATGCTTCCCCATTCACCAACCGTGGGCATGAGTGGGAGTCAGACCATCTTGTGTAAAAACAGCCACTCTAGTAAACTAGCAGATTTCAAGTTTAGGTATCTACTGATTGTTGACATCTGTTGAAGTTGGAAATAAAATGCTTCATGGAGTATGTTATTGATGGTGTTATGGATGATGTGATATGGAAATAAATGCTGGAGACCCTTGCCTCAATTTCTTATTTCCATAAGATAATGTGTCCTGTTCAGTGTTGCTACCTGTCCAAGGGAAGGGTGGGGTGGGGATGTCTGTGAGGTCCCAGCAGGTGGTAATGGGAGACTGCTCACTGGGTGTTTTTACACGTGATGGCATTGAGCGCCACCACACTTTAATCATGTCCAGAATGTGGGCCCTCACTCCAGGCAGGATTTGGCTTTGCTGCTGAACAAACATAATGGCAGCTGGACTGGGCAGTGGGCAGGGTGATGCGCATAGATGCATCCGCATAACTCTACCTCCATGCTGCTTAGAATGGCCATCCCCCTCCCTGATGGATGGCCATGGCAGCCTATGATGGCTGCCCAGAAGCGCTGTGGACCTGGATGGGGTAAGTGTAAGTGGGCCATCAAACATGGCGGTCTGCTTTACCCCAGTCCAGGCCGCCGTAGTATGGCCATGGTAGTGCTTAGCCCGAGCTGTGACTTGGCCATGGGCCAGAGTCACAGCCCGGACTAAGTGCTACTGTGACCTGTGCTACGGCCTGGGCCAGCCACCTGGTGGGACACCACAGGTGATGGCACGTGATAGCAGCAAAGTGTGGAAATCCGTGTTATCATCACATCTGAAAACACTTGTAGTCCCCTCAGGACCTCCCTTGTGGTATCCTGCAGGGTTCTATTCGATCTCCCCTCTTGCTCAATGTGTATCTGAAGCCACTGGGAGAGGTAACCTGGTGGTTTGTAGAGAGAAGCACCATCAGTGGCCAGGAGTGCTTTTCACCAACTCCATCTAGTGAGAAGGCTGTGGCCTTTTCTTTCTGATTCAGATCTGACCACCATCATCCATGCTTTCATTACCTCAAGGCTAGACTACTGCAATGTTCTCTATGTGGGACTGCCCTTGGTGAATGTTCAGAAGCTGCAGCTGGTGTGGAATGTAGTGGTCCACCTCCTTTTGGGGGTGGGTCATCGCGATTACATCTGTGCTCTATAGTCTGCACTGGCTTCCTATAGTTTTCTGGGCACAATTCAAGGTGCTGGTTTTTAGGGGTGGGACCCCGGGGCAATTACCGGATACCGGATTTACCGGTTTCTGGTTCTCAAAGAACCGGATTCTCGGATTAAATCCGGTATCCAGTACTGGTTTTATTCCATTGATTTCAATGGGGTACTGTGTCCCCATTGAAATCAATGGAATAAAATTCCTCCCCCCTCCCCCTTCCACCCGCGCAGCCTGGACTTGGGGAGGGTTTAAATTTTTACTTTTTGGGTAGAACTTTTACATTGCAGTCATTCATTTAAATGGCTGCAATGTAAAAAAAATCCGGTACCTGGAATTCGGTAACGGGACCGGATTTACTGGGTTGAATCCGATAATGCCGGTATGCCCAGTACCGGCATTATCGGATACCGGATTTACCGGCACGCCCACCTCTACTGGTTTTGATCTTTTAAGTGTTAAACAGCTTGGGCCCCATATATCTGAAAGACCACCTCTCCTTTCATGCTCCTCTGTGACCCCTGTGGTTGGCTGGGAGTGCCCTCTTGCTGGTACCACCTGCCAATCTTGTCTATACAGCAAGGGCCCACAGAGAGGCATTCTTGATTGCTGCCCTGGTATTATGCCCTGGAGGTCCACCGGAGCCTAAGCATATTCTGGAGGTAGTGCAAAACTTCCCTTTTTTGCAAAGCATTTGGCAAGTGGGGATAGAGGTTGGGTGGTGGGTTTTGGGAATGAGGATAGAGATTTTCAGAGGTTTTTGTTGTATTGTATTTTTACTATTTATTTCTTTGGTTTTTTTGTTTCTGTAAGCCACTCTGAGCCTTTGAGGAAGGGTGGCGTATAAATTTCAGTTAATAAATAATAAATAATTTGCATCCATTCGAACATGTATGTGTAATTTGTATGCAGATTTTAAATAGCTCATTGCCTAATATTGAGCCTGGGCTTTAATTAAAAAAAAAAAAAAAAGGTCTTATTTCAAACATTACAACGCCATAGCACTTCATAGAAAAGATGCATCATAGCTGCATAGAACAGACACACCACAAAACCAATTTCAGGACATTTGACAGATAAACCCATAACTTGTTTCTTAATATGTGTTAGGGATGGGACATTGGGCAAAAAACCGGCTACCGGTTTTACTGGTTACCGGATTGCAAAAATCCAGTTTACTGGATTAAAACCAGTTTACCGGTGCCGGATCTATTGCATTGATTTCAATGGGGAACTGTCAGTGTCCCCATTGAAATCAATGGGGGGAAAAAACAATCCCTCCCCCTCCCACGCTGTGCGGGTGGAAGAGGGGACACCCCCCACCCACCCTGCCTAGCCTGGATTTTTTTTTTAAAAAAAATATTCCCCAAAGTCCCTGGCTCCAGACTGCTGCCGGCGATCCGGAGCCCGCACCAGCAGGTAGGTACTAGGGTGATCCCTGGGGTGAGAGGTGTTTTAACACCCCACCCCAGGGATCGCCCTACCCCTCCACCCAAGGATCGCCTACCTTTGGCACTCCGGGCGGCTTCAGCGCTGGCTGTGGCTGCCGGCTTCAGCACTTACTAGGCCTTCCGGGGAACTTCCGGGTTTCCCCAGGAGGTCTAGTAAGCGCTGAAGCTGGCAGCCACAGTCAGCACTGAAGCCTCCAGACTGCCGTGCTGCCGCTGCCGCCACCGCCGCCACCACCCAGAGCGCCAAAGGTAGGCGATCCTTGGGTGGAGGGGTAGGGTGATCCCTGGGGTGGGGTGGGGTGTTAAACCACCCCCCACCCCAGGGATCACCCTAGTACCTACCTGCTGGTGCGGGCTCTGGGGAAAACTTTTTTTAAAAAAAATCCAGGCTGGGCAGGGTGGGTCCCCTCTTCCACTCGCGCAGTCTGGATGGGGGAGGGAAAAGTGGTTGGGTTTTTTTTCTTTCTTTTTTTACATTGCGGCCATTCATTTCAATGGCCGCAATGTAAAACAATCCGGCATGACCGGTACCCCCAATATCCGGATTAATTCGATACTGCTGGTACAGCAAAATACCGGCAGTATCGGATACCAGATAATCCGAACTTCCCACCCCTAATATGTGTTAGCAATTTCCTTGAGCAATACAGTCACACAGCTCCAGTTTCTCTGCATTTCAGTGCCCCTATTGTTGTATTAGGTAGCAGACTGTTGAGGAACATAGGAAAGCAATAAGGATTTCACACCAATCTGAGAATGTGGGTTTGTGCAAGTAAAAGAGTGTTGTAGAAATGAACCCTCATTATTATGGCTAGTGGAAGCCATTGAGAGAAATTTGGGGACCTGGTATATTCTGTTATATGGGGGGCCCCCAACTTTTCATCTCTGTGTCATATGTTTTGAAACCCTTTTCTAAAGTTTGTGCTGGTTCTTCGTTTACATGTATGTTACTGAAAATTATTGTTTTATTCATCATATTTTAATGTGTATTAAGAAAGAAATTTATTTTGTAGTGGGGGTGTGTGAATTGAGCTTGGAGGCCTAGTACAACTGTATTTCCATTCCATGCCTTTTATCAGACCTGGTCAGTAAAGGCTGACTGCTTTGTAGAAATGTCTCAGTGCATTACTAATTTTTAGGGAGAGAGAAAAGTACTTCTTTATTCTAGTCACATAGTGTTTATGCAGCACTTCCCTGAAGTGGTTAGGCTGCAGTAACATATGACATAGCTTTGGATGACTGCTGATGGAACTGGGAATCTCTGTGGAAAAGAGGCTGCTTTGCCGTGTGCCGTGAACACACTGCATAAAATCACGCTGTGTATAAATATCCCGTGTGTGGGATTTAGGCTGCTTTCAGACAAGTGGGTCACTGTTCTGCAACCTGCTCGCGCGATATTTCAAAATCCTGTGATGCGGGATTACACGAGACGACTGCTGGGGATCACACGCATGAAAGGCGATTGCGCATTATTTGCCGACCAAGGAATTTAATTCGTGGTCGGCAAATAATGTGCGACTGCTTTTCATGTGCATGATCCACGTTGGCCGCCTTGTATAATCCCACATCACGGGATTTTGAAATATCGCATGACCGAGTCGCGCAACGGCGACCTGCTCGTCTAAAAGCAGTCCTAGACATGACATTTCGTGCGCTAAAGCCGGTTGCGCGTTCTTTTAAAGCCGCAAATGAAATACCTCGATGTCGAAGTATTGATTTAGCGCTTTTAAAAGAATGCATGAATGGCTTTAATGCGTGAAATGTCATGAATCCCACATGGGGGATATTTACACGCAGCGTGATTTGATGCAGCGTGTTCGCCACACATGTCTAAAAGTGGTCAGAGATCTCTAAGCTTATTTAAAATTCAAAGGCCGCTAGAATTTGATTGAATACAGTAAGACAAAAGACGACATAGTTGATTATAGAGGGAAATGAAGGGGGAAAAGACTCATCAGTATTTGCAATGTGATGAGTGAGTTCATCTAAGGGTACTGCAATAGTTGGGAGTTCTAATATTGTTACTTGTCCTTGTATCCCAATATTTGATGTGATGTCATGAAACTTAAGAATGCTGGACACTGAAAATTGTTATCTGTAAATTTTAATCTGTTGCCTAGACTTTCCCCCCTGTTTTGCCCCTTTTTTTAATTGGCAGGTGATGTAGTGAGTAAGATGTGTTTCTAAAATGTGGCTACACTGATTATTCAGTGCTATTAGGTTGCATGGCCAGGATATGTTTGCAATAACTTACATCCGATGCAAGTCATTGGGGCTGAATGGATAGCATCAAGGGCAGAATTTGACTCTTGCATTTGAGGTAAACCACAGGTGAAAGGCACCATGCTGAGGGAAGATGGCATACTATGTAGAGTATCTCTGCATATTGGAGGAAAAGAGAGATACTGCCTCATTCTTTATTATCCCTAACTAATTCATGCAGCTGGAAATCTTGAATTTTGGGGACATGAATCACAGAATAGGTGTAACAACTGTGGAAGATTTGTGGAAACTAAATGAAAAAATTAAGTTGTGTGTGTCACAAGGACCCAATGACTGTGGGTTAAGGGTATGCAGGATCAAGGCCCAATGAGGTTGTCACTCAAGGGTTCAGTTCAAAAGTAGTTTATTCACACTCCAAAGTCCCAGGTCAGGGACTGAACCTCTGGCCGTTCAATACAAGCCCAGGACTAGCCAGGCAACAGTCCACTGACTTGGCTTCCCCAACTCACACACAGGCTCTCAGGTCTCCTTCCTCAGGACCTCTTCGGCAGCATCTCAGGAGATGTGTCCTCCTTACTGGCCGGGAGCAGACTGCCCCTGCTTCCTGTGCTGCCTTTTCTTTTACACTGTTGGCCACGCCACTCTACTTCCTCTTCCTGGTGGTGGCCATTTTAAGTAGTCTTTTTCATGGCAGGCACCGTTTTGTGGCACAGCCCTACCACAATGTAATCCATAATAACACTGAACTATAACTGGGATTATGTTGGAAAGATAGAGTTTTCTCTTTGCTGTTACAAAACTTGAAAAATTATTTCTCTTCTGACTGGTCATAGTTCATTTCAAAATGATAAACTGGAAATGTTCTGTGTAGCTGCCAATGTAATAATGACATACTGCACTAAGAATGAAGTCTTTGAATAGGTTCTGTTTGCTCCCATTGGAACTGGGAGCAGACTACCAACCTGCTAAACTAAGTGTGTTTTGAGAGTCCCTCCTCCTCCTTGTGTGGTCTGTGCATGCTCTTAATGAGGTTAAAAAGGGTAGGTGGCTACGTCATTTCAGTTCTTTCCAACCACACTGTCATGCAGATTAAGGGTGTCTTTGCACATAATGTCAACGGGTGTCTAAATGTGTGTTTTGACTTTGATATGAACACCGACTTGGCCCTGTGTTCGTCATGTGGCACTGCTTAGAGAGACAGCCAATTTTGGGGCAAATCTGTGGTTTGCTCGCCATCCGATCTCAGCATGCAAATGATGCCACCTTGTTTCCGATGTTGTACCTGCTAGCTCGCTATGCAATATCATTAGACACAACATTGGCCATGTATTCAGCCGGAACATGCAAATTATCTTCATGATGCAATGGTGTTCACATTACGTGTTCAATGGATGTTCAATAGATGGCCAAATTGATGTTGGGATTGTTATGGTGCTTACATACCACGGCCTTGGGGTTTTGACACCAAATCTTTGTTAAATCTAAAGATGCCCTGTGGCTGCATTCATATGAGACTCTTCTCCCTGTACTTCTTGTTGTGGGAGTTTGTATCCACGCATTTTAATTGTTCCCACGTTCCTCTACCCCACTACTATTGTTATGCAGTTTTTTTTTTCCTTGTTAACAATGCATTGGGTGTTAATACATGAGATGATAGCTCACAATAGTCCACACCAAGTGGGTGTCTAACTGCCCGTTTATTAGGTGTTCACCCCCATTGGTCATGTGGCCACCACCAACTGGACACACAGCCCCTACTCACACTGGGGTCTCAGAGAATTGCCCTCCGCCTGATAACGGCGGCGGGGCGGTTGTCGCGCCCTCCCCCGCTCCTAGGAAATGAGCGGGACACCAACGTGCCTCCGGAAGCGCTGCTTGCAGCGCAGGGTAGCAAGGCCCCCCATAGCATGTCGGCGAGGGTTGCCCTAGCAACCCTCGCCGAGCGCGGCCCTAACAACCCTCGCCGAGCGCGCGAAGAATGGAAACCACGGATTGGCTGCTGGGAAACCACTTGGTGGTTAGCAGCATCAGCAATGCGTTCCCTGCTCAGTCTAGGATGAGCAGGGAACGGAGCAGCAGCTGCCTCCCACACGCGGCGTCAAGGAGCACGTGGCGGTCGGCCGTTCCCCTGTTTTATTGCGACAGGATAGCTGGAAGCATGGGGCGCACCAAGAAGCATGGCCCCAGACCAGCCAAAAAGCGGGCGGGGAGTGAGGCCCAGACTGAGGAGAACTCTGAGGAGCTCGCGATGGGGATAGAACCACAAATTGTGGGGCCCGTGGCCCCGGGGGGTAAGAGGAAGAAGAAGGGGGCCGGCTCTGCCCCCCCTTCGGGAACAATGTCCGCTCTAGAGCGCCTCACTGCCTGCAAGGCGCTGGTGTTCGGTGCTGGGCCCAGCGCAATGGGGGGGAGGCCAGCAGGCGAGGAGTATGGGGATAGAAGAGGAAGGGAGTCCCCACAGCTGGGCCCCTCGGGAGTAAGCATGGTGGGGGGATGGCCAGGGACCGAGATGGCTTTGCATGCCCCCCCCCAGCCCCAGTCATTGAGGCATTAAATAGGGCCTTCAAATGTGAAGGGAACAGGGGGGCAGGTGTGGGTGAACAAAGGTGTTTTGATAGTGAGCATGAGGGTACAGCCCCACTCCCGAGGGGTACCAGGCCCATAGTTCCCCCTGCCAGTTTTGCAGACGAATTGCCTCCAGCACCTCGGCAGATTGCGGTTGGAAGGGATCACTATACCCCTCTGCCCAACCCCACCCCAACACAGGCGGGCGGCGATGGAGACAGGCCAAGAGGGAGGGGTGCGGGCAAAAGTAATGAAGGGCAAGAAGGGGTGCCCCTCCCCCCTGTGCAGTCTATTTGCAGGCCAGCGGGGAACGAAGGAGCAGAGGGTATAACTTGGGAGGAACCTCACATCCTGGAGAGGATAGCTGCATTGGAGCGGGCCCTCACTGAGAGGAATGCGATGGGCGTGTCATCGGTGCCGAATTATAGGGTCCCAACAGGTACGTGTTGGGGGGAGGAAGGAACCACATTGACCCACAATTACGGTCGGGGTGGGTGGGGTGTGGGGGGGAATATGCCTCCTTTGACTCACCATGCTGCAGGGAATGCGGGGA